>ML685839.1:648721-678389 GCA_007922175.1 Pelusios castaneus
GTGATAAACAAGTTGGCGGTAATGCATACATGCCACATACTAACTCTCTTCTTAAAGTTTTGAAAATCTCCAATATCTAACATCACCACTGATGTTAATGTTCTGATACAAGGGGTGTGTCTGGATGTTATAAATCCAGCCTAAGATGGTTCCTGCCACTAGTATTTTAAGGTCATGTGTGAACCACACTCGTAGTCTACTGAGGAGTTGGGGGGGTCTTACTGGATTTAAATAATCTGAGTTCTCAATCTATCATTCTTTCAAGGGAATGATGGCAAGAAGAAAGGGCAGGAAATGAGAGAAGTTTGAAAAGCATATACACCTACCTCTAATGCATACATAGAATAGAATAGGTTTATCTGTGAGTATTCTTAAACAAATCTATTCTACGTCAAAACAAACAAGGAGTCTTGTGGCACTTTTAAAGACTAACAAATTTATTTTTTTGCATGAACTTTCATGGGTGAAGTCCCACTTCGTCAGGTGACAGAGTGGGGATAACTTACATTGAAAAAAAACCTTACAGTAAGGGTGGGGAAGATAAATCCTGTGATTATATTTCACTGCATCAGGTCAGATTACTTCAGCAAATTAAACAAGTTGTATAGATTCAAACACAACATATCTGAAAGTGGTGAGGCTGCGAGAGGTGAGAATCACTGTTAGGAATGAAAAACAAAGGAGGAGACCTGTGGTACTTTTAAAGACTAATGTTTATAATGAGAAAGCTAATTCATGTCTTTATTCAGACCCAAATTGATGGTATCAAATTTGCATATGAATGCTAACTCTGAAGTCTCTCTTTGAAACGTTGATCTAGAGTAAATGTGTTTGAGGATAGATGCAGATAAATCCATTACTGAATGGCCTGGAAGATTAAAGTGATTTCCTATTGATATTTTGAATGTTCTTATTTCTGATTGCAGTTTTGTGTCCATTTGTTCTATTGCACAGAGACAGTTCAGTTTGTCTGATGTATAAGGCGAAGGGGCATTGTTGGACATGATGGGATATAGCTCATTGGTGGATGAGCAGGTGAATGAGTCCATGGAGTATCTATTTCAATTAGGTCCTATGATGGGTTTGTTGCAGGGATATGTGCCTGTCTTACTGTTGCTGTTGTATAGTCTCTAGTTGCTGGTGAGTATCTGTTTAAGGTTGAGAGAGGAGAGGTAAGTGAGGAGAGGTCTGCCTCCCAAGGTTAGGAAGTGTGAGGGATCATCTTGTAGGATAGGCTGTAGATCCTT
This sequence comes from Pelusios castaneus, assembly GCA_007922175.1. NCBI lineage: Eukaryota > Metazoa > Chordata > Testudines > Pelomedusidae > Pelusios > Pelusios castaneus. The sequence goes on from ML685839.1 coordinate 649,969, forward strand.
GGTGATGTGCTGTAGAGGTTTGAGTTGGGAGCTGTAGGTGGTGACCAGTGGTATTCTGTTGTTTTCCTATCATATATTTAAACTGTAGTGTCCAGAAAGTGTATCTCACATGTGGAATGGTCTAGGCTAAGTTTGATTATGGAGGAGGATTTATGTTCCCCTCCCGTTAGTATAAGTTGTTTTGTTGTTTTTTTTTTCAGTGTAAGTTTTCTGCACTCTGGCATCTGACAAAGTAGGACTTTGCCCATGAAAGCTCATGGGGAAAAATTTTAGTCTCTAAAAATGCCAAAGGACTCCTTGCTCTTTTTTTTAAAAAATAGAATAGTAGAAATGTCAAGAATTGGGGGACACCATTAGCAATTAAATGAAAAATATTTAAGTGATGCTATTCATCTTTGTTCAGGTTCTTGCGGTGCACTCAGCACCATCGTCCATCAATATTTTATGGCTGCACTTTTTCTAATTTTTTTGTATGTGTATGTTCAATATGGAGGCTGAGATTTTCAAATGACACCTAAGAGATTTGGGTACTGCATTCCTAATGAATTTCACAGGGATTTGGTTGTGTAACACCCTTAGGCCCCTTTGAATTTCCCAGCCATAATTTCCATATATTTACTGAACAGGGTACGTGACCCCAGATTATCTGCAACTCACTATTTCAAGGCATTTTAGTTGAAGAAGGGAAGTGGATGCTCGAGATACATAAGTTTGAATATATAACACTGGTGGACATTATGTATTAGTAGAAAAAGAATGTGATAACTATTTTGGTAGAGTAACTATGAACACCTATGCACACAAATCTTACAATTGCAAATACAAGTAATTAATAAGAGTGATTTCTTTTTCTGGCTGGAGTGAGATGTGAGTAACCTAAGACATCTTCTGAGTTAGTGGGCCAGTTTCTCAGCTGATGTTAAATTGACCTGCCTCCATTGACTGCAATAGAACTATGCTGATTTACACCAGCTGAGGACATTGTTCAGTAGGATAACACTTGAATAAAACAACATGAATTGGGCCCAGCAACTGTAAAATGGATATAATAATTATTACATACCTTACAGGAGTGTGTTTGAGCCTTTTAAAATGTGAGACAGAAAACAGAGAATTTGAAATATTGCATAACCTTTTGTCCAGCTTATATAGTGATTTATTACATGGATGTTTCATCTTACATGTATGCATTTCAGTGTGTAATAAATATTGAAGGTAAAGAGTGTGACTGCAAGCAGTATAGAAATATAAAATCTGTTGCTCGGTGTCCTTAGGTTAAATACCATCCCAAATTTTAAGTACTAGACATGTCACTCTAGATCCTGGGTTGGTTTTTTTAATGTGCCAAAATGCCTAACTGGTTGGTCCCTGGATTTGGTCTTGGTTCTAGTACATAATTGAGTATCACATGATACCACTCAGAAGAATGATACAAAGCTTGTTTTTGTGTCCCCACAATTCTTGGCCATCTGTACGCTGTGATGGCTCCCAGCATGATTTAGAACAGACTGACAGCTGCTTTAATTTCCACTCGGTATCAGTGGTCCCAAGGAACCAGTCTGGCAGCTGAGAATGAACACTCAGGACTTACTCTCTTCCTAGCCATTCTCCTTTGAATGGGCCACACACCTGGATTTGCACTAATTTTGCAGGCCTTTGCGTTATAGCTTGAGGCCAACAGCATTTGCAGGTCTGCCCCCTGTATATACTTTGAGAGAAATGTCAAATCATTTGGCAAAAAGTTACCCCCAGAAAGCTTTAAAAAAAAAAGTCTTCATATATGAAGAACATAGCTTAACATGTTCCAAAGGAGTAGCTGTGTTAGTGTAGTTCAGCAAAACCAGGAAGGAGTCCTGTGAGCCACGTGGAAATATATGTTGTAGGTTGGCTACATGTGAGAGTTTCACGTGTTGAGAGTTCATTTTTAATCTTCTTTTGTTTGTTGTACAGGATGCTGATCAGGTGGTTTCTTAGTTTCTTTGATTGTGTGGCACAATCTCTCACTGTATTATGTGTAATATGTCAATTGTAATGGATTTCTTTTTTTTTTTTTTACCTTCAGTCCATTTGGTATAATGTCTAATTGTTTGCATTTGGAAAAAAAGATGTCTGTCTGTGTCTGTGTGAGTTGTTTCATGAAGGTGATGGATTTCCACTTCATACAGCTATAGTCAGTGCCTTCTAAGTCAACAAGTTCCAAAGGGGTAGCCGTGTTAGTCCAGTTCAGCAAAAAAAGAAGGGCTATGTCTAAACTTACAAAGTTAAGTTGACTTAACAAATTGGCTACACTTTAAATCAACTTAACAGCAGAGATAGCCATTATATTGGCTTTAAGTTGGCTTAACAAAGTCGATTTAGCATTAATCCCTGTCTACACTGGCCTTAAGTTGACTTAAGGAGTCGATTTAAGGCTTAAATCGACCTAAAAGGAGGTGTTAAGTTGATTTAAGCTTTCCTTAAGTCGACTTAAGGAAATGCTTAAGTCGACTTAAGAAAAGCCCAGTGTGGACGCGGCTTTGTTTAGGTCAATTTAAGCATCCTTAAGTCGACCTAACTTGCTAATGTAGATGCACCCAAGGACTCCTGTGTAGTCCTTATTGCTTAGCATGTGTTGTTCAGAAAGACGTTCTGACTGTCTGAAAATAGTTCCCTTCCCCTCCCCTTCATTTCCTGGGAGATGTCTAATTTTATTTTGGCACACGAAGGCACAAGACTTCACAGAGAGGGGTGCTTTTGTGCTACACCTGAGATTCCCCTTCACTAGGAAAAGGACCATCCTCCTGTGGCCAGCTAAATTCTTTCTGTACACCCAGAATCAGCTGGTCAGGTAGATCAGAACAGCTACTCCACAACTGAGAATCAAGTTCTTTGGTTTTTATTTGTTTGTTTGTTTTTTTCTTTAACTGCCCAACAGTGGTCTTTTAAAATAACATTTGTCATGTTGGATGGCCAATCCTACAAAGGTTTGTTGTCATGTGGTTAACACTTCAAACCCATTGAAATATATGCCAGGCTTTGCACTGTTTTTCCTGGGCATTGGATCAGAGCCTTTGTTAGGCAAACAGACAATCTTCCATCTATAGAATAATATCAGCACATTTCCTGGTCATACAAATGACTTATAAAGAGGTAGCCTTTGGGACTTGAATCTTGACATGTAAATAATACTGGGCCCAACAAGAATAAGTCCTGGACAAATGGCCCTAATTTCCATTGCCTGGCACCCTGTGTGATTAATAATCATGTGTTGCAGCCTGTTTCAGTTTTCATTGATTTCAGTGGGAAATGGATCAGATCCTTAGCTTATTTTGAATGAGTGCAAAATGGATGTAGACTGCTATCTGGTAAGGTTGTATGTTGACTTGCACAGATACAAATAGCTACACAAAATACAATGCAGTGGGAAAAGAAGGCATGTCTCCAGTTGGAGTGTTTGAGGAAGGGGGCAGGGAGCTCATTTACATGAGCTGCTCACCAGGCAAATTACTACAGTTACCAACTGGACTGCGCTCAGCACAGACAGAAATCTGACTTGATATATAATTTGGCTGATAAAAGTAATAGTGTTGATGTAATATACTTAGACTTCTGTAAGGCATTTGACTTGGTACCACACAACATTCTAATTAAAGAAAAAAAAACCCAGAATAATATAAAATTAACATAGCATATATTTAATAGATTAAAAGCTGGCTAATAGGTCTAGAACTGTAACTGTAAATAATCATAAAGCTGATGTGTTCCTTTTGTGGTTTCACAAGGATCAGTTCTTGGCCTTTATGCTAGTTAACCTTTTTATCTGACCTGGGAGAAAACATAAAATCGTCATTGATAAAGTTTTCGGATGACACAAAAATTGGGGAATGATAAATAATGAAGAAGTCAGTCACTGATATAGTGCCGTCTAGATTGCTTCGTAAGGAGGATACAGACAAATAGCATGCTCTTTAGTATGGCTAAGTGCAGATGTGTACATCTAGAAGCAAAGAAAGTAGTCTACACTTACAGGACAGGGGACTCTATCCTGAGAAGCAGTGACTCTGGAAAAGATTTGGTGATCATGGAGGACAACCAGGAAAATGAGTTCCCAGTGAGCAATGTAGCCAAAAGGTGATCCTTGTACACATAAATATTAAATAAGAGTAGAGAGGCTAGTTTACTTATTTATATATTTGGCATTGGCACAATCATTGCTGGAATGCTTTCTCCAGTTCTGAGATCTACAATTCAAGAAGGATGTTGATAAATTGGAGGGGGGGTGGTCAGCAAAGACCCATGAGAATGATTAAAGGATAAGAAACATGCCTTACAGGAAGAGACTCCAGGAGCTCAATTTATTTAGCTTAACAAAGAGACGGCCAAGGAGTGACTTGATTAGTCTATAAATATCTACATGGGGGATTGGGGACCAATATTTAGTAATGAGCTCTTCAATCCAGCAGTGACAAGTATAACACACTTCAATGGTTGGAAGTTGAAGTTTGACAAATTCAAACCGGAAATAAGGTAAAATTTTAACAGATAATTAACCACAGGAGTAATTTACTAAAACTTGTAATGGATTTTCCATGACTTACAATTTTAAAATCAAGGTTGGGTGGTTTTCTAAGAGATATGCTCTAAAAGTTATTTTGGGAACATTCTATGACCTGTGTTATACAAGAAGTTTGACTAGATGGTCACATTACATCAGCAGAGAACTTGGCCTGAAAATGAGAAGTTCACCAGAATAAACTTTTTGAACTGATAGGGAGTTAATAGATTTGATATTCAAATGGACAAATCTTGTACTGATTTCATCAGAAAGTCAACATTTATTGGGTATTACTAGTATTAAAATAGCATTGTTAAGTTTAATGTGAAATGAATAATATTTTTTATAAAAGAAACAATGCAGAATGCCTTTAGCTGGTTATGAAGCGTTTTTAAATAGTAACAGAATGCTCTACCCTTATGAGGTCACTAGCAAAATACAGATTAGGCTGAAGTTAGGAAAAGGTTCATTATACTTTAAAGGGCTTTCTAACGTTTCATTTATATGTCGATGTACTAGCTTAACTCCAGTAATTAAAAACATGCACTAGCTTTTGTTACAATTATTCTTTTTTGTATAGCCAGTGGTTAAAAAGGTATGCAAATAGAAGGACGAAACAAAAAGTATTTTTAGTTAGCCGGGTACACTTAGAGATAATGGGATAAATAATATATTGTGGATAAGTTCTGGGAGAGCTGGTCTTTGACATGAAAATGCTTGTTGTTAAGGAAACTTGTTTTTGCATAGCAAATTATGTTTTGGATGAATACTGCTTGTATAGTCTTTGAAGTGTGGCTCTCCATAAGTTGAAACTTTAATTTAATTCAGACTTTTTACCTGACCTTGGGTATTGCTTACAGAAAAATCCCAGACAAATTAGACAGCTGTACAAAGAGACTCAGGGTGTGTCAAGCTGTAAATATTCAGCACACCAGCTTACCATGTACAAAGCTCTATAATGTGCTTTGATATAGAGCTGCTGGGATTGTAGACTCCATGCAACATACAGGAACATGATTTCATCCAAAACTCTAAAAAAAAAATTCTGATTGATCCTTCCATGTTGTGAATAGAGCTGGCAGCATCCCCAAAAGTTAAGGTTACCCAACATTTTCTATTCTAAGGCACTATTTTCATATATACACATAACCGACAAGAATGACTAGACACAACCAGAACTGGTGAATTTTTTTAGGTCACAGAGAGTATTCTAGCTGTGCCAGAGAGGTCTGCAGCTGCAATGTGTTTTGACATGAATTCTCAGGATTTGTTTGTGAAAGCTATGCACCCTCCTCTTTTTACGTTACTCCTGTTCCCGAAAGGAATGATTGCAGAGTGTTGCTACAAAAGCAGCCTTAATTTGCTGTCATTCTGGAAATAAAACCATTTTCTTCAAGCCAGCTGGCACCTTACCAGAAGGTAGGGGTCAATTTACTTAGACTGCAAATTCTGTGGAGCAAGGATTTTCTTTGTCTTCATTCATGTACAATGTCCAGCTTGATATGGTCCAGATCTATGATTAGGGCCCTCTAGGTGCTGTTGCAATACAAATATTATCCAACGGGATTATCGGAAGGTTCACAACAATTAGATAAACTTCATGTGGTCACAGAATTTTGTAAGAGGAAACTTTTTTTATCTAATGTTAGTATAGTTACGGTAAGATAGTACATAGAGACCCTAGTCAGAATCAGGACTCCGTTGTGATAGGTATCATACAAAGATATGGATTCATTTCTAAAGAGCATCATGGCTGGATCTTACAACTGGAACCTTGTAACAGGCATGGATGTCTTTATGGAGCAACAATGACCACAAGAGTCTATGGGCACAGATCAGATTGCAGGATTTGGACTCAAGAGTACTGTAATAATAAAATGTAGCCTCTGCATAGCAAATGAACTTATCACCCTTGCCTTTACCTGCAGATATGGGTGGAGTGTCACCAACTTGTAAAGGGTTGTCTACTTCCTAAAGGGTTATTGTGGCTTGGGATAGAGCTAAGTATGAACATTCAGTCCCTATTAAAAAAAAAAAAAAAATCAAATGGCCAGTGTAACACATAGCCTCTTACAGCCAAACTTCTACCATTTGCCTTCAGGTGGTGGTGGTGTTCCAAATCAAAATTGGGGATGGGAAATGCTAGTGTCTAGTGCCTTAAAACCAGACTGTTCATGGCAGGAAATTCACCTAGGAGCAGGAAAATGGTGAGTTAAACCATCTTGCAAATGGAGAAAAGCATTAGAGTACTGGTCATCTTAAATATTTTTTTTATGCAGTGATAGCAGATACCTTGCACAGACTCCTGAGAACCAAATGGATGGTAGTACCCAGGTCGGCGTCTTACAAAGCCTTGCTTGCTGGAGATGTAAATCATGGTGCTAGTGACAAGCTGGGTCTCTGTTATTTTTAAGGTTGTCTTTAAAAGGGTGGGAGTAGTTACCATTTTTAAGTGGTGACTAGTCTGGCATACATATCACCCCACCACCAGGGAGTCTCAAATGGTAGGAAGGATGGAATGGATGTGCACCAGCAAGCCTGGAAAAGACTGATCTTTCAATGCGACCTCAGCTAGCTGTAAAGGGGAAAGGAAAAAGGGAAATCTGATCAGTGCATCAAGACTTGTTCATTTGGTAATCTACTTTTAAATTGACATTTAGCAGGAGAAGCAAATGAGGTTTCCCTGCTGTTGAAGCATCACCTTTTCCTTTTAGATGGAAATTTAAGCCAGGGGCGTGATAGTGAATTTCAGAAGGTAAAGAAAATGAAATAAATCACCAATTGTTATTTAGTGTATGTAATCCAGTCAAGCCAAGCCACGGTGTTCCTACCAGCAATGTTCAAGGCACAGATCACCAGGAAATGGAAGTCATTTTGAAAGCTGGAGTGATTTTTGCGGTCCTCAACAAAATGCATCATAGTTTGTGGCTGCCCATATCATTCCAGTGGATTGTCTCTAAAACACTATAGAAATTCCACTGCAGCACAAATTGCATGTCTGGTACGAAACCAGTTCAGAAAGTTCCATAAACATTTGGAGATGCAATCACATTTTCTACTGCTTCAGTCCATCTAAAATCATGTCTATCTCAACTTGTTGCTCCATGAAAATTTAACCTGTTTAATTAATACACTACCTTAACAGGGTTGACAACTTTATTGGGAAAGGTTGGAAAAAGTTGAAGAGAAGACCTACTAGAACAGTGGCGGTTTTCCTCCCTTCTATTTGAAAAAAAAGTTTTTTTCAGAAATGAACATGGCTACCTGTAATAACACTGCCAATCCCTTAGATAGCATCTCTTTCAGATTGATCAATAACAATTCTACATGCAGGATTAGACCCCCTACTGGACTTGATCTGTTTCAATGCATTACAACTCGTTTAGGTTTAACGGCTGATTCCTACATTGATCCATAGGGCAACATCTATGAACAACAATAACTTCAGTGACAGAATACACCCTGTAGTAAACAGAACGGAGAGTCTATTTTACGGACTTCTTCGGGCATAAGCTTTCATGGGCTGCAGTCCACTCTGTCAGATGTCTTTAAGATGCCAGAGGACCTTTGTTGTTTTTGGTATATACAGACTTACACAGCTACCTCTCTGAAACTTTTTACAGAGTTGTTTTTAGAAAGTTTGTTTTCAAATTGAATCTTTCCATAAATATTTTTTTCTTGATCCTAACCTACAGGAAGGCTTTGAAAAACCCTCCTGAAGTGTAAGTGGTGGGAAATTTTGCCTGTATTCCACCCCCACCCCCCAATGAAGTATAACAATTAGAAGTATTTCTGAGGGATCTACATAATGAGATTCAGCTAGATAGCATTCAACGCAACCAATGAACTCAGCTGCCAAATAATAAAAGTAACTGAAATCAACCTTTTTATATAGCTTCCTCACTTTAGAATGTATATGCAGCTTTTTGCAAAGTGAATCAAGAAAACAAAAATTATTTATGACCATGCAAAGTGTGCTTTCTAGATTCTGCCACCTTTCATTTCAAAGAGGCTGAGCAAAATAAATAAATAAGTCACAGCACACATCAAGTGTTACTGGTCCAGCAATCAACTGATTTAAATTCAATTCTAAAATGCCTTTTTACTATGTGCATGTGTTGTGTTTATATTTTCCCACAAAGCCAAGTGTCCCATTTTCATCATACTGTTCCAGAGTGAGAAACAATTAAACAAGTGAGGGGTGGCAAGGGTTCACGAGCTAGTCAAGAATATTAAGAAAACAGGGTATAATTTGCACATCTATTAGGTCTTTTGTCCAGGAAATTATAGGTCTGTCATCCAGTGAAATTGCTTTTCAAAAACAATTCAACTTGCAGCAAGGTTCACTACCAATATCTGTAAGTGACTTTTTTAAAAAATTGCTCAGGTTAGCAATACAATATTGTTCGACTTTTAGTGAAAGATAACCTCTTCAAGGTAATCAATTGACAGGTTTTGTTTTATTAAAGAAAGAACCCCAAGTGGTAAGCATGTATTCTTTTGTCCATTTACCAAAATGATGCTCTAATGTTAGCTAGACTAGTTCAAGGCAGGATTTCCCTATGGAGTATATTTCTTAGTGTTTTGTCCAATGACTGACCTGCAGGGCTTGCACCACTTCCTTTGAATTTTCCAGTTTCTTATCCTGTTTCTTCTATTGTAGTTACTCCTGCTTAGACCACCGAAGAAAACTCCCACTTCATATCTTCTTTGCTCTTCACTGAACTAACTCCAGTTTCTTTGCTGCATCTTTCTGGCACTGAGGCCCAAGAACTCTACATAGTCTAGGGGCCAGACCTTGGTGTAAATTATCATAGTTACACTGAAGCGAATAAAGGTATGCCAGAGGATCTGGCACCTAGGTGAGGTCTCTTCATTGCTGTAGTAAAATGGTAATAGGCTCTCTAGTACACTATGTATTGCCTGCTCCTCTAAAACCCCAAATCAGATTTGCTCAGTGCTCCCTTTACACACATTTCATCTGGGATTCTCAAACACCGAACTCCAGGGATCCTTCCTTAAACTTCAGGTGTAGGAAGCTTTCCATTACTCAAATTTCCTCCCCAGTCTTCTCTATCCTCATATGAAAGTGGTATGTTGATTAAATGTGGTTGTAGTGGGTGTCCGCAGTGGGTAAAGGATGGGAGAAGGAAGGCTCCTGGAAACTTAAAGTGGTGGCCAAAAATAATAAACTTTATTAGTCCCCTCTTTGGGACGCAAAGGGTTAACAGTGGGGCTGCTTGCTGGACTAAACTCAGAAGTCAGCTTCACAGATAACAAGATAGCCCCAGGTGATTACTCACAGTTTAGCATATCATGAGTTACACAGAAATAAACCTTTAGAATAAACCCTCCTCTTGGACTTTTTTGGTAATTCAGAGATAAAGTATAACAAGACAGAGTTCAATACATAAACAATAAACATAACAATAATCCCCAAACCTACACCAATTGTAATACCTAGGGTTAAAACTGAGGTAGAAGAGTTATTCACATTCAACTATATATATTTAAAGGGAAAGAAACAATCATGAGAAGTAAACATGGGGGATGACTCGGGTTCAGTTTACATACGTACCACAACTATCAGGCAGGTGATTAACAACAGCATAACGTCTCAAGGCGGAGGTTGAAATCGACTCAGGCCAGCACTCTCAGGGGAACTCCTACTGCAGGGTGATCAGGCCTAGCAGTTAACTCGAGGAGACTCTCACCTGCTCCATGCGGCATGGGAGCTTTTATGGCCCAGGCCATGGCTTCCTGCCGAGGGCTGTGATTGGCCAGATTTCGCTGCAGCAGGAATTTTGGGGCGAGGGTCTGCCCGGTTCCTCCTGTCCTTATTTGTGCAAAGGAATTCTCACCAGCTCTCTAGGTTCCGGGTCAGAGCCTTCTACACCCCTGGGGGGTGGGGGGGGGGCAGAGCAGCCATGATTGACTTGCCCTCCAGCACATGGGCGAGGGGGATGACCCACCCCTTTGGGAGCTGGCTGAGAGCGAATCAGGGTCCGAATAAAGCATGTTGATAGTCACAAGCCTAGCAGCCAGGAGTTCTCTACGTGCAATAAAGCATGTTGATAGTCACAAGCCTAGCAGCCATGAGTTCTTTACCTGACCTGGGGGGCAGTATCTGGTATGTGACCTGGGGACAGTATCTGATAAACAGTTTCTGTAGGTGACCTGAGGAGAAACAATTTCTATGTCTGTATATCACAAGGGAGGTGGCGGCCAGTTTATGGGGTGCTCATAACAGCACCTTAACAGTGGGATGTATTTTTCAGCCTGTGGGAAGCATACTACAATGTGGATTTTAATCTAACCACTATAACTGTTTATTGCAAGCCTGTGTAAAGCAGATTTCTGACCTGAACATGGCCCTTACCTGCAAACTACTTTGTTTTATTTTCATTTCCCTTTGCTATATTTTTTCACTGCACTGTTGAACCAATGAAGATGGCATGCAAAACTGTCACTGATGCTTCCAACTTGCAGTGCAAGATTAGGCTCTTATCTCACATTTCATGGCACCTAGGTAGCTTGATGCTACTCTGTCAAGTGAGCAGAGGAAAAATGTATTGAGACTCCTGTTGGAGCTTCTCCATAGGGCAAGACAAAAGAGGTGAAAAGTTCCAGAGGGGTAGCTGTGTTTTTCCAGCAAAATCAAAACAAAGAACTCCTGCTGACTGACAGTGATGATATAAAGAGAGCTATGTGAATAGTGAATTTTTGGGTTCACTAGCAATTAAAAAAAAATGGAGCAAAATTCTTTCAGGTTGAACCAAATCTATTTTTTTTTCTTTTTTGAAATTGATAAGTTGAAAAAAAATAATTTGGGGTGTAACAGGGGCAGCCTTTGCCTGCCCTGTCCCTTGAGCCCTAATGGACAAGGTAGTGAAACCACCTGGGAAAGCCTGCAGGCAAGGGGGCTGATGAGGAGTAGCTGGGCACCTCCCTGAGCCAAGCCCTATAAAGGTTCCCTCAGCCAGACCCTAAGGAGGCTCACAGGTAAAAACCCAAGAAGGATATGGACTAACAAGCTCCTGAGAGAGGGATAGATTGAGCCCGAAGCTGCTGGAAAGGAAGTGAGTGACCAACCCACAGGGATTTGGAAGCCCTTGGAAAAGGGGGCTGCCCGGTGTTAGCCCCTGAGCCTAAACAGAGACTAAATATACCTAGAGGAGGGAACACATACAAATAAAGAACATTGTGGGGAGCATTTCACAGACATATGGGTGTTATGGGGCAGAGGACCAAAGCGGGTGAGTGCAGCCCCCATTATGTGGGGGTCAAACAAAACATTTCATTTTGACAAATTGGATTATTTCCTCTTGACACTCACCATTTTAAATGTTTTTGTTTTTAAAAAAATAAAATTAAAGATAATGGTGAAACAAAAGATCATTTGAGTTAAATTTGAAATGAAACATTAAGATAGTTTAGGGTTTTTCCCTTATCAAAACAATTCAGCAAAATCAAGATGAATTTGTGAAACACTTTGAGGTTGCCAAAACTGCATTTTTCACAGAACAAAGTTTGGCTACAAAAAAGTGCCACTGACAAATGCGATGAGAAGAGTGGACTTGCTGAGTGACTATACTTTCAAAAGATACCATCATTAGCAAAGGGGCAATCCAAAACAGACAGGCAGAGTGGAATTATCAGCAGAACATTTGGGATGTGATCCAGACTGAGATGAAAATTCAAGCCTTAATTCTCATAGTAGATATATGGCAGTGCTAGGATTTAGGACTGGGAGTGATATTCCAGGAATGTGCATGTTTGGGTGCTATACATTAAAAAGATTGTTGCACATGCAGCAGTAATAGCATGGCAATGTGGTGTTACCTGTTTTAAATACTATGACCAGGGCTCTGCTGCCAGCCCTCTGTAGGTTTGGGGAAGCTTTCGGTTAGCGTGTGCTTTCTCAGGCAACAGCTTGATTTTCATTTACGTTTACTAGCTGTAAGGTACCCACTCTTTCAGATCTCTTTATATTTCTAAAAAAGCCTTAGGCTATGTCTGCTCATTATTTTGGAGCAAGCGTGAGGGAGCCATCCTATCCGAGCCAACAGATGTGGGCTTGCAATAGCGTTTTAAAAATAGTAGTATAGACAGAGCGTTGAAATTGCGGTTCAGGCTCTGAAACCTAGAGAAGGGGACTGGCTTTAGATTCCAAGCTCTGGCTCAAGTTGTAACTTCAAAGGGCCATCTACACAGCTATTTTTAGGACACTATTGTAAGCCCTGCTCAGGCCAAAATACTGTGTATATGTACCCTTAGTATACATATTTAGCCTAAAGTACCTATTGGTTGTGGGTAGGGAGGGGGAAATAGAATTTGTCTAACCATGAAAATTGTATTGTTATGTTAGATTCCCAGTGTGGAGGAAATACTGGTATAGCTTATTCTAAGGCTATGTACACACTACCATTTTTAACGCACAATAATCCTCTTACGCATTAATTCTCCCGTGGCTGTTGTTGCGCGAGATCGCGTACACACCATGCTTGCTCGAACGGAACAAAGCCCCCCCCCTTCTGATCGCAGTCCTCCAGTAAAGCAAAGGGGATTGTGGGTACCTATCCCAGAGTCCCCAGTATCATCTCCCGTGGTGCATTCCGCTACCGACGCTACCCAGCAGTTGCCAATAGCAACGAGCGCGAATTTCAAATTGAAGCAACCGGTTTCCGGAACTGCCTTTTAATAATCAACATGGATTCTGCTGTGATCTTGAATGCTGCCTTCAGCATTGTGAACACAGCCCAGATTCTGTTGCGGTTTGCCTTTGGCTATGATTCAGAGCATGACACGGATGACTCGGTCTCGGATGATGACAGCATTGAAAACAAAACGGACATTCTGATCAGTTTCGTGGACCAGCAACACAGCCTGAACTGCCGTGTTTGGTCCCGGCAGACGAGCACAGACAGGTGGGAACGAATCGTCCTTCAGCTGTGGGATGATGATCAGTGGCAACAGAACTTTAGAATGCGGAAAGCCACATTTATGGAGCTATGCCAGGAGCTTGCCCCTGCCCTTCGATGCAAGGACACGAGGATGAGACCCACCATGACCGTGGAGAAGCGTGTGGCTATCGCACTTTGGAAACTGGCGACTCCAGACTGCTACCGCTCGGTCGCAAACCAGTTTGGGGTTGGACGCTCGACCGTTGGAGTGGCACTGTCACAAGTATGCAGAGCCATCAACCGTATTCTGCTCAGGAGGATGGTGACCCCGGGAAACGTGAGGGAGATCATCGCAGGATTTAATGAGTTGGGCTTCCCGAACTGTGGGGGTGCAATAGATGGGACTCACATCCCTATTCTCGCTCCCGACCACCTTGCCTCTGAATACATAAATAGGAAAGGATACTTTTCGATGGTTCTACAGGCACTGGTGGACCACCGTGGTCGCTTTATGGACATTAATGCTGGCTGGTCTGGAAAGGTGCACGATGCACGCATCTTTAGAAACTCTGGACTATTCAGAAGGCTACATGCGGGCACCTTTTTTCCAGACGAGAAAATAATTGTGGATGGTGTAGAGATGCCAGTGGTGATACTTGGGGACCCCGCCTACCCACTGATGCCTTGGCTCATGAAGCCGTACACCGGGAAGTTGGATCCTGACAAGGAGCGTTTCAATTACCGGTTAAGTAGATGTAGAATGGTTGTGGAGTGTGCCTTTGGCCGTTTAAAAGCGCGCTGGAGAGCGCTGTATGGCAGGCTAGATCTTCATGAGGACAAGATCCCAATAGTTATTTCTGCTTGCTGTGTTCTTCACAATATATGTGAAAGCCGGGGGGAGAGATTCAGGAACTCTTGGACCATTGAGGCACAACGTCTGGAAAATGCCTACCAGCAACCAGACACGAGGGGTATCGGGGGCGCAGCTAAGGGCAGTTCGCATAAGGGATGCGTTAAAAACCCATTTTAGTACTGTTGGTTAAGATTGTACCTTTGAATTTAATTAGTAACCATTTTCTATATTTTTCGACTGCTAAAAAATTAGCTCTAAAACTTCTGTTTTTTTCCCATATAATCATTCATTAAATCAAAAGCCGTTAATGTTAAATTACTGAAACAAATAAAGAAAGTCTGATTAAGTTTAACAAGGTTTCAACTTTATTCGATTAACAGTTATCCAAACTCGGGTTTGAGGGGAGAAGGGACTAAAGGTGGGTATAGGTGTGGGACTCAACTACATACGTTGGGGGAGGGGTTCTGTTAACATTACACCATGGATGTCCATGGTGGTCTAAAAACTGTCTGGGGGGGGAATGTGGCGTGGATGCACTGAAAGGCATATGAGGCTGATGATGGGGGGTGCGAGCCTGGAGCAGACCGACCATGCTCTTGAGGAGGTTGGTCTGCTCTTGCATGATGCCTATTAGGGCATCCTTCTGCTGCTCTCTCCTCACACTGCTCTGTCTCCTGTCCTGCCTACACTGCCTCCTCCATTGCCTTGTCTCCCTCGCAGAGGCCTCATGGAACTGCATGAGCTCCTGGAAGACGTCTTCCTTGCTCCTGCGAGGCCTCCGCCTTATCCTCCTCAGACGCTCAGCTGCAGCTGTAGACTGTCCACCGAAGGTCATTCCTGTTCAGATATGAAAAATGTAGAATGCCGCTATTGTTCTCGCCACGGTCAGGAGCAAATAATGTTGTTCTCCCCACACATTCCTTCAATACACAAGTGGGGACCTATGGGGGGGCGGTAACAAATTTCCCAAAGCTTGGGACGGGTTGCTGAGTTAGTACAAGGGAGAGTTGACTATTGCCACTGCTAGTTCTGATCCCGTGCCCGAGATGGCTGAAATAGAGGCAGATCTCACACTGCTTAGAGTGCCTCTGCAAGCGAGAATGCATCTCCTTCATGTTGCCGACTTCAAGCCGGGACCTTACGCTGCAGGATTGTGCGCAGCAATGGTACCCGCAGCAGTGCTTGCGAGGATGAAAGGAAGAGTCTCCCTGAATGGTGGAGGGCAAAGGAACACTCTACCATGTAATTTCAAGAGAAGACTCTGGAAATATTTGGATAACGCGTTCAGTGACTTGAAAGGGAACGACTACTTGGAAATCGAGGCATACATTGATGACCTTTTTATGTAATGCTAGTAACACCTTTACACATCTGTAAGGTACAGAACTGAAGATACAGAAAACGAAAACCCCTTGCATAAAAACCATGTATACGCTGAGCTGTAGCAGCTAGAATAGAGAACACTGCGAACGGGACTTACCAGAGCTGCCTTCTGATGATTCCTGGGTAGGCGTGGAGAAGGAATCAGTGGAGCTTGTTTCTGGCTGAGTGGAAAATAACTCCTGGCTCCCCGGGTCGGTGGCTCCGCTCTCTCCGTCCTCGTAGTCTTCATCCTCTGATTCCTCGTCCACAAGTGCCTCGTCGCCTTCTGCTGCCTTCTCTGTTTGGGGTGCAGTCTCCGAAGTGTCTACCGTGCAGTTCGGGGTGGTTGTGGGATCGCCGCCCAGGATCGCCTCCAGCTCCTTATAATACCTGCACGTTGCTGACGCGGAGCCAGAGCGCCGGTTAGCCTCTCTGGCTCTGTGAAATGTTATCCGCAGCTCCTTCACCTTTGCCCGGCACTGCAGGGTGTCTCGCTCATACCCCTTTTCGGTCATGGCTTTTGAAATTTGACCGAAAATGTCAAAATTCCTCTGGCTGCCCCGTAACTGTGACTGCACGGCGGACTCTCCCTAGATGCCTATCAAGTCCATCACCTCTGCTGCTGTCCAGGCTGGAGCTCGTTTGCTGCGGCGCGACGACATTGCAAGCGAAGCACACAGAGGCAGCAGCACTGAACAGCGAGGCAGAAGGGAGAGTGGTGAATTCAAAAATTCGCGGGACAGAAGAGGAGGTCGGGAAAAATGACGTCACGGCGATAGAGTACAGGCGGAAGTGCAGAAGGGAGGGAATTTGAATTGTGGGCCATTTCCGGAATTTTCACATTGCACGAGAAGCGTACACACAGGGGCCATCGCGCAACAACTATTCCGCGTTAGCAGCAACCACGCTCGTTTAGGTGGTTTACATTTTGCGCAAAAAGAAGGGACTTAACGCGGAATAACTGTAAGTTGTGTGTGTACGCTCTGTTTGTTATTGCGTGATAAAGGGCTTTATCGCGCAATAACTTTGTAGTGTGTACAAGGCCTAAGAAGGAAAAGGAATAAGCTTCACAGGTATAAGGTACAGTTATACTGATATAAGTGCATCCATACTAGGGCTTGTATCAGAATAACTATTTAAAAAACTACACCCATTACCAAAATAGTTCTACCAATAGAAAATCTGTATGCAGACCATGTCTGAGACCTGATCTAGAGTAGACTACAAAGTTCTACCAGCATAGCTACGGTGGTTAGGAGTATGAAAAATGCAAACCTTCTACATGACATGGCCATGCCAGCAGAACCCCTAACCTAGATGCTAAATTCATTAAAGAGTTTGTCTGACACCTTAATGAATACAATTTGGGCAGATGGTGTTACTATGTCAGCAGAACAGCTCCTTATGTCAGCATACACAACATTTACACTGGGGCTCTGTAGACATAGCCTTGGCAGTATGGACTTTGTATTGTAGACATGGCCTAAGATCCTTCCCCTAGTCTTGAACCAAATCTTCACTGAGGTTCAGATAAGTTGAGTTAACTATTTTTTGCCTAATATTTTCCACCACAGTTTTGTTCAGCCCTACGCTATTAGCTTAACATAAGAACATAAGAACATAAGAAAGGCCGTACTGGGTCAGACCAGAGGTCCATCTAGCCCAGTATCTGTCTACCGACAGTGGCCAGTGCCCAGGTGCCCCAGAGGGAGTGAACCTAACAGGCAATGATCAAGTGATCACTCTCCTGCCATCCGTCTCCATCCTCTGATAAACAGAGGCTAGGGACACCATTCTTAACCCCTTTCTGGCTAATAGCCATTTATGGACTTAGCCACCATGAACTTATCCAGTTCCCTTTTAAATATTGTTATAGTCCCAGCCTTCACAACCTCCTCAGGTAAGGAGTTCCACAAGTTGACTGTGCGTTGTGTGAAGAAGAACTTCCTTTTATTTGTTTTGAACCTGCTACCTATCAGTTTCATTTGGTGACCCCTGGTTCTTGTATTATGGGAGTATTTAAACAACTTTTCCTTGTCCACTTTTTCCACATCAGTCATAATTTTATATACTTCTATCATGTCCCCCCTCAGTCTCCTCTTTTCCAAGCTGAAGAGGCCCAGCCTTTTCAATCGTTCCTCATACGAGGCACTCTCCAAACCCCTAATCATTTTAGTTGCCCTTTTCTGAACCTTTTCTAGTGCTAGAATATCTTTTTTGAGATGAGGAGACCACATCTGTACACAGTATTCGAGATGTGGGCGTACCATGGATTTATATAAGGGCAATAATACATTTGCAGTCTTATTTTCTATCCCCTTTTTAATGATCCCTAACATCCTGTTTGCTTTTTTGACCGCCTCCGCACACTGTATGGACATCTTCAGAGAACTATCCACAATGACTCCAAGATCTTTTTCTTGACTCGTTGTAGCCAAATTAGCCCCCATCATATTATAGGTATAGGTATAGTTGGGGTTATTTTATTTTTTTTGAAGATAGGAAATACTGCAAGAATGCCTATTCCCATTTCACCCACCCAATTTTCCAAATTAAAGAGATTAGAGGATGTTTTGGAAAAGCATCCAAACTTTGGCCTGCTTGCCTAAACAAAACTGAATCTCCAAAGCTTTTAAGGAGTGTAATAGTCATCATTGCAATGACAGAAACAATGCCTTCTTTATAGTCACTCAGGATCTGCTCTAGGTCTGGGGTCTCCACTAATTCAGCAGAGTGACATCTAGTGATTTGTTAGTGGTGGCATATGGGCCAGTATTTCTCATCACCTGTGACATTTTGAGGCCATGCTCTCTTGCCATAGAAGGTCACAAATTGCAATTCAGAACAGGTAAATGGATCTTTTGCTAATGTTAACCTTTCAGATGGATTCTTTTGCCCTTGGAGAATCATGTTTATTATATCCAGACTTTTGATTGTTAATCAAATGCTGGTCAATAATTAGTCAATATAAACAACAGCAGCATGAGCAAGAAGTCACTGCTCAGATATTTTCAAAAATGCAGCATATACTTTATACTAATAGATCAAGGTTACAGGCTTCCCACAATTGCACACAGCATTCTTGTAGCAAATAGGGATAGTCTTAATTCAGTTGGCCACGTTCTCATCTGGTGTAAATGGGCAAAATTCTACTGGAGGCAGCTAAAAGGTGTTCATTGATGCCAGCTAATGACTTGGTTTAGTATATTTCCTTCAGTTAGTTGCCAGATATGGAAATGCCGGTTGTGGTTTATTACATCTATAGTTTGGCTCCACCCTCTGTCCCAGGTGAGTGAGGAAACAACCTTGATTATAACGGCTCATCTACCCCCGGGTGGGGATGGGGAGTATCTAATTCCCTTTTTGGTTGTTATATGGTTCAGATCCCAACTTAGTATTTTCCATTTCTATCCAAAGTAGATCATAGATGGTAGAATCAGACCAGCTGATTCAGTGTCTCTTTCAGTAATCCTCTGACCAGATTTGAAAGATGTCCTTCCTTTGTAGAGCCCTTCTCTTCTTACAGCTAATGGGCTATGGTCCAGAAATGTAATTAGGCATCTTGCATCTTCTGTGTTACATATCTTGTTTTTGCTTCACTTACGAGAAATTTAATTACTCTGCTAGTCAGGGGCGGGGGGGGAGGAGAAAGCTCTGGAACTATTTACAGAAATATCAATTTGCAAATTCAAGTGATTGCTGCTCCAGCAATAGGAATCATTGGGTATTGGTCCTAGTTGAGTGTCCAGCCAGGAGCATGACACACAAAACAGCACCAGTTTGACTTCAGAAATACCAACCACTATGTGGTGCAGTTTTGAAGACTCCCTTCTCTGCTTCTTTGCAGAATGAAATGCTCTTTATTTGGGGTGAATTTTATTTTTTTTTCTTTATTTTGCCAATCTGTGGCAAATGGTGAAATATGCACAGATTTTCCATTGCTTTGCATTATTCTGGTGATCCAACGTAGCCATAAACCTAGTTTAACTGGCCAATTAAAATGGGGTTAGAGCTGTTTTGAATCAGTGAAGTGGAACATAGGTGCTGAATTATTAATTGAGACTAGGGGAAACAAAAAAGAACAAAAGTGAAGTTCCTGAGATGGCACAATGTGGGTCTGCTCTGCAATCAGTGACAGTGACACTGCCTTACAAAAGCACACCTCTCGCTGCAAAAGATGCCTGGAGCAGTCTTGGGTTTCAAGGGCCTGTTCTTCCATTCTTTGGTGCCATCATCTGCACCTGTAAAAGTGGATGTAAAATGCGGGCAAGTCAAAAGAGTAGCGTTTTACACCCATGTTCCCCAAGTGAAATTGACTGCTCAGCGTGCAAGATAATGGAGAATCAGGCCCACACAACAGCACAGCTAGCAGGTGGCTCTGGGAAACTAATTAAAGTTTTTATTTTGGTAATAGAAATAAATGTTGATTTATCTCAGCCTCTAGGAGCTTTGTCAGCAACTAAAAATAGAATTTGTTATTCAAGTCCATGTTCTTTTCTCTGACCCCTGCTCCTTTATGATACTGAAGGAGCACAAAGGAGATAGGGTCTGTCTGCAACTAAGTCCATGAATGGGCTGGGGCTTTCTGATTGGAGTAAAGCCTGCAGAGTTAGTTTCTGTGCAATGGCCCCATTCCACTGCTTTGCCAGAGAAATGTCAGGGATGGGGCACAGGACAGCTTTGCTAGTTCCTGTAGTCCCTTAAGGATCCTACACAGCAGCACTCATAAATTAGAGCATGCTTCCTATCTAATAAAGTAAAAACAACTGGGAATATAACCAGAATCTGGAGTTGGAAACTTGAGTAACATATGATGTGTTAACATGTGAAATGTATGTGTGGGAGATTGATGTGATTCCCGTCCTATCCTCTCATTGCTGCTATCACACTTTTATCACCTCAGCATTATTCTAACTGAATCCCAGCCATTTTCTGCTCCGTCTTACATCAGACTCTTCCAGACACTGAACTGCACACTCTGGACTGGATGACATGGATGTATAAGTCTCTATGTGATCAGCACACACAAAACATTTCAGCCCATGTCACCTCACATCCAGGGGGAACAAGAGAAGTGACATCTTGGAGAACTCCAAGGACAGGCAAGACCACTACCCTATACTACACTACCTTCTAAGCAATGAGAGTGAGGAACAGAGCAACCAGCTCATGCGATAAATAAATCTGTTGGTCTTTAAAAGTGCCACAGAAATCTTTGTGATCCTGCAAGGGACACAGTTTCTTAACAACACTGTATAAACCATACTATTAAAAAAAAAAAAAAGTAGATTGCGCGAATAATGTCAGCGTAGGTCTTGATCCATTACCAGTGGGTGATTATCCACCCATGTGCAGAGTGCAACTGCTGTGTTAGTAACCAGTTTAGTACCCATGGCCAATCTGCTTAGTTTCTTGCCATCAGGCAGCAGACACCTCAAGTTGAAACATACCCTGTTTTGTAATTTTCTCCTTGTAATTTTATGACTCCTGAGATACAGTATTTCTCTCCCCTCCTCCTCCATAGAGCACTTAGTGTTAATGACTTTTTAAAGCTTTCTTTTCTGTTTGATTTCCATTTGCAGCCCAGCACAGACAAGAGATTTCCACCCTCACAGCATGATCCATCCATCCATCCCTTCCTCCCTCCCTCCCACAAGGTAAGATGGAGAAATTTGATTGTTCTCTTACTGGGGTCAGGATAATTGCAAAACATCAGAGGGCTTGTGCCTGCCTCGGCATGGCACTTCAATGGGAGAAATGATTCAATTTGCTGTATGTCAATGTCTCCCATGAAAATCAAATCTGGAGGGGAAAAGAAAAAGGAAAACTTCTACTGCTGTGTCGCATGGCTGGTTAGATGGCTGAGTCAACCCTTCTCTAGTGCCCCTTGTGAAAACTTAAGCAAATTAACTCTAAATAGAGAAAAGTGAAATAACTATTAAAAAGATGTTTATCTATAAATCACCTTCTCCTTCCCTTTTCTGGCTTGATAAGGCCTTGATGCCAATGGAACAAGCTCAGTGTGTAGCGTTTTATCCCTTCTAGCCCCTGGATAAATCTAATAGTTATGGTGCATTTCTAGGGAATTGTTTATGAGCTAGACTATGCCCTTATCTGTCTTGGCTAATCAGGAGAGTATGGCCAATAAGACCCACGCTCCAAGTCCCTTATTCAGCCTACCGTGGATCTAGGTCTGGTGTGGAGTGAAGCCCCTAATATCCAGGTACACCCAGAGTATGAGTAAGTGGAAAGAGAAGAGTCAGGAGTGGACAGAGTTTTGGTCTTGCATCTCTCCTGTTTGCTAGCTACCGTAACTGTCCATGCATGAGTGGGGAAATAAGCTACCTATTCACCAAGAGAAAAAAAGGAGGAATGGAGCCTCTGAGTTGCTTTCTAGAGTTGCACCTGGGAGACTGGAAATCATGCATGGCTCTTTCCTCAGGACAGCTCCACAGGTTCAGGTCTGGTCTACCCTAGAGAATTAAGCCAGTATAAATATGTCAGCTAAGTAACATCTTCACTGAAGCCTGACAGCGGTGCAATATTTTAAGTGTAGACAAGACCTCCCTCTAGTTCTACAAGTTGGGAAAGGAAGAGCCCTGTGGGAGTTTCCATCTGAAGGACCAGATTCTGTTACCCTGACTCTCAGTGAACAGTACTTGGCTCTACTAACATTTTTATTGATTGTTAAATTATGAGCAAAATTTTGGGTTCGTATGAGGTTTTAATTTTTTCCCTTCTGTTTCACTTCTCCTTAACATGAAGCCAAATTTCACATGGAAAGCAGATTTCAAAGCTTGTGTTTAAAAACAAAAACTTTAGCAAAATCTAGAGGATGTATTCCTAGATTTTAAGGCGAGAAGAAGCCTTTGTGATCCTCTAGTCTGATTTCATGCGTAGGACAAACCAGGAAATCTCACCCAGGGAGTGCTGCATTAGGCAAAATAACTTGTGGCTGCTTTAGAACAGTTCTCTTCCAAAGTCATCCAGCCCTGTGGGTATCCAGCCCAACATATGTATGGTTAATCCATTCTATACCAACAGACTTTCATTAACACTATTTAACGTCTGGCTTAAAAATTGGCAGTGTGAAAATGGATGGGATTCCCTTTTGAGAGAATTTCTTCTTAATTAAAATCTAAACCAAACACAAAGAAGACTATTAGTATTGTGGTCCAACTGAGCCCTTTGGCTGTAGCTCCTCCATTCTAGTCTCTGTGTAGTGCCAATGTTTTCCCAAGACTTAATTGAAATGAGTGGGATATTAGGGTGTAAAGTCTGTAATAGATTTACAAGCACAGCAGATGTGTTCTACATCAATTTAAGTGCTCCATATTCAGTTGCATGCAAGCAGCTAACATAAAATGATGTTCAATATCAAATATGTAAATACCTTTTTTTAATAGCACCAGGACTGTTATCTACTGGCAGTAGCCTGATGTTCGCAAATTTGCATAAAGGGTAGAAGATGACTTATTTAAAAACATCTAGTGTCACAGAATAGGAATAGAAGCCCAGCTATAGTAAACAAATAAATGGTGTCTATCTGATTAAAATGATTACATAAACTAAAAAACTAGAGGTTGGAATTGTCAATCGAGTCTGAGTTAACAACTCCTTTTGAAAACCAGTGGGAATGAGGGGCCTAACTTCCTTAAGCCTACTGGAAAACCTCAGTCAGATTCTTTGTGCCCTGTCATCTCCTATTCTAATGATAAGAAAGGATGAGTAGGAGCGAGCATGTTGGTAAGGGTTGCTAATTATGAAATATGATTAAAGTCAGAGCAAGGTGAAAGGATGTACTGAATACAGTCTAAGCACAGTACTCACATTTTGGGCCTACAGGAGTTTTGTTCACGTTTCTCATTCTGTACGGTGATGAGGACCTGATCAGCCGACTTTATGGTTGCAGCTCATCAGTTCTTGAACTTCAGTGGAGCTTTGCACATAGAGACCATTTGAGGAACTGGCTGTGCTACATATGCTTCTGGGAGGGGAAAAGTACTGAGGCTGTTACCTCACAGGGTACATCTACACAGCAAGTGGCAGCCCACAGTTGGGTGTCTGAGAGGCTAGGCTGTCAGACTTGGGCTCATGCTATGACACTAAAAATAACTGGGTAGATATTTGCATCTGACGAAGTGGGTTACAGTCCACGAAAGCTCATGCCAAAGAAAATCTGTTAGTCTATAAGGTGCCACAGGACTCTCGTTGTTTTTTGAGTAGATATTGTGGCCCACCACACTCCCTAGCCTTCAAAGCCTGAGGCCCAATGTCTATTTTTAGTACTGTTGCAGAAGCCTGAGTCTGCTGACTTGGGTTCTGAGACTTGTAGCTCCCCCTGACTGTGTAGACTAACCTACAAAGAACTGTGGTGTCACATCAGCCCAGCAAGTTCCTGGGGCGTGTGCATTGACATGCTACAGCTGCTGAGTTAATGACCTCTCAGAAGTTGTGTCCTGACTCAGTGGGATAGAAATGCTGATGTTAGGTCCGTTATAATTGCCTTGCAAATGCATATTGCAGTTATGGGGCCATGTGTACTTGAACTAATTATAAGCAGGGGTTGCAATACTGTGTGCTTTATAAGTAAGGCCTTGCCTATACACAGAAGTTGCTCTGGTTTGAGTTAATTATGTTTAATTGATGTAGTTAAACAGATGTAAACCATGTACATAGTTGAATTATTATTATTATTTATTTCAGTTGAAGAATGACTTAGTTCAGTTCAATTCAAGCATCATCCTAATCAATTTAGTTTCTAAACACCAGAGATAAGAGATCAGGAATGTTGTGGTTGGGATGGATGCCACATTGTCTTTATATCCTCTTTATACAGACTCTTATCTCCTTGCTCTATACTCTTCATCCTAAATAGTGGCTGTAAATATTCATAGCTAATACATTATAAGTCAGATTTATATTGTGTTAAGAGGGTCTACGCAGCCTTTTCTGCCATCTTAACTAAATTGATTTTAAATCTTACTTTTTGTCAAAGCTTTTGTGTAAACAACCCATACGTCTAAATTAATGTGAAGAGGCAAAATTCTGCTTGTAGCTAGTTTGCGCTGGTATAAATCTAGAGTAACTCAACAGAGCACATTGGAATTAATGGAGATATACATTGTATAATTGAAAGCAGATGTTATCCTAGGTATTTTAAATTGATTTAATGTACAGATTGGGGGGGGTCCATAATAACATGCAAGTTAATCAGTTTACTATTTCTCTAGATTTCATTAGACTCGTTTAGAAAATGATGGTTTCTACTTGTCCATTCTGAAAGTTTCAGATCTCTCTGTGCACTTGCATTTCTATTGTGTCCATTATTATCTTGGTGCTAACTTCAAAACTAAGGGTTACATTATCGATCCCTAAAATACCTTTAATATGGAAATTATGCCAGAGCATGTTTAATTTAATAATATACTGTGCATTTCTGTGTTTTCATGTTACAGAGATACTCCTTACAACTTGAAAAGTCAATATTCTGGTTAAGGAAAAATGAAATAGTTTATGCATCAGACATATTGGAGTAGGATTATTTCCCTCCATCAGCTTTTTTTCTTTATATATATATATATATATTTTTTTTTTTTAAAAGGCCTCAGCAGCAGTTCTCATGCCTTAGAGTGCTTGTGTTTGCATTGGGACTTTGATTTTAACAGCTATATGTAAATACACGGAGCCAGCCATCTGCCTATTGTCTCCACAGGCAAGGTGCTGTGTGTGCCGCACTTATTTCTACTAAAAACTTGGAGTAAATTTTTCATCTGAAATTTAAGTCTGTTTTTGGCTGTAGGAATCTGTTCTCAGTTAGTACAGGTTTAGTTAAACATTTCCCCAAACCAAATCCCTTCTGAGGAGATGCAAAACCCAAAAACAAAATACAAAACCAAACAACTGTTCTCAGTCTGAGAATTGAGAGGATCAATAGTCATATATTCATTCCTCAAATATTTCATTCAAACTGTGCATCTGATCATGAACTCTGGAATCTGACAGTAGCATTTAGCCTTAAGATTCAGCCTCTGTGGGATGAAGAATCATTCTATTAGGGGAGAGGCCATTCTTGACTTGATTTTTGACAAACAGAGAGGAACTGGTTGAGAATTTGAAAGTGGAAGGTAACTTAGGTGAAAGTGATCGTGAAATGGTAGAGTTAATGAGTCTAAAGAATGGTAGGAGAGAGAACATGAAAATAAAGACGATGGATTTCAAGAAGGCAGACTTTAGCACACTCAGGGAGTTTGTAGATAGGATGCCATGGCAAGCATGTGTAAGAGGAAAAACAATTGAAGACAGTTGACTGTTTTTCAAGAGACATTATTAAGGGCAAAAGAGCAGACTTTTCCAATGCATAGGAAGGATAGGAAGTATGGCAAGAGATACCCTGACTTAACGAGGAGATTTTCAATAATCTAAAAATAAAGAAAGAGTCCTACAAAAAGTGGAAACTAGGTCAAATCAAAGGTTGACTATAAACAAGTAACACAATTGGGTAAGGGGAAATCAGAAAGGCAAAGACAAACTGAGATCAAAGTAGCTGAAGGCATAAAGGGTAGCAAAAAACACTTTTAAAATACATTAGAAACAAGAGAAAGAACAAGGACAGCGTAGGGCCATCATTCAATAAAAAGGGGGAAACCGTAATAGAAAATGTGGAAATGGCAGAGGAACTAAATGATTTCTTTGTTTCTGTCTTCACAGAGAAGGTTGGTGGTGATTGAATGCCTGACATAGGGGATGGCAGCAAAAATGTGATAGGATCAGAAGCTAAAACAGGGAAAGAACAAATTAAAAATTACTTAGATAAGTTAGGTGTCTGATATGTACCCTAGAATACTCCAGGAACTGGCTCAGGAAATATCTGAGTCATTAGCTATTATCTCTGAAAAATTATGGAAGACTGGAAAAGAGCAAATATAGTGCCCATCTATTAAAAGGGAAATAAGGACAACCCAAGGAATTATAGGCCAGTCAGTTGAACCTCTGTACTCAGAAAAATAATGGAGCAAATAATTAAATAATCAATTAGCAAACATCTAGAAGAGAATAAGGTGTTAAGTGATATTCAGCATGGATTTGTCAAGAACAAATCATGTCAAACCAACCCGATAGCTTTCTGTGACAGGGTAACAAGCCTTGTGGATAGAGGAGAAGCAGTAGATGTAGTATATCTAGACATTAGTAAGGTTTTTGATACAGTCTCACATCACCTTCTCATTAGCAAACTAGGGAAGTACAACCTGGATGGAGCTACTATTAGATGGATGCAAAACTAGTTGGATAACTGCTCCCAGGGAGTAGTTATCAACAGTTCACAGTCATGTTGTAAAGGTATAATGAGTGGGGTACTACAGGGATTGGTTCTGGGTCCGGTTCTGTTCAATATTTTCATTAATGATTTAGATGATGGCATGAAGAGTACACGTATAAAGTTTGCTGATGATACCAAGCTGGGAGGGGTTGCAAGTGCTTTGGAGGATAGGGTCACAATTCAAAATGATTTGGATAAACTGGTGAAACAGTCTGAGGTAAATAGAATGAAATTCAATAAAGACAAGTGCAAAGTAGTCCACTTAGAGAAGAACAATCTATTGCACACATACAAAATGGCCAATGACTACCAAGGAAGGAGTACTGCGAAAAGGGATCTGGGTGTCATAGTGGACCACAAGCTAAATATGAATCAACAGTGTAAGACTGTGGGGGGGGGGGGGAGGAGGGATGGGGAGGAGGAAATTCTATGATGTATGAACAGGTGTATTGTAAGTAAAACACAAGAAGTAATTCTTCCGCTCTTCTCTGTGATGATTAGGCCTCAGCTGGAGTATTGTGTCCAGTTCTGGGTGGCTCATTTCAGAAAAATGTGGACAAATTGGAGAAAGTCCAGAGAAGAGCAACATGAATGATTAGATGTCTGGAACTCTTGACTTATGAGGGAAGATTGAAAGACCAGGGTTTGTTTAGTCTGGAAAACAGGAGACTGATAAGGGACATAAGTTTTCAAGAACCTAAAAGATTGTCATGAGGAGGAGGGAAAAAAATGTTTCTCCTTAACCGCTGATGATAGGACAAGAAGCAATGGGCCTACATTACGGCAAGAGAGGTTTAAGTTGTACGTTAAGAAAAAATTCTTAACTGTCAGGGTGATTAATCACTGGAATAAGTTGGCCAGGCAGGTTGTAGAATCTCTATCATTGGACGTTTATAAGAACAGGTTAGACAAGTGCCTGTCAGGGATGGCTTAAGAGGGTACTTGGTCCTGCCATAAGTGTAGGGGACTGGACTCGATGACGTCTAAGCAGCAGGCTTAAAGTAAGAATTTCTATGACTCTGTTAATTTATAACACAGCTGTAGATTGATTCAAGGGAAATTGATCTAAGTGTGATTTGGTTAGCTAATGTGAATGTCCAACTGTATTAAAACTTAATAAGCACAATTCAGCACAATTTCCTACTTTAGACAGGGCATCAAGACTCATCTATATACCTAAACGACAGTGGTATATATGCACGGCGGGGACGCAGCTGCGCGCGCAGCAGCTGAATCCACTTCCTGCTGAGGCCAGGCTGGGCAGATTCAAATCTCCCGCCCTGAGCTTGCTCAGACAGAGCTTGCTCAGGGTGGGAGCAGCCTGGCCGAGAAGCAGCTCTGCCGGCTGTCCCTGCAGCTCTGAGCCTCCGGCCAGGTAAGGGGGCTGGGAAGGGGCTGGAGGGAGGCCTGGAGAGGGTTGGGGGGGACAAGGAGACTGGCTGGGTTAGA
>ML685839.1:683389-705943 GCA_007922175.1 Pelusios castaneus
GAAGCATTGAGAAAACAGGTAAAAAGCTCAGGAAAGGATTGGGATGAAAAGCTACCCATCATCCTAATGGCTCTAGGAGGCTCTAAAGCCATACATGGGTACACTCCTTTTACAGTCATGACTGGAAGGCAAATGCGCATGCCTGAGAGCTGGTGGCTGGGAGTGGAGCTGCCTAGTGCCTGGGAAGGGAAGGTGGTGACTGATGAATGGGTACAAACTCTAGTGGAAACGATAGCTGTTCTACACAAGCAAGTGGCAGCACAGCTGGGCATCATACAGCAAAACACAGACAAGAAGCTAGGTTGGGAAAAACCTCCTTTGATATGGGAATTAGGCCAACCAGTAATGTACAGGAGGTTTTCAACAAAGACACACTCTTTGACACACACCTGGGAGGGCCCCTGCATTATTGTTAACTGGGCCAGCCCTAGTGTTTATCAAGTTGAAATCCTAAAGGGAAAAGATGGTCAGCCTTGGCGAAAATGGTTTCATGCCTCACAGCTTAAGGAATGGAAGAGTAAACCTCCTGACCCTTAAGAAATGTTATAAACAGTCTTTTTCATCCTGCCAGCCACCCTTCTTGGCTAGCAAGAAGGAATGGCTTTGAGCCATTGGAAAATACGCGTCGGATGGGCTTGTCAGTGCCTATGCCGATGTTAAGGCAGGAAAAGGCCAGAAAAGTCCTTGTCTTATTATGGCCACCCTCTTGTAGGTCACTACTGCATATTTGTCCTGCACTGTTGGTCCCAAATTCCCCCAGCATATACGGGGGGGAGTGTGGAAGTTTTTGTTTTGTTTTGTTTTTTTCTCTTCTCTGCCCCCCCTCCCCCCCCCCAGATCCTGAACACAAGCCATGACATCCCATTGCTGCATCAGAATCTTGCTGGTCATAAGTGTCTGGGGGCTGATGCTGTCCAGGCTCTATGCTGAACCAGGGATCCCTTTGAACCTTTGGAGGTGTTTGCCAGTTGGAGCCCAGGAAGTAAAATTGCTGTGCCACATGCATGGATTCTATGGGAATGGGAGCAACCCCTTGGCTCTGCAACGTCGCTACCAGTTCTATGCTGCTAACTCCTCAGGTTGTCCCTGGCAAAGCACTGCCAATTGCACGCAGAGTGCCACCGGGGAGCCACTCCAGCTGTGTTATGACACTAAGGCCACAACAGACTCCGTCCCATTCTTCTGTAAACCACTGTGGACCCAAGAGAGACTTAAACCATCGCGAGCAACCACTGACCAGCGCAGCGGAAGTTGCATGATAGCCCTGGTATCCTCTGCTGTTTGGGGAGTGGACATGCCCCTACCTGTCATCATTGTTGCCGGAAGCCAAACGCCTCCACTGCCAGGAGATGAACTGCAGCTGTCCCTGATCACACCAGCAGGCAAAAATATCACGCGATTTCTGGTAAATTGGGAACCGCTGAACTGGACTTTAGCTGGCCATGACCTGCTCCAGCAAGGTCCCCCAGACTGGGTAGTTCCACTAAAGGGCACGTATTGTGACAAACTCATGCCAGCAATTTGGTTTAAATTCTATGGGCACATTGCCATTTCGGAGGAAGTCTATGAGCCTGGATTGTACAGGGTGGAATTGGGCCAACAACAAAAAACAGTTTTAAATTTTGACCCCCTGATCACAAACCTTGCTCCCCTCCGACATTTAAGAGCCCCAATTTCGGGACCTTATGTGTTAAAATTGGATCAACAAGAACAATTGGTTTTTCAGCCTCAGACCTCGTTGAAGGAGGTACAAATCCACTTAGAAGGCATGAACATCTCTCACATTGTACCTGCATGCGCTCCCTTCATTGGAACCAGCCATAAGGGTTGGAATGAATGGGTTAAAAATGTGGCAAGGGGTTAACCATGTACATAAAGTAAAAAGAGAATTAAGTGACTGGATTGCACCTGTGGGAGCAGGAGTCTCTTTAATTGATGCTGCAAATATAGAAGTTCTAGCTAATAAACTGTCCTATGCCACAGAAAATATAGGGAAAATGGGAACCCCATTATCAGCATCCTTGAAACAGTTAAGTGAGGAACAGCAGTTAATAAGTAAGGTGTTTCCTGAATGGGAAAGACTCATAGAAAGAGATGAAGGGTTAATAATGTCTGGGGTACAGTCCCTCCAAAATAATATCTCATTGGCCTCAGCGTGTGAGCAGGCTCAGGCTCTTACTCAAAATGTAATCATGGGAATGATTCGGCAAGCCACAGTGGGACAAATTCCCATGGAGGCAATCAACTTAATTCGGCCACATGTAACAGAGGCAGAATTAGCCCTCCAGCCCTGGTGGAGATTAGTTAACGTTTCATACAATCACCACCAGCAAAGTTTGCAGTTATTCCTAATAACTGTGGCAAGCAAGGAAACGAGAGTTATCTACCCAGTAGTTCCACTGGGATTACAGATTGATGATAACTCCGTCATGTACTCCAGAGATCATAACACTTGGGCATGGCAGAAAAATAATGTGTGGAATACAGTAAATGTAAAAGGATGTAGGAAAAAGGAAGGTTTGGGGTACATCTGTGAAGACCAAGCATGGGAAGAACATGATGAATGCTTCTTCCCACAACCTGGAAATAAGTCTCACTGTTCCTTTGATGTTACCCAGGAAAGTGAATCTGTTATTGTCTATATTGGTAAAGCATGTGTGTGTGTAAGAACGAGATGTGATATTGTATTAATTAATGGACAGCGGATACAGCCCATGGTACCTTACATTAATCGCTGTTTCTGTAATGTAACCACCATTGTTACTTGTGATATTAAGTTTACGGTACCTATATGGACTGTTCAGCATTTAAATGCTTACCCTGAGTTATACAAGGAGGTTTCCCCCATTTCACTGGGAATGGGTCTTACTGTTATTAAGAAACTATTAACACATCCCTCTCTGCAAGCTGAATTGCAAAGACTCAAAACTTGGGGAGAGAATGGTAAACTTGAAATTCAACACCACAACCAGGAAATCTCTAGGCTAGCAGCCACAGTTAAAACTGCAGGCCATCATTCTTGGTGGGAGACTTTGCTTGGGTGGAGCCCCAGTGCAACAGGTGTTTTAAATATCTTGCTTCACCCCATTGTGGTGATCATTGGCTTCCAAATTATACTAGTAATTGGTCTGATTATGCTGGTTTGCTGGATCCAACGACTGATGCGGCGGCTGCAATGGATTGAAGACCAGACCCAGTACCATCGAGTAAAGGTGTGATGGGGATACTTGCTCAAGGCAAGCACCCCATCAACGGGGGGACTTGTTACTGGTTAGCTCTGTGTTCTTGGAACCAGGCACAGTATCCTGCCTCTGTGACTCACCCCCCCCCCCCCAGCCTCTGCTTGAACCAGAAACTAAAACCAATGACAAGGCAGTGGGAGACACACCTAAACCCCTTGAAACAAGGGTGATGGAATTAGGGCAACTCCCCTAGTCTCATCTACAGTGAAAATGTGAGCCATTAGCACACTGAATGGACAGCAGAAACTTCATTTGCATCAAGGATGGAACCAGAATTAGCATGCTGAATGGAGAACCAAGCTCCAAGGCAGGAATCGCACTGAACTCTGGGATTGGCAAAGCAGGGAAGCACTGCATGATGGGAGATCTCTGCTCCTGAGACAAATAAACTCATGTCTGCACACACCCAGCTCAGCAATTATCAGACCAATTCTAGTCAATAGATCTTGTATTGATATCCAACACACTGAATCTGCCTGATTGCATTGTGAGCTCCCGCAGAGGAATGCCCCCATAGCCAGGAATGATCAGCTCCTATTGTCCACTTAAACTAAACAGCTCTGGTATACTCCTTTAAGTCTTTATTTACACCAAAACAACTCTAGTGTTCTGCCTTGAACCATTGTTTTCTTCCCTACAAAAATCCCTACCCAAGTTCTGAATCAGAAGCTAGTTCTAAATTACTCTGATCTGTTCTGCTGCCTGAATCTGTTCTGCTGCCTGGACCCAAAAAAAGCTACAACAGTTCCACTGGGACATCACCTTTTCCTTGCTGATCATGGTGGGGATTCTGCCTGTCTCCAGCACTCCAGACCCTAAGCTGAACAGCCTGATTCCTGGGTACCTTTGAGCTGCACTGAGTGGTGAGACAACTCTCTGCCCCCCCTTTTTCTCTCTCTTTCCTCTTAGTCTAAATTTAACCTTTGCAATCCACTTGGGCTAGATTTCCCCAATGCTACAATTGAAACTGGGTAATATTGTAACTCTTTGATCATTTCTCTCTCTTTGTATGGTTATTGATATTGTAATTGTTTGGATATTTTTCTTTCCTTTTATAACTATTCATAAGTTTTATGTACCTGGCAATAAAGTAACTTTTGTATTCAAGGTGGTTGCCAGACTCTGTCCATCTCCTTTGTGTTCTTGGCTTCCCTATATTGCTCTACAGCAACGCTTCTTTTACCTAGCTAAAGATCCCTATGATGCCCAAAATCCTGTAAGGTCTGCTCACTAAGGGGGTTACTAACATGCTGAACCTGTGGCATATAAGGGTGGCAGCTGAAAGTGCTGTTTTGACCCAGCCTGTGGAGTCCAGGGGCATATAAGGGTGGCAGCTGAAAGTGCTGCTTTGACCCAGCCTGCTCAAACATGTGCTCGAGTCTAGTCCAGTGCGGTGCCAGGGGCATATAAGGGTGGCAGCAGAGAAGTGCTGTGTGACCCAGCCTGCTGAGTTCAGGGACATATAAGGGATCAGCTGAGAGTGCTGATAGACCCGGTCCGCTCAGACGCACTTAGAAACCCAGTCTTGGGAAGTTTAGGTCCTGCAAGAGTAGCTCCACTGGGAG
This sequence comes from Pelusios castaneus, assembly GCA_007922175.1. Classification (NCBI taxonomy): domain Eukaryota; kingdom Metazoa; phylum Chordata; order Testudines; family Pelomedusidae; genus Pelusios; species Pelusios castaneus. Next base: position 688,197 of record ML685839.1, read on the forward strand.
GGGACTTGCAGAAGGGAGAAGTAAGCTCCATATAGGAACGCACGTAACACAAGCAGTACACTGATAGGAGTACAACGCTCCCCACCCCCACGGAAAGTAACCCTAATAAATGAGCATACCCCCAAATTTATGGGCAAATTTGGTAACACCGGGAACTGAGCTGTGGGGCCGGCTCAAAGCGGAGCCAGCCCCCCAGCTCAGTCCAGGGGTTCGGGGGGCAGCAGATGCCCCGCCGGAGTTTCTGCCGCCCCCCGATCCCCCAGCTGCCCCTGCTCTGAGCAGAAGCGGCGGCGCTTAAGCGCCCCCGCTCCTGCTCAGAAGCGGAGCTCGGCAACTGAGATGGGGGGCCGGCTCGAAGCGGAGTCGGCCCCCCAGCTCAGTCCAGGGGTTCGGGGGGCGGCAGAAGCTCCACCCGCGCCTTCTGCCGCCCCCCGATCCCCCAGCTGCTCCTGCTGTTGACAGGAGCCCGGGAACTGAGCTGGGCAATTCTTTAGAGAATCGGGGGTTTACTGGTTTTATCTAAAGGACTGCATCATTTGAAGGTTAAACAATCTAGCTAATTGGTTATACCTATTTGCTCCTGAACTAATGTGGAGTATCCATACTAGCTCACTTGTCTTGTGTACATCGGTCTAGTAGGTCCATGCAGAGTTCTCCCTTCAGCTATTGCCGTACCTTTGTGAGGGATTGAGGGACCAAATATGTATTCTGGGAGATCAAATCCATAGCTTCAAATTTTTTTAGTAATCATTGCCACCGTCTGGGTTGACTATCAAAAAGAACTATATCTCAGATTAACTGGAGCCCAAAATTTACTAGAAATGGCCTCTGTGAGCCAAACTCTGCTTTCATAGACCTACTCAGATGATTGGGAAGGTCGATCTGATGGTGACAATTTTGCTGCCATCAGTAAAGATTAGCTCAAAGCCTCTTAAGCAAAGTAAACCGTCATGGGATACAAGGGCAGGTCCTCTTCTGTGTTAGTACATGGTTAATAGATAGGACACAAAAGATAGTTGGCCAATTTTCAGAATGGAGAGAGAGGAATAGTGGTGTCCCCCAGAGATCTGTACTGGGACCAGTACTATTCAACCTATTCATAAATGATCTGGAAGAAGGAATAAACAGTAAAGTAGCAAAATTTGCCGATGATACAAATCTACTCAAGATAATTAAATGCAAAACAGGCTGCAAAGAATTAAAACGGGATCTCACAAAGCTGGATGATCAGGCCACCAAATGGCAGGTAAATTCAATGATAAATGCAAAATAATGCACATTAGAAAACATAATGCCAACTACACATATAAAATGATGGGGTCTAAATAAGTTGTTACCACTCAAGGAAGAGATCTTGGAGTATTTTAGCTAGTTAACTGAGTACATCTGCTCAGTGTACAGCAGCAGTCAAAAAAGTTAATAAAGAGTTGGGAATTATTAGGAAAGGGATAGCTAATAAAACAGGAACTACCATCTTGCCTCTTTATAAATCCATGCTACACCCACAGCTTGAATATTGTGTATAGATCTGGTAGCCCGAGCTCAGATAAAAATATATTGGAATTGAATAAGGTACAGAAAAGGGCATCAGAAATATTAGGCATATGGAACAGTTTCCACATGAGGACAGCTTAATAAGACCAGGACTCTTCAGCTTTTAAAAGAGATGATTAGGAGGGGGGGATATGATAGAGGTCTACATAATCAAGAATGATGTGGAGAAAGTAAATAAGGAAGTGCTATTTATTTCTTCTCATAACCCAACTAAAAGTTACCAAATGAAATTGATAAGCAGCAGGTTTAAAGTAAACAATAAGTCTTTCTTCACATAATGCACAGTTAACCTGTGGAACTCCTTGCCAGAGGATGTTGTGAAGACCAAGATTATAATTGGTTCAATAAAAGAACTAGCTAAGTTAATGGTGGCAGTAGCATACCGAGAGTCTCCAGCAGGCAGGGCCAAGCCTACATTTGTGCATTCCCTGCCTTGCTCCCCACCCCCCAGAAGGGCAGGAGATGCCCCGGCAACCCTCCTCCTGACACTGTCCTGTGGCAATATAGACATTTTAAAAAAAAATTGTTTGGGTTGAACCAAAACCAAAATCTTTTGAAATTTCAGAATATATCAAACAAATTTGAGATTGATCAAAATAATTCATTTTGATTTTGATCCTATTTTTAACATAATAAAATTAAAGGAAATGATTAAATGAAAGGACATTTTGAACTGAAAATGACCTCTGAAACAGTTCTTTAAAAAAAAAAAGTCAAAACGAAACATTTTTTTTCAGCAATTCCTCTGCTGAAACCATTGACTGAAACCAGCATGAATTCACAAAACTTTTTTGTGCTACGAAATCTCCAAACCCCTTCTCCTTGCTAGAAAAAATGCATAAAATTTCAAAATTGTTACATATTATCATATCATTCTGCTCATATTTTAGATGTTTGAAAATAAATTTTTGCCCTAACACTTTCTGCTCATCTGTTTTATAACTACTGTTGTTTTTTCTCTGCTAATGCATTTCTAATCTTTTTTGGTGAAATGTGCATAGTTTGTACTTCCTTACTTCTGCTTCAGCATTAACAGTAATGTCAGCAGAGGTAGAGGATCAGTCTTTGTGAGTTAAATGTCTTTTATAGCCAGAAAAAAGTTCAGAGGGGGAAAACTGTTTGTGGCTTAGAATGACTCTGATTGCATTTTAAAATAGCTTCCTGATGACATTTTAAATAAAAATATTGGAGATGGCTTGAAAATGATGAAAATTTCAAAATTTTGATACAGAATGGAGAAAGCAAATTTTTTTGTGGATCATTATTTCATTTTAAAAAAAAATTCTAACAAATATATAGAATCCAGTGAGTATTTCTCCCCTGACAATAATTTTAAGGCAGGTTTGGCCCTAATTACAAACCAACATTCCTTAAATTTGAGTTTTATTCATCCCTGCTGTGACCATCCAGGCTATGAACTTGCAGTGACAGACTGACTGCTGGAAACAAAACACAGCTACGAAAGCAGCTCTAAATCCCTGCTCTGACTAGTGACCCAGAGAACAGCCAGCACAGCAATGGGTAGCAATCTTTTGGAACACTTCTCTCCAGGATCTTCTCCTAGAAGGGTGACTATGAAGCCCCTAATGGAGTTTAAAGCAGTTTATCTCCCCCTCCCCCAAAAAATGTATGGGAAGAGTGGTTGTAGCCTCCCGTCTGTCCCAGTAGACACAGGTATCTCCTTCCCCCATAATAGTGAATCATACTTTGTGCATTTGTGTCTAAAATGCTGTTGCCCCCCACTCCACCCCCTTTTTCTTTTTTTACTTGAGCAGCTAGTTAAAGTTCAGGGCTTTGTGGATGTTCCAGCTGGAAGTAGAAATTGGTGGAGCCTTGTATGTAAACAAGATGATATCAAAGAAAATGGCATAAATGTACACAGAATAAAAGGAACAGTTTCATAACTTTTTGACACTCATACTCAGCTTTTTTTTTTAAACCTCTCTCTCTCTGTTCTTGTCACAGTTTGCTGTGCAATGTCTCTTTCCACGTACATATACTCAAAACCATATTAATCAACAGCTCCTGGATGGATTCTGGCCCACCCTTTGTTTTAGGAGCTTACACTTAGGTGTGACCTCACTCTTCAGTTATCAGTCTTAATGGCAGTTTAACCCCCACCCCTTACAAGGTTTTACCTAGCTCAGAACAAAATGTTGGGTGAAAAAATCTGTATATATCACTGAAACTCCTACACAGTAATGGGAAATACTACACAAGCCATTTTTCACAATAAAACCTGAGTCATTCATCCGTTAGGTCTTCAGTACACAGGCATTGATCTATGACTAAAAGGGGCATCAGTGTTCCTTAGCCTTTTTTTCTAACAGCTCTGTAATGAGAAATGGAAAATATGACTGCTAGGGGTGTCTTTGACATATGCTGTATGCCAGTCTAGTCACAGTATGAGGCTCAATTGGCATTAATGGAGGACAAATTCTTTTCTTGTACCATGACCTTTTAAAGCGCTGCTAGTGTAGATGCTTCAAATGCCATTAACATTCACAAGACATCATGTAGCTGCTCATCCCAGAAACCAGCCTGAAAAATATATATATTAGAGTCTAAATGTTAAGATCAAAATTGCATGGGAAAATCCCATTAATTTCATCAAGTCTATATAACAAAATATTTCAAGCAGCATGATCTTCTGATATATATAAAACCCCATGTTATCTAAATATGTCTAGCCTAACTCAGTTCTTTAGAGTCAGGTTTCTTATTGCAGAATAACTGATCTTGCAATGGGACATGAATGAAGAAATGGTGACATCCTGTGAATCCTCAGATGCTCAGAGTTGACTATATTTTAGGGCTTTCTGCAGAATCTTTCCTCTTAGTCTATTATAGCAATAATCTAAATTGTGCTTGGTTAACAGGTTTGGTAGAGGGCATCTCTGGTTTGCACTCATCATTTATTTATCTCCCCTTGCTGACAACTGAAAATATGGGGCTAATCCTGGATGAAAATATTTGTTCCTTTTTATCACCGCCTATACTTAAAGGTGGGGGGAAAAGTTTCTTTGTGGGTGTGTTTGTTTATTCCCCATTCCCTTTCTCCCCCCCTGCTCCCCCCCCCCCCCCGGTGGAAAGCAAGAGATGGGATAGCTCAAACACGAGTTGGGAGGCAGAAACTTTCACTGCTGTTTCCTGAGTCTGATTCAGAGTGGTAGTGAGAAGAGTCACAGATACTGCCCAGTAACCTAATGAAATGGCTGAAGAATATTAGTGCATTTATTAATGATTATGGTGACGTGGACATTATCCATAAAACATCCTTTTGTTAATTTCAGAAGAGACCAGGTGACTGAATGGATATTTAGGGCATGGATTATGACATATCTTTTTATGTTTAGAAATTGTTTTTTCAGAACAAAGATAATTACTCAGCCTGTTTAAATCATTTTACCCCTCTAGAAGTCAGTAATATTATGCTGAGTTATACCAGCTGAGACTCAGGTCTGGTGCATTTAATCAGTGTATTTGTGAGGAGGGACAGAGGAGTTTTAATTATTTGTATCCATGCTGGAGCTCTTCACTGGATTTTGTAGTGAAAATTAAGATCAGGCTTTCAATTAAGATCAGGCTTACGTGGAATTGCATGCATTCATTTTTACACCCCCAATTTACATACATTGGTACCTGCATTGCATACAGAGATGGAGTATTCATGCAAACATGTTGGAACAGGCATCCACCTGACCAGGTGTGCTCACAAATACCTTATTTGCACATCAAGTATTTGGTAGCAAAGTATTGCATACAGTAATGAGCACTTACCTTTACAAATCTGAAATTTTCTCTGTAGTGCTGTCCATCTGTCATGATGTCCCTAACTCACCCCACAGAAGGTTAAAATTGAAGTGTATTTCTATTTGTTTTGGTTGTTAATTGTCCTGCATAAAACGGCTCATTCATTCAAGGTTCATGACATTGGGCCCCATACCTCGCTAGACAGCAAAAATATTTACCTGGACTGCTTCTGGCTTTGTGATGCTTTGGGCAAGCTACGATTTTCTATTAGGTATACTATTCCCATTGGCATTCAGGGTAGGCGCACACCCACCTGAGGTTGCTTTCTCTAGCCACTCATGAACCAACAATGAGTAGAAAAACCAATCAGTTCCCACCCCCCAAGCTTTTATGCACTGCACCCAAGATTTATTCTTTCTTGCTTTCTTGCTTGCTTTCTTTGATAAAAATGTGGCCAGAATAAACACATTAATTAATCTGCCCCTCCCTTGATGTGGAGAAGTTATTCACAATTCCTTGTCCACTGCACTGAGATTCTCAAATATTCCAACGAAGACCCACAGTTTTAGGTTAAAATTGTAAAACAGTTTTATTAACTTTATTAACAGAAAGATAGATTTTAAAGGTTATGAGTGGTAAGCATAAAAGGTCAGAAAGTCATTAAAGAAATAAAAATAACTTTGCAGTTTAATGTCTACAAACCAAACAGGATTTAAATAGAGCAAATTTTCACCCTGACAGATGACACAACCAGGCTACTAATTCATCATACACAGGCTGTATCTGCTTTTTAGCCTGGGACCTCCTTCCCCATTCAATGTCCTTTGTCTTCCTGGTGTTCCTTTAGGTGTTGAGTTGTGGTGGAGTGAAGACAAGTGGTTATGTCTCTCTCCCTTTTTTATAGCTTCTTCAAGCTGGTAAAGATCCATGTATGTGACATGGGAGATGCACCCCCATTGATCAAGCAGTTTTCATTGTATACATATTTTCTCTGTGAAGTCTTTTGGGGTTGCTGTTGGGAGAGTTGAGTCCCCTTAATGGGCCATCATCATGTCTGGCTACTTCATTTTGTTTCTGAAGAACTGATTGTGGGTGTTTCTTACCTCCCAACATCTTTAAGTAGTGCACACATAACAAAAATCATAACTTCACGTACAATGATAGCACATAAAATTCAACAGGATATTAATGTTTAATAGCTCAAGACTTTTAAAATGATACCTCACAATGCATACTTTGTACAGAACATATCATGATTCTATGATAGTGGTGAATATGGGGTTCCAGGGGGTTGTTTTTGAGACACAAAGTGTCACAATCAAGGAGGCGCCATTGTTAAGAACAAGAAAAATTTACAACAACATGATTGTGAAGGAAATGGAGGTGAGATGCAGAAAAAAGGAGAGAGAAGAAGACCAGACATAGAAGGAAAGAGAAAATATAAAGAAGGGATTCCAGATAAAAGCAAAGATAAAAAGAAAGAATGGTGTGTCACTGTAAAAAGATTTTACAAAAATCACAGTTCCTAGTGGGAAAGCACAAGGGTCTCAACACCAATGACATATCAAGCTAACAACTAGACACAGAGGGGAGGAGTAGAAATGGTCATAAAACACTGTAGCCTTAAAAAATTGTTTCCCCTGTTACTAGTCAAAGGAATTTTTTTTCTATAAAGGGAATATTTATTACTGAACAAGTGCCTTCTGTTAAGAAAACAGCCTTAAACTTGTATAAAGTTACCTGATGGATTCTCTCATTACCTATTAAAGAGAGTGGCTAATTGTATTGCTTCTGGTGTCTGAGGATAGATTGGGAAGGATATCGTGGTGACTTTTAGAAAGAGAGGAAGTCGTTCTTAGTCCATCTATCCATCCAGTTTCACAGAACTATAGTCAAGAAATGTGCATTTCAAACTGCATTGTCAAGTCGCTGTAAAATAACTTCTACCTCTTTTATGGTTAGTTGTATATACTTGAAAGCAAAAATTTCTTTCCCTTCCTTTTTCATCCTTAACTTTTATAGGCCTGCCTATGTTTTTAATAAAGCTTGAAATTACTTGGCTCTTTTGTTTGTGGCCCACTGCAGTTGAAGATGGTAGTAAAATACCTGGCCTAAGTGGTGACCACTGCATGTTGCCGTCATCCTAGAATATTTTCTCAGTCAGTTCTGCTGCTGAAGAGAAGAGAATTAAGTTGTTCCTCAAGGTAAACTTTGCTGCAGTGGTTACATGGCCACCCCTCTATAACACCTCTCAAACAGTGGAGTGGTTCAACCAAATTTAGTTCTTATATACCCTATATATACCCTGCCTTGTATAGTTTTGCTCAAATCAGTGGCATTTATGTAAGAAAGAGCTGAGTTTGTCCATATAATGGTTGGGGCATATGGAGAGGTTGTAGCAGGAGACAGGAACTCCTTGGCATGCACGAAGGTCAAGCAATCTGTCAGTGGTTCATCCCTGACTGAGTGACCACCAATAAGACTGAATTAGGCGGCACAGGCCAAAGACAGATTCTGTCTAGTTCCAAAGGGGTAGCCATGTTAGTCTTGTTCAGCAAAACAAACAAAGAGTTTATTGGCACGTTTAAAGACTAGCAAATTTATTTATCACATGAGGATTTTCTCCCATGAAAGCTCATGCAATAAATAATTTTGCTAGTCTTTAAAAGTGCCATCAGACTCCTTGTTAGAGTCTAGCAGCTCATAAATGGAGCTGTCAGATAGTGGAGGCCAGGCCAGCAAGTCAAATATCTCCCTGTCATAGTGTATAGGGAAAGGGAGGAGAGAGACCCCATCATCTTCCAAAGCTAAACCCTTTCCTTTGTTTCTCTTTCCCCAATGGAAGGTGAACAGAGTTTACTCCAGCTCCTGTATGGAAATAAGAGGTACTGGAAACCAAGGACGGCATTTCAGGGAGCACAGAATTCTTTGATTTGAATTTGTCATTCAACCCCTCTTCTTAGTAGCTTGTTATTGCCATTCTTCAGTCCTTCCTCCTCTTACTGAAGGGATGACAGACACAGAATGTCATGCCATGGAGGAGCAAAAGCTGCTTGTCTGAGCTCGCCACCTCCTATTTATTAAGCCACACAAACAACATACATAAGATCAAAATAAGCATTCCTGTGCAAAAACATAACATAACAGAATAGAAGAACATAACAAGTTCTTTCAAGGCCTTTTACGCAGGGATGAGAAAATAAGCTCTGTTGATTACATTTCTAGCTGAAGCCTTGAGAAAGAAAGCTGGGACATGGAAAAGAATAAATCTTTCACTATCTCTCAATATACTCAGTGTCTTTTCATCACACTCTCTCTTTCCACCTGCCCAGCATGTTTACAGGTGGATAGCCTGTGATCATGCATCGAGGTCATCCAGGTGTGCCTGGACATGCCATCTCTGCATGAGCCACAGGCCATGAATCCCTACACTTACGTATACATCCCAACTATCTCCAGGATGTTAATGTAGCATAGGAAGTGCCATAGAGTTCATGCCACACCTTTGTGGTATGGTAAGATGGGCCTAGATTTGTCCCTTCAGTGTATAAATGTTGTTTTAATGCAGGATCTGCATAAATATTGGCATTTCGAAACATTCTCTATGAACTTGTAATGAGAATAGATTTAAAAAAAAAAAAAAAAGATTTAGAAGTCCAGGGACTAATTCTCAGTTATACTAACACTTCCTGATGTTCAGGCAGGGTAAAGGAATTTTAAAGAGGGTATAAATGCAAATACTTTAGCATGACTGAGATTCATGCCCTCACACTAGGATTTAAAGTATTGAAACTCAGTTTTAGGTCTGTTGTTATTTGTGTTTATGGCGCCAAATTAATATTGTCCTAGCACAGAAGAGTTGATATTACCCAGTTTAAACCATCTAAAATTGGAGCCTTATTATCATTGAACTGACTGAAAAATGAGTGAATGTTAACATTTTTCATGAACATCACACTCATAAGACCATTAAACTGGCGATGAGTATTGGGGCTTGAATATGTATTGACTCAATTAGCTAATTGATGGACTTTGCTGGGCAGTTCAGAGCTATATGGTCCTGGATAGGTCTATGCCATGCGGAACTAGCAATTCAGCTCAGTGTCTCAACCTTATGGCTAGAGTCTGGGTTTGTCTCTAATGAAATTGCTGTGTCGGTCTCCACGGAGCAACACAGCAGGATCGATTGAGAGTCCTGTGGAGACCCTCTCAACACAGTAACTCCATCCCCCAGAAAAGAGTAACGCTGTGTCGAACGAAGATCATTTCCCATTGGTGCAGCCCAGTGAAGATGCTATGGTAAGGGAGGATGAGTAAGTCAATGGGAGATGCGCATTCTACAGTATGTAGCATTATAGTCCAGGCCTCAGTGTGTTTGCAGGAGAGAGACAAGAATGCAAAAAGCCCCCTTGTACAGCAGCTGAGCCCAGTTTCATTCCCCCAAGCACAGTGGCAACACCTCCCCCGATGCTCCTTGCAAGACAGCTAGATGGGTGAAAGGAGAGGCTAGATGTACCCTCTCGCATGGACCAGTGAAGTGAAGCAGACACATTGGGGGGAGCAGGCTGTATTCTCCGGAAGGGTTTTTGGTTTTTATGGGTATGTTAGTGGCCTTACGTGATTCCATTGTGACATGATCCTTTCATCTGAATTAGGTTTTGCGGCACTGACCTAGTCAGAAACTGAAACTTTAGAGCAAAACTTCTGCATATTGAAACCAGGGCTGGCGGTGAAGGAGATTTCTGAGCCCACGCTACTAGAAGCTGAAGTAAATGTTCACCTGAATTACTGCAAAACAGAACAGACACATTCTGCACATTTTCATGGATTTATCATTAATATTTTGAAGAAAATCAGTCATCCATGCATCTCAGATCAGACGGTTTGTTGCTTGGCCCTTTGTGATGTTATTGTGATGTCAATGCCAGCTGAGTCGAAATAATTATCCTAGCAACACTTTGACATGGATGATATCATCCAAAAATCACCTACTGTTTTGAATAGACTCTCTCTCCTCAGACCTGATTTGTTGTTTGCTCCAACCCCATCTCACCCTTGCTCAAACTCTTCACCTAAATTCCACTCCACACACATTTCTTCCTTCATTCCCTCTGTCTTCTTACTTCTCTGTTCCCCTTCCCCTTGCCTTCCATGTGGCTTATCCATACAGAACTCAACACAAAAACTTCCATATTCCAAAAACGTGCAAGTAAAATGGCATTTGCTGTCAATACATTGTTCATGCTACTTGTATCTTATTCCCTTTCCCCCTAGCCCATGTCTGTCTTGTCTATTTACACTGTAAACTGCTTAGGGCTCTGTTTGTACAGCGCCTAACTCAATCGATTCTGGTTCTTGGTTGGTTCAGAGTCAAAACTCAAATAAACTGGCATAATAATGTAATAAAAATTTTATACCCACCTGGCACTAGTATAAAGGTCTAAACAAGGTGTATGACAACTGAACAATGTCATCCATATGCAACCCTAAATTCTCTCTTCACTCAAAGCTTTATTGTAACACTATGACACACATTCTCCAGAGAAAAGAATGAGAAACTATTAAGCAGAAATTCCACCTGCCTGTATCTGGAGTTAGAACAATGAATGAATGGAACGGTACAAATTAAAAGAAAGCATCATGCTAACATGACAACACTGTTATTGTCTATGGAGTTTCCATTAAGTCTCCTAATTAAGAACCTATTGCAATACATCTTGTGAATAGGCTTCAGACAGGTTTTCCACAGATCTGCTGCTTTATTGTAAAGTACAATCTATACTGGAGTTGACAGCTCATGGCATAACACACATTCAGCTTGTCTCTTTCAGTTACTTTTACAAAATGAAGTCACATAATCATAAATATATCTTAGGGAGACTCATAACTGGAAGATTTCTTTTAAATAAAACTTTTATCTTGGATTCTTTTTCTAGACCTGCTTTGATCAGGATCTGAAATCCTAGTACAGGGTACTGTATTAAGCAATCTACACCCGCAGTGACCATGGGAAATTGTGCCTTTATTCAAAATACTGCACTATTATGTAATAATGGTGGTCTGTTACAGTGGAGTAGCACTACTAGCCCAAAATGTCTTGGGAACTACCTAGCTCAGAGGCTGTCTTTTCCACCTTGAGATACTGCCACAGTTGTTAGTGGAGAGAGGTTTATTGCAGGAGTAGGTAGATGCGGTTCTGTGGCCTGAATTATGCAGCAGGTCAGAGTAGATGGTCATATTGGTTCTTTGTCACCTTAGAGTCTGAGTTGTGTTAGGGGAACTGAATCTCATTGGCATAATAGAAAAAGTGCTGCTGTCAGGGTGCTCTTGGATAAGGTAAAACAAACAAGGAGTCCTGTGGCACTTTTAAAGACTAACAAATGTATTTATTGCATGAGCTTTAGTTAGTCTTTAAAAGTGCCACAGGACTCCTTGTTTGTTTTGCTGAACTAGACTAACATGACTACCCCTTTGGAACTCAGATAAGGTTTAAGGAAACTTATTCCTTGCTTGGGGTTCAATAACCCAAGTTTTTTATCTTTCAAAGCATGTGGCAAGTTGTCCGGCTTCTCCCTGGCATGATGAGATGGAGACACTGGGGATGCTTTCATTAGTGGGGTTTACCATGTGGTGTTTCTCTGTTTAAGGTACCGTGTGATCTGTGTACATGTGTTGGATTGTGTGTGCCTGACTGCCATTTGGACTCAATGTATTCTGGTAGCATGCGGGGATCTGAAAGTGGGGGTATTCTGTATTGGTTCTTAGACCACACTCATCATCTACTAACTGAGCAGCTTCCAAAAGTGCATTACCCATCACCACCATATATCTGTTGTTTGTTCTCTCAGTCTTTCCCTGGCAGGAAACCCATGAGCAATGGAGTGCCTTGTTTTTAGCAAGATTTTCATTTTCTGTATGTATTTTTTTCTCTCTTTTAAAATACACATGTTGCTATGAGTTTGTTAGAAAAGCTTAGTTTGGCAACTGACTGACTGCTTGTGGTAGATATGCCAAATGGCCAGTCATCTGACATTTGATGGGATGGCTTCTGAGTTATTACAAATAATTGTTTCTACCGGCTGGTGAGTCTTGCCCACATGCTCAGGGTTTAACGGCTCACCATATTTTGGTTGAGGAAGGAATAGCTCCCCAGGACAGATTGGCAAAGGCTTTGGGGGTTTTTCCTCTTCCTATGGAGCATGGCTCACTTGCTGTTGGATTCTCTGTACCTTACAGTCTTTAAACCATGATCTGAGGACTTTAATAACTCAGTTATAGGTTAGAGGTTCATTGCAAGGAGGGGGTAGGTTTTGTGGCCTGCATTGTGTAGGAGGTCAGACTAGACGATCATGTTGGTCCCTTCTGACATTAGAATCTGTTAATCTAATGCAAGTCAAAGAAATATGCACTTGAAGTAGAAAGTGGTGAGGCTTGCGATGGGAGTTCATTCCACAGTCTCCCTCTTAGACAAGCTTTGTCCTTCTTAGAGTGTGCCATTGGGCCAGAGTTGTTGACCAGGGACTTAATTCTGGAGCTTTAGTAAGTCTTTTAGGCATGGTCTATACTACAGGGCTAAGTCGGCAGGAGATACGCAATCTGCTACTCCTACTTACTGCGCAGTCTTCACTCAGCTGCGTTGATTTGAAGTGCTCTCCAGTTGATGCAGCCATACTCCACTTGGAGGGGTGGAGTTACTGAGTTGACCGGAGACCGCTTCCAGGATCGAATGAGCGTGTCTATATTGGCTGCTCAGTTTTTTTCAGTATAGACAAGGCCTTAGATACTAATCAGACTCTACAGTAAGGCACTGTTATACTATGGCCCCTATAAAGTGGTCTGGCAGAACCAAGCTGAAAGTCTCCACCAAGTTAAAATGTGTCAAATCTCCCAGAGTTTGGGATAGATACTCTTTTGTACGGTATATATTTAGATTTGAATAAATAAATACTGCAAATTGTGATGTCTAGGGCCATTATATTAAAATACATAAACATGCAGGGCTGCCATTGAATGGTTAATTTTATTTGTCATTTGAGATGTTTTTGTAATTACCCCCTAAAAACCAGAATGTTCTCCTTCATTTCAAAAGATGACAGTGGGCCTTCAACTTAAAAATACGACCTCTCCTAGCAATCAGCAAATTTTTTTAACAATTAACAAAGCTTGTGTCAAGTTAGTAATTTGAGGCAAGTTTGCTTTAAAATAAAGTGAGTTGCCTAAATTGGTGGGTGTTCTGACTCCTTTGAAACATAAATTGCTTATGCAAAGTTCCGTAGCTTGGAGACTAAATTCTGATTTTCTTCAAATGTATGGTTCCAGAAAGTGTACCATTCACGGATATTATGCTCATTTACAAGCCTTTTAAAGATCAAAGAGTTATTTTCAGCCTCAGGGTTTGTCACTTTAAAACCTTTCCTTGCCCCTGAAAGGATTGCTTTTTGCTGATTGTCAGATTTTATATCTAGCTTTCTTAGTGCTATAATAAGAGGAAGGTACAATGTTGGGAGAGACAGAAAAATAAAATTTTTTAACTGATGAGTGAAAGAAATGTACAAAACAAGATAAGCACTTATCTTTTTCAGCTACCATCTAGGAAAGATGTAGCAATATGATAAATAAATAATGAAGGCTCCCAAAAGATCCTTATTAGAATTCTAAAGGCACTGTTCAAGTAATGTCCTGGCTCTGATGATACTCATTTCTCTGGATACTGTTAAATCACTCCTGTCAAAGAGATGATTTATCCTTGTGACTCCTGGACAGCCATTTTTTAAATTTTATATTTAATTTAATTTATTTATAACTTTGAAATACACCAAATTGCACCTGATATTCAAAATAAAAATAACTTGTCCTTGGAAGATACCACATGACCATAGAACTAAAGCTGAGAATGAGTTGTTTTTGTGAACACCAAACAAGAAACGTTATTAGAATAACTAAAATGGTTTTATTTCTAAAATTGCTTCATCTCTTCTTGATTCCCCATAGAAGTTCTGCCATGTACTTTCCCCAGTCCAGTTCTTTGTTGTTACCAATTTAAAGATGCTGTAAACTTAACCTCATGGTGAGCATTTTTTATTACATGGGAAAACAAATACATAACATCCTCCATTTTTTCCTTCTATTTGTAAGCATTCTACCCCTTGGAATACTGAATTTATCACAGGTTAGGGTAGAAAATGTTGGGAATCATTGAATGTCAAATTATTTCTTTAATTTATTGACCTCTTCCATTGTCATCAATGGAAGTTGCTCATGTATAACTTGGGGCCCTTTGGAAACGAGAAGAGTAGGAGGGACTATGATAAGTCTGCATCAACTGAAGAATGCTATGGTGAAAGTTAGTCAAGGCACTCCTATTTGCCTTGTCCCATAATGCAAGGGTAAGGCGAAACTGAGAGTTAGTATTCATATTTATAAAGGGCAGAAATAAAATACATACGAAAAAGGTAGCATTTTATTTATTGCAGAATCAACCTGAGAATTTCAGTGATGCAAGACAATTATTATTGGAATGAATTATTTAGCAATATACACAAAAGAGATAGTCATTTATATAATTAGAAGCGCAGACACATTACACTAGCCAAGTTAACAAATGATGTAACATATGAAGTCTTATGCTTCAGGATATGAAACTATTTTCAGCAATTTTTAGGAAGGCTCTGCCCGCTCCCCTCCCCAAAAAGCATGGCAAATTTGTCTTCAATTAAATTGCTCATATGAGTAAAGTTAACCATGTGCATAAGTGTTTGCAGACTTCTGAAAGAGAATGACATTGTTTTCCCACAGTCCTCTGCACAGGGTGTCAGAAGAGCAGACAGTTCATTAACGTCTAGGATGCAGTTTTGTATTTAAAAGAAAATATTTGGAAGCACTGAACTTGATGACCCACAAAGTCTTTAATATAACATCTTTCAGGATTGTTTTAATACGTTGGATTTTTCAACATTTAAGTGATTTAGGCACACAAGACCCAGGTTCTCAAAGTTATCTAGGCACCTAACTTCCATTGAAATCACTAATCTGGTCCTTGTTTGCCTGAGTCATTTAGGAGCTTCTGAAAGTCCCATCCTAGGAGAGCAGTCCTCCTTGCTGATGTTATATTTCAGAACTAAGTTTATTCCTTAAAAACTAGCTTCAAATTATCATTGCTTTGTAAATGATAAATATTAATATTCTGAGACAGTCAGCAAATCAGCATACGAGAAAAAATAAGTAATTTCCTACCTTTGATCTGTCCGCTTATCCGACTCCGAACTCTGTAGTTTCTTGCTTGTTTTGAAATTGCTATGGTCCTGTTGAGCTTAAGTGGTAGGTAAAGGCAAAATTGCATTGTAAGTCTGTAACAAATATAAAACAGTTTTACATAAACACCATTCCTCATGCTGTTATAAAATATCATCTCATTTTAAATACAGCAGGCAATTTAAAGAGAAATAATCTCCTGCTGACTTCATTTTCTTATCTGATGCATTCTCACTTGAAACTCACATGGCTCAGGCTAAGGGTGAAGGAGAAGGAATAGAAACCAACCCACAAATAAACAATAGAAGCAGTTTAATTATACAGTTTTTCAGAAGGTGAAAGATACAAAAAAGAGGAAAAATGCACCAATTAATCAGCATTCTTCATTTTTGTTAACGGTTTTTAATTTTATTTTTATGCCCCATTCTTCTCACATCTTTTGTCTTTCATACTTCTCTCTCTATCACCCACATACATCTCACTGTTTGCAGAAATTGGTAAAAATCAGCATTTATTTTCCTTTTAACGATTTCTGCAAACAGTAAAATCAGTAGAAGGGGTGGGGATGATTCAAGGAATTGATAATAAGATTGTAACCATACTCATAATATTGCTGGGAATCCAGCCCAGGCCATTAGTTTTTAATGTTCAACAGCGAAAATTGCTCAGGGGAATTCATCCATGCACCCACACTAAGGATTCACCCTTGGAGCAGGCTAGAAGGACACCAGACTGGATGAAGCACATGAAAGAAAATGCCTGGGATAACATAGTATTGGTGTGAACTTGAGGCCCTCTAGTTAGGGGCCCAAGACAGGACTTTTAGAGGTCTAGTCCTTTATATATAAAAGGAGTAGGAGACCAAAGCTGACCATGGAAATCAGAAAATTGGACTTGGGCAGGTCATGTTTGTTTTGTGTGAATTCTTGTTTTCCCCGGAAGGAGAGAATTTTTGGGTCAACTCACCTTGCCAGTCTGGAGAAGGCCATTTGTGAGGTGAAACTGAAACTGTGGCTGTATCTCTACTCTGCAGATGGAAGATGCCCATCACTTATTACTCCACTGAATCTAGCTGAGGCAGAAATAGTGAGACAAAGACAGATGACCTGAAATTAAACCAACAACCCAAGGCAGGGTGGGGTGGGGTTGGGGGGGGAATAGTTTAACAGCCTTATACTTTCAATTACTGTTGGATTTTAAATTCCAAAGGGGTAGCCGTGTTAGTCTATTGTAGAAAGACAACAGAGTCCTGTGGCACTTTTAAAGACTAACAGATTTATTTATTGCATGAGCTTTCGTGGGAGAAAAATCCCACTTCGTCAGACGCTTTGAAGATAGGAAAGTTACAGAGTGGGAGGAAATTAAATGCAGGGGAGTCTTCAACACATCATCAAAAATCTACAGCCTATTTTACAAGATGATCCCTCACTCTCTCAAGCCTTAGGAGACAGACCTCTCCTTGCTTTCAGACACCCCCCTAATCTTAAAAGGATACTTACCAGCAACTACAGATCACAGAACAGAAACACTAAAGCAGGAACACAGCCCTGCAGCAGACCACGCTGCCAACTTTGCCCTCATATCTACACTGATGACACCATCACAGGGCCTAATCATGCCACCTACTCCATCAAGGGTTCGTTCACCTGCTGTGATTTATGCCATCATGTGCCGGAAATGCCCCTCTGCCTTATATATTGGACAGACAGGACAGTCTCTGCACCAAGGAATCAATGGACACAAATCTGACATCAGAAATTGCAACACTGCAAAACCTGTAGGGGAACACTTTAATCTCCCTGCTCACTCCCTTGACGACTTGTTAATAGCTGTGTTGAAACAGATGAATAACAAATCACAGCTTCAAAGAGAGACTTCAGAACTCGAACTTGTATGCAAATTTGACTCAGTTGTCTTGGGGTTAAACAGGGACTATGGATTTTTCTCGCATTACAACAAGTGATTTGACCTCCCCCTCCTCTATGTGCTGTTCCCCAGTGTTCTGAATCCTAACACCTATTTTGATTTGCTGTTACAGCCTGACCTGATGCTATGTCATACACTCCCCTGCATTTAATTTCCTCCCACTCTGTAACTTTCCTATCTTCAAAGCGTCTGACGAAGTGGGATTTTCTCCCACGAAAGCTCATGCGATAAATAAATCTGTTAGTCTTTAAAAGTGCCACAGA
>ML685839.1:706541-746302 GCA_007922175.1 Pelusios castaneus
TTTTTACCATTTGTTGTTGTTGTTATCTCAGGGAGAAAGGGTGGAGCCAGGAGGGGGGAGTTTTTTGCACTTTTCCCCCCTTTTTTTATACCACAGGGAGGAGGAGTGGATTTGGGAGGGGGAGCTGAACACGGTTGGTCCCTGGCCTCTGGGGTTGTGTCCACTGCACTCTGGCTAGGACACTACTGGGTGCTGGGGTAAGTGGCTACAACTCTATGGCCAAGATGCTGCTGGGCCACCTGGCTGGAGAGGCTGCGGAGGCCACCAGCTGGACCCAGGTGGTGGGCAAAAAGCTCATGTGGGTTGTAGCTGGCCCACGAGCCATAGTTTTCCCACTTCTTATCTAGCACATTTTGTGTGTGTGTAGATGAGAAAAAAAGTTATAAGAAACCTAATGAAATCTCCTAGTAGAGGGAAAAATCTGTCAAGCAAAATCTGAACAATTCTGGGGGAACATTATGGCAAGTCACAGAGATAAAGACAGCATATCTTAGCAAAGATAGATTGCAATGCACTGGATCACATTTTTATAGTCAACATTTTATATGAGGTATGTTTAGAGATGTCTTTAAGTGCTAACCCATTTATCTGTTTAGCAAAGGTTTTGCAAAATGTCATCTCTGAATTTTCACAGAATGAGCTTTTTAGCCATAAGCAATGGAATGTGTCTCATTATAGATAATGTGCTTTCTTCAGTCTCCCAGGCAGACATTAAAATAACAGAGAATAATATCTTAAAAGATTCCATAGTTGTGAAAAATAGATACTTTGAGAAAACAATGCATTATTAAATAGGAAGTAAACAGGCAAATTGACATGATTCCTAGATTTTCTCTGCAATAGCTATGATTGCTCCATCTTTTCCTAAGAGGTTTCTGTGTTGGCTGTAGTTTCTGCAGGTATGCTTCTTTTAAGTACTCAGTTGACAGAATTGTAGTATTTATATTACAGTTTTTCTCTGTTAGTGTATTCTGGCAAAGCAAGAGGTTGTCTGAGGAAAAACATGACCTCCCTGGTGCATTTGAAATGTGGAAATATTGCCTTAGATTTGTATCGGTCAATGTACATGACCTTTTAGGAGCTGCATAACAAGTATGGGAGAAGGCAGTTTTGGTTAAATATGTACGGTGAAATCCTGAGTCTGTTGAAGACAAATGAGAGATTTTGGAATTCACCTATCAGCTCTGTTTCACTTCTTTGCTCCCCTAGTCATTTACAATATGGTCATAAAATGCTACCGATATGAATGAGGTACTAATTTGCACAAGTGAAAATTACTCCACTGAAGCAAGGCAGTGGAGAATGAGCCTCATATTCCTCAATATTTTGTTTATATGTGTGACATTTCCTAATAACTTCAACGTTGGTCTTTTTTAGCATAATATTTAAGTGAAAATCAATATGCAAAGGAAGAAATAATGGAGTAAAATGCATCTCTGTCTATGGTAGGAACGGGAACAGAATGCCTGCAACAGTGTCTGTGTAGGGCGAATGAAAGCAGAAGTCCAATTGCTTTTTAAGACCTCCTTAAGGGGAGTCACATGTGGCCTCACTGCAGTAAGTATGCAGGTAATATGGGATAATGACCCTGCTCACCTATCAGACAAACGTTCCTTGGATTGATTAATGCCTTGGGACACAACTACTAACTGAAAATCTAGGTTGAGTTTGGGATAGATTCTTAGTGACTCTTGGGTGTTTGTATGAGGTTTGGGATGAAGCATCTTGAACATTCCTGCTTCACAAGGCCACAGGAATTTAGCTCCTCTTCACATAATGTACAGTCAACTTGTAGAACTCATTGCCATGGGTGTTGTGAATGCCAAATATATAGCTAAATTCAAAAAAGAATTAGGTAAGTTCATGGAGGATAGGACAATCTATAGCTATTAGCCAACCTGGTGGTCAAGCAGGGATGGAACTCCATAGGTCCCTAAGCCTTTGACTGCCAAATGCTGGGACTGGACAACAGCAGGGCCATCCCTGGGGGAGGGGAGGGGAGCGGGGTGATCTTCCTGGGCCCTCGCTGCTGCCCCCCACCCCACCAAGGCCACACTACTCCCGCTGCCTTCAGCAGAAAGGGGTGGGGTGGAAGAGTAAATCCTGGTCCCTAGGCCGGCCCGCCCTGTCCCTGGGGTCAGACCAGAAGCACAGAGCCCAGACTCTGGGTTGGCCTTGCCCTGCTGCCCTGCACCGGTGGGTTTGGGGATGGGGGCCCCACCAGACCAGTTGGCCTGGCCCCCACCCCTCCCTCAGGACAGCCCTGGGCAACAGGGGTTGGATCCTTCAATAATTGTGTTGTTCTGTTCATTCTCTCTGAAGTACCTGGCATTGGCCATTCTCAGAAGACCAAATACTGGACTAGATGAATAATTTATCTGACTCAGCATAGCTACTTTTACATAGATAAAAGATGAACAAAAATAGATTTTGTTTAGTTTTTAATTGAAGCCTCTGGTCAGTTATTCAATTGATATAAACTTATATTTCTATTGAAATCAAAGGTTCTGTCAATTTCCACCAGCTGAGGGTCTGGTCTGTAAATAATTTGCCAAAGGTTTTGTGATAGATATTGCAACTCCATGCAGTATCTTTGGGAACCACCCTGTTAACTGTCTGAATGGTTTATGTATGATTGTGTTCATCTCCATGGGGGAGTTACCACAGCTCTTTCAGGAAGTAAGAACAGCGGGGATGATTACACCTGGGATTGTACGCAAATCCAGAGATATTCCACTCCTTCGGATGGCTTGCATATATTAGACCACACTCATTTTTCCAAAGACAAAGAAAGGGCTTTAGGTAAAAAAAAAAGCCTAGTTAAAACAGACTCAGGTTCTTCCTTTTCTGTCAACAAACAGACAGAACTTGGCATCTTGGAGGCACATCCCCAATCCTTGCCATGTGTGTTTGTGTGTGTGTTTTCAGTGTAATATTTTTGCCCTATGAATTAAATGTGCTTGCTTAAAAAGAGCAGACTGGACCACTATAAATCACCCCTGTCATAGCCCTTAGGGAGAAAACAACGCGTAAATGGTGGCCTTTAGGTTGATTCACTTGTTGGGGCTGGTGTGGCCTTAAAACCCCTGGTCAGGAGAGAAAGATACTGATCTCCACCTAGAAGAGGTGACAGCCAGGAGCATGAAACCATTTAGTGGGTGCCTTCAAGGATAGCCGAGGAGGGATAACAGGTGCAGTTACTCTGAAACTGTGACAGGTTTGACCTCAGAGACTTCAGGAAATATTTATAAAAACTGTCAGGCAGAGCATCTGATGACATGGGTTGGAGCCCATGAAAGCGTATGTCCGAAGAAATTTGTTAGTCTTTAAGGTGCCACAGGACTCTCGTTGTTTTAGATAGAGCTATGTTTGGGTTTTGGGGGGGGGTTATGTTTTATAACAGATGAGTAAATCAGTGTAGGTGAGATCAAGACTGATCTAAATCTTTGCTCCAAACTGGAACAAAAATAAAACCAAACATTTTTTGAAGGTTTGAAAAATTTAGGTTAAATATTAATAGCAGACAAAGTTGGATCACTCAACCTTCATTCTGCAAAAGGAAAGGAAATTCTGAGACACTAAAATCAACCAAACAATAACTTGTTGCATCTCCTGGTGTTTTGTGCCACATATCTGAACTTTAAGGTTGTGTCCAGGCTTTTGTACAGAATATGAAATGCTGCGCCCACTGAAGCCAAGTTCAAAATGCTCATTGGCTTAAATCGCAGCCACGATTTAACTCGTAAAATATACAGTAACATAAAACTGTATTCAATGCTGCATTTGGAGAGCTTTCAAAATTTTGTGGGGGATCATAATCTAAAGCTGGGTCCAGACTTGAATTCCATAGTTTGTATCTCTTTGTCAACAGCAAACTAAAAACCTTGGATCCAAACAGATTGGGTATGGAGATAGATGTTTTAAAAATTCAAGTATTCATTTTAATTTTGCCTCTTGGTCTGAATTGTACTCAATCTCCTTCCCTGAAAACTGCGAGAATTGTCTAAGACAAGTTCTATTCTCAGCTGTAACAATGTAAATCAGGAGTAACTGAATTTCAAAGGTATTCTAATTATCTTAAGCTCACAAATCAGTCTGAAAACCCATGGGAGTTGTGCTCTTAATGTTCTTAGGAGTTTTTGAAAATCCCACTTGAGATGAATATGACATAATTACTAACATGAAAATATGTATGAAAAGCTACATCTCGCTCTCCTTTATGAAATGTTTTGCGATCTATGAATGAACAGCACTATAGAAGAGCTAAGTAATGTTGTTATGGTTGTTATTTACTATTATGTTTTCTGCTGTATCTCCTACAATTTGGCGCCTGTAATGAGATGAACATATGGCAAAACAGATGTGTTGAGTCAACGGACACAGAATGCTTTTGGATATCTATCTTCAGGAATGAAAAATCCCTCTGTAAAGATTATTCCCATTGAGCAAGAATAATGGACAACATGCTTCTTCCTTCCATAGTAGGTTATAAATGTACATAAACTGATGATAGCATAGTGTTTAAACTGAACCTGAATTTTGATGATGCTTTAATTAATGGGCAGGGATACACATTTCCAGGTCAGGAGCATGCTGCTTTTTTTAGTCCATAACCCTGTATTCTCCCATTCCCAAAGCATAGGATAGAAAATGTTATTTTAGTCCAACAACCAGGAATATCAATAGGTGGAGGATATCAGAATTATAAAATATCTAATTACAGCTTGCTACAGGAGAAAATAGTCTAGCCAGGTTAACAAACCTGCCCCAGAGTGCATGATACTGTTCCAAAATCAAATCAAACAACCACCCAGAAGAGTTAATTTATTCTCTTCTGATCTATGATTTCCTCTTGGACCAACATATGTATTAAAAGCCAAAACTTGCTAAAAATTAAATTGCAAAAATTGATATTGTAAAAGGACATACATCAAATATAACTTCAACTACTTTTTAAATTTAGTCATCACTATAAATTTTGGGAAAAGGCTGGTTTATTAGACAGCAATCAATTTTAAATCAATGACTGGATTTATTATTGGCTGAGGGCTAATATGTTGTTTTGCATAGATGATTTAACTGCATTCTTTCATTATGTCATTCAAGAAAATCTTTTACTTTTTCCTGTATGAACTGCATCATTTTTGGGGGGAGGAAGATTTAATTAACAGAATTACATAGATGTTCATTAAAGATTTTGAGGGCCAAAGTTTTCAAACTAAGGCGATTAACTTTCAGCAGCCATATTGTTATCTAGGTACATAAATGTTCTTATTAGGAGGGCACTGCAGTTCCAAATGTTGGTCACCAGTAGCTGTTCTCAAAATGACTTCAGTGTAAATTTGAGATTTTCTCTCCTTCACCAATAGAAATTGGTCCAATAAAAGATTATCTCTCACCTACTCCTTCTCTAATATCCTGGGACCAACATAGCAACAACATTGCAAGCAAAATTTTTAAGGTGCAGCTTTCTGAGAAATGGCTTTTCAATGGTTTGTCTTAATTGAATAGTTTCTCAGAAATGTAACACATAATCTCTGATTCTAACCCAAGACTTAAAATTGCAGAAAGAACACACTCCATATGAATGTGTAGAGGATTTAAAAAAAAAAAAAGAACGTCAAAGATGTTGAAAGCTTTGTGCCTCATTTTCTAAATGGGTCATTATTTAAAGTGGTGCAGGGCAATTCTGCATGGAATACCTACTCATGAATAACAGGATTTTAACTTGGTTTGGCTGGAGTTTACTCATTCCAATTGGAATCCATTTTAGCTTGTCAGGGTGGGCTAAAGCTACCATCAAAATAAGTGGGATTAATACATAGATTCAGAAGGGAGCCTAATGACGGAAAATTCCAGGGCTTCTGTTTTATTTCATAACTGCTTTTAATTTCCCAGAGTACACAAAAACCCTACCCTTTCCATCTTACTTTTTTTTCCCCCTAATGAGTGTCATAGTAGAAGGATTAGTGTAGAAAATTGAGCATTCCTTATCTATAGTTTCCTTTTGCTTTCCTAATAGAAACCCTATTATGGCATTTTTCAATCTTTATTTACACTTTTTTCCCCTGACATGCTGTTCTTCATTTAAGTCCTTTTCACCTAATCTTCTTTTGTATTACATTTTCCTGAATGTAATCGTAGAATACTTGGAAGCTCTGTGCTGTGCTTTCATCTGGAAACTATATTGACTCATTAAATGCATTTCTATAAAGGCTCTTTTAGGCTCTAATTTGGCAAAGCTGTTAAGCACATGCTTAAGTGTTGTTCTGAATATGGATGGACTTGCTGAGTCACAAATCAGGCCTATGTAAATTAAACAAATTAAACTCATTACTCCTGGGATAAAAATCTAGAATCTTGACTTCTCTACCTATAAAACCACCAGAGCCATGTAATGTCTTTTTTACATGCAAAGGCACTACAGTTGGGATCCCATCTCAGTATCAGCTGATACAGGTTGGCTGACATTACTTTCTGAGCTCAATTCCTGCATAAGGCCAGATGGGTTTGTTATCATCATACTGGATGACCTACTGTATAACATGGGCCATTGGACTTCCCTGAATTAATTCTTCTTTAAAATAGAGCATATTTTCTAGAAAAAAACATCCAATCTTGATTTTAAAATTTTCAGTGGTGGAATTCAACCACAACAATGCTTGGGAAATTATTACAATGTTTAGTTATCCTCAGTGTTAATTTTTTTTTAAAAAAAAAATAGTGTCCTATTTCCAGTCTGAATTTGTCGTCAACTTCCAGCCATTGGATCTTGTTATACTTTCGTCTGCTAGTGTGAAGAGCCCTCCGTGCGCATGGTCTCTGGAAGGGCTATGCTAGAGTGCTGGATCAGGGCAAGCTGCAAGGAACAGAACAAACAATCCCCAAAACTACTGGTTTATTTTGTAGTTAGATTAATCAAACCAGTAACAAAACAGCTTCTGTCAAACTTATTTAACATGGCTTTTCTAATTATCAGCAAGGAATGAGCCCTTTTTACTTTTCTAACATATCCTTGAAGGTTGCTTTTAGTTCAGCCAGCTTGATGGTTGTGGAAGCTTCGCTGGCCCAGCATCACACCCTCCTATCAAATTTCTGTTCCCCATGCAGGTACTTATAGACTCCGATCAAGTCACCCCTTAACCTCTTCTTTTTTAAGCTAAACAGACTGAGCTCTTTAAGTCTTTCATGGTAAGTCCTGTTTTCCAAGTCTTTATTCTTGTGGCTCGTCTCTGAAAACCCTCCAGTTTATCAATATCCTCCTTAATAGTGAACATCAGAACTGGACACAATATTCCAGCAGAAGTCACACCTGTTACCAGATTTGCCCATCCCCTTGGGGATGCACTCATTTACTAGCCCCTCCTCCTTGGGGGGAGGAGTTCTGACATTGTATGAATGTTCTGTTTGTGTCACATGTGTGTCCATATGGAGCTCTGCAAGTCAATTCCCAATAGAGTTACCATGCAAGACTTAGGTTTCACAGTGCTGGCTTCCTCCAGCCCCAGAATCAGATGAACAAACACCCAGATTAACAGAGTGCATCTGAACAGACTGGGTCATTCAGCACTTTCAAGATGCCACTCATATGTCTCTGGACTCAGCAGGTTGAGTCGAACAGCACTTTCAAGCTGCTACTCTCATATGCCACAGGTTCAGCATGTCCATAGCCCCACTGTCATGTTACAATTGTTATGGTAATAACCCCCTTGATAAGCAAACCTCACAGGATTTTTGGGCATTACAAGGACTCATGGCTTAGGTAAGCGGAATGTTGCTGCAGAGCAAAATAGGGAAGCTGAGAACACACATGAGCAAACTAAGTTCAGAGAGAGTCTGGCAAGCAGTTTGGTTATAAAAGTTATAGTAGTAATGATAGCCATACAAGGAGAGAGAAACAAACCAAACAGTTACAATATTATACAATTTCAGTTGGGGCACTAGGGAAATCTACCTCAAAGTTGATTACAAAGTCAGGTTTTTTACCTGGAGTATAAAAGAGAGGCAGGGAAAGGGGGGAGAGATGGGTTCTCATCACTGTGTTAAGCTTGAACTGGTTGAGATTCCCAGATGTTGTTGTAGCTGAGGGTCCAGAGTGCTGGAGACAGGCAGAGCTCCCAGCACAGTCAGTCAGGATAAAGTGAAGTCCCAGTGGAACTGATGCAACTTCGGGATCCAGGCATCAGAACAGAGTTTTGAACTTGGGTAGGGTTTTTTTGTAGGGAAGAAACAATGTATCAAGGGAGACCACTAGATTTGTTTATGGGTAAACAAAGACTCAAGGGAGTATACCACAGTTGTTGTTTTTTAAATGGACAATAGGACCTGATCATTCCTGGCTATGGGCAGTGTTTCTTACAGGGACCTCAGAATACAATCAGGCAGACTAAGTATTTGGATGCCAAGAGAGGGTTTGTTACTCAACTTAGTCTGTTAACTATTGAACTGGGCATGTGCAGACATAGGTTCATTAACATCAAGAGCAGAGATCCCCCATAGGGCAGTGCTTCCCTGCTTCTCTAGACCCATAGTTCAGAGCAATCTATGCCTTGGAATCTCTGTTCTCTATTCTGTATGCTAATGGAGATGCCTCCTGTAAATCTTAAATGTAAATGAGTTGCCTCAGTCCTGTCATTCTTGTTTAGGTGTGTCTCCCATGGCCTTTTCATTGCTTTTTAGTAAGTCTTTCTTCTGATCAATTCTGGTTCAAACAAAGGTTGATGGGGGAAGAGGGAGTCCTTTGTGAGTCAAGACAGGCTGGATACTGCACCCTGATTCCTCTAGAACACAGAGCTGACAGGAAAGACCAGTGCCAAATGCAGAAATAACTTCAATACTGCTGCTTAGGTCCTACGGATCACTATTGTGGCCACAATATCAAACTGTGCACTCCTGTTGAGCTATTAGCCACCCTGACCTCCAGGTCCTTTTCAGAATCACTGCTTCCCAAGTTGGAATGCCTCATGTTGTAAACATGATCTACATTTCTTTTCTGGATGTGTGACTTTACTTTTGTCTGTATTGAATTGTATATTGCTAGCTTACAGCCAGCTTATGGAACAATTTTGATGGCTAGGTATCAGTAACGCCCTCCCCCCATGCCCTTTCTTGTTATTTACCACCATACATTATTTCCAAACTTTAGATAGATAATGTAGAGAAGCACTTTGATATTTTGGAAATGCGAATTTTACCTAGAAGTGTGTTTGTATTTACATGAATCTAACATTTCCTGAATACTTGTTAAATCATTAAAAACATCACTAGTTTGGAACCTAACTTTTTTTTCTTTTCTTAAAGTGAGCATTTAAAATACTTGGATTTCTTTATTTCATACTGAGTCATGTTATCTAAAAGGTTTGATTAAACAAAATGTCTGAAGAAAGGACTGTATTATAGCAAAGTTTAAAATACATCATTTTATTAAAGACCTTCTCACATAACAGCTTATCATGTTCAATCATTTAAAAATTATCTTTTGATTTAAAATTGACAAAATGAAGAAAAACAAATGGGAAAATTGACCAATGAACTTTTCTTTGTTTTCTAACCCACACAATAGACACGTGAATTTCTTTCCATCATTGAATATATAAGAATGAGATTTGAATTTCTTGCAGAAACCAAGACATACATGAATCAATAGTAATAAATTAAAATTCCCATTAACACAGTAGAAAGATTTGTGAGGTAATTAAGAGAGAACTAGTGAAAGACTCTTGAAGCAGATCGAATTAAGGAAAAAACCCCAAAACAAAACTAAAACAGACGTGTAGAGTACTATGAATTCCAAATAGAAATTTATGAACAGCAGAAGGACAAGTATTATTGAGACTACCCACAAATCCTTTCAAGTAGTTCTTTAATTGGGACATAAGTTCAGCATGGCAGAAAATGCATGTTCTGTGCCAGCACTAAATCATTGCATCACAACCAATCATATCTGTTGACAAGTACATGTTATAAAGTTTAGAAGCCATTTACGCCTATAACAATCTGGAATAGTGTGCCACCCTCCCTCTCTCACAGGCACCCCTTCTGGTTAGGGGAGTCTGCAGCCTTTAAATAGTTTTGGCCCTGGTTTTGGACTGTACCATCAGAGCTTCCTCCATGGAGGG
The DNA here is from genome assembly GCA_007922175.1 of Pelusios castaneus. Taxonomy (NCBI): domain Eukaryota; kingdom Metazoa; phylum Chordata; order Testudines; family Pelomedusidae; genus Pelusios; species Pelusios castaneus. Next base: position 716,660 of record ML685839.1, read on the forward strand.
AATGTTTTTGCCCTTTCTAGGCCCTTCTGGTACTATCTCTTGAGCTGGACCAGCCAGATCTCCTTCTGGGTGTTTATTACTGTTCAATTGTAGTTCACTTCCCCAGTGGCTTGTAAGGCAGGGATCTGGTCCTATCCACTATTCCAGGGACCCTAAAAATAGCAGCCATATGCTACTGTGTCTCCTAATGAAGCTGCTTTCAGTTTTCTGGGCCTAATTCATGCAGCCCCACCATTCACCAATGCTTCACCCTTAGCTCAGGGTGTCTTTATGTTCAGGCCCAGCAGCCATTGAGGAGATCTTTCTTGCTCCTATAGGGTGCATCTACACTTGTAAATTAAGTCAACTTAAGCTTGCTTAAGTCGACTTAATTTACTCTGTGTCTACACTACACTTTCCTTAAGTTGACTTAAGCAGCTGCTTAAGTCGACTTAAGGAAAAATTAAGTTGACTTTGTAAAACCTCATTTTAAGTCAACTTTGCTGGCTAAGTCGACTTTAGAAAGTCGACTTAGCCAGTATAGACATGGAGTAGCCCTAAGTCGACTTTAAGTTGATTTAGGGGGCTCCAGGGCTTCCCCACTGCCCTCCCTGCCAGGGTGGCTGGCACAGCCACAGCCTGGTGTGTCCCCCCAAAGGGCAGGGCAGAGCCCTGCCCCTATGTCCTGCCAGGGTACCTGTCCCCCTTTGCCCCATTGTACCAAGGTACAATGGGACAAAGGCTGAGCCTCCCTGCCACAAGGGGTGCCTCCCTGCCACTGTGGACCTGTCCCAGGTCCGCCTAGCCCCTACAAGTCGACCTAGGCATCCAGTGTGGATGCTCTAGGTCGATTTGGCAAGGTCCCCTCAAAGTCGACTTAAAATTTGAGTGTAGACATGCTAAGTCAACTTAGCTAAGTCAACTTAAATTAACAAATGTAGACATAGCCGTAGTTCCTGCTAGTACTGAGCTGTCCATGGTGCTGCAGTTCCCTTTGGTCATTCAGGAGCAGGATCTGTACAGCCCAGCACAGATACTAATATGTGGATCCACATCCATAAACTTTTACCCAACCTGCAATCCATCCTTTCTCTTTTAGATTTAGCCATATCTAAACATCAATTGTTTTGGAGCCAGCAGTGCCCCATCAGCTCGTGAGCTTTTGCCACATAGAACTGCTGATGAGCCCCACTGCCCACCTAAGATCTGACCAGCTGTTGAGGCCTACCAACTTCCTAACAACTGATCAGCTCTGTCTGCTTGCATGACAGCATCAGATGTTGAAGCCATCTCACAGTTGATCAGCTGCTCCAGTCCTGCCCTAGAAGTCATGGAGGTCCAGTCATCCATGACCATAGGTGGTCTTAGCGGATGGGCAGTGTGGGCAGCTGCCCACAGTCCCCTATGGGAAGGGGCCCCACACCACTGCCACTTTAAGTATTTCCCCTTTAAGGATCCCGGGGATGGCTGCATGCACAATCCACATGTGCGGCAGCTGGTGGAGAGCCCAAGAGAGCAGCAGCCAGGCTGTAGGTAGCCAAGGGTGGGGGAGGAACAGGGAGGTTGCAGAGTGATAGGGGAGGCCATAGAGAGGGTAGTCAAGGGGGGGTCATGGGGAGAAGGGGGGCCGGGGCAGGCCATAGTGGTGGGGGGAATGACGGAGAGGCCACGGGGGGGAGGAAGGTTGGGGGAAGCATTGGAGGGCTGGGGAGGAGGCGGGGAGTCCACAGGGGTAAGGGGGCAGGGTCACAGGTGTGGGGGACATGGGGGTGGGGAGGAGAGAGGCTGGGGGGCATGGGGAGTCCACAGGGGGGAAGAGGAAAGGCTGCAGTGGATGGTGGGGGAGCTGGGAGTCTCTGGTAGGGGCCCTGGTGAGGCCGGGAGGGTGGGAATTGCCCATCCTTGCCTTTTGCCCCAGGTTCAAGAATCCCTAAGACCACCCCTGTCTGTGACCATCTGATCTTCAATCCACAAGAAATGGTCCACAGAGATTGGGATTTGTATGTGTCTAGCCATCTGCACTCTTTTGTTGCACACAAGGAACTCCCTGGCTTTAGTCCTACACCTCCGATTAATCTTTTCCTGATGGCTGCTCCCTGCAACCTCTCTAATTGGATTGCCCTTTGCAGCCTCTCCCAATTGACTGCTTCCTGTGCAGTCTCTCTAGCCTGCTCAGAGTACTTAGCTCTCCTACTATTTTCCAGGGACAGATGTGGGATGATCCTGAGGCCTTCAGAAGAGGGCCTCTGGGCCTAATCCACCACATCACACAGTCACCTCTGTGTTGCCAAGGAGATACAGTTGGACGTATTTCAGTAGTCACCATGTAAAACCATAAAGACCATATCCAGCAAAATGCTGCCTGTTTATTTTGCACCGTCTCAAAACTGGCATCCCAGAGAAACAGTTACACTGAAATGAGTCCAACAGCACCTGCGAGAGAAAGGATATTATTTGGCTTTTGGTACTGAGCTCACGCATACTGAGGCATGCTGCAGTAAAGATTGAAAACTCCTGTTTGCTTCAAACTGGTACAACAGCACCTGAAGTCCTCTAATTAAGATATATGGTGTGCACAGTTCACGTGATGGCCCCGCAACCTGCAAAGTAAACACAAGCATTAACAGAACCACAGTAAATCAACCAATGTACTGTAGTTCTAGTCAAACAGAAAAATTAGTTACCACTCTGGCATTATTAATTTCATCCAAGTCTCTAGCAAATGGCAAGCAGCATCCTGATAAAGAAATTCGAATTATTTGCTGTGTTGCATTCTCTGCCTATCTCACCACTGGATCTGTAACACATGAATCACTCCCAAAAGGGGAGCTGTGTTAGTCTATTGTAGAAAAACAACAGAGTCCTGTGGCACTTTTAAAGACTAACAGATTTATTTATCGCATGAGCTTTCGGCGAAGTGGGATTTTCTCCCACGAAAGCTCATGCAATACATGAATCACTGTTAAGAGAGACAAAGGTATGGTATAAAACTGTGAGAAAGTGTTTCTCTAGTATTTTGAGCATGATCATCAAAATCTGTTTCCCTATGACCAGTATGTAATAAGACAAAAGAGTCTTGTGGCACTTTTAAAGACTAACAGATTTATTAATCGCATGAGCTTTCGTGGGAGAAAATCCCACTTCGTCAGACGCTTTGAAGATAGGAAAGTTACAGAGTGGGAGGAAATTAAATGCAGGGGAGTGTATGACATAGCATCAGGTCAGGCTGTAACAGCAAATCAAAGTAGGTGTTAGGATTCAAAACACTGGGGAACAGCACATAGAGGAGGGGGGAGGTCAATTCACTTGATGTAATGCAAGAAAAATCCATAGTCCCTGTTTAACCCCAAGGCAACTGAGTCAAATTTGCATATAAGTTTGAGTTCTGCAGACTCTCTTTGAAGCTGTGATTTGTTATTTGTATATGTATATGTAATAGTTAGACTATTTTTACATTTTTAGGGAAAGGTAACATAGCCCCAGAGTCAGCAAAGCTCTTAAACACATGCCTAACTTTAAGTATGTGAGTAGCCATTGCCTTCAGTAGGACTGCTCACATGTTTAAAGTTAAGCAAATGTCCAGTGCTTTTCTGGCTCATGGCCATCATTATTATGATGGATGTCTTTGATGTGATGTGTTTGATTTGAATATTAGTATAGTTGAATGATAAATAGTATAAAATTTTGAGGCAGCCATTGTGTTGATTTGTTATTTGAATGTAAATATGGGAAATGAGCGTTTCTTGAATGTTTAGGGAAATAAAATGGTTAACACTCCAAATATACCTAAAAACATTTAATTTATATTGGGTTTGATCAATAGTCATGAAGACTATTTTAGGAGGTCAGTAGCAAGGTGGAGAGCAGAATTAAATGCAGATTATTTGGAGAAAAATTGGTGTTTTGGTATGTGAACAAGTTATATTTGTATCAGTAAACTCTAAGTAGAGAATGGAATTATTTCATTTTCAACCCAAGCTCTGTATCACACTAAAATGAGTAAGCATGATGTATGATTCCTCTCCAGAACTGTGTTGTCAAATGCAAAACAGATTGTGGGACTTGGTCCTTTTTTTTTTTTTTTGAGTATGCTTTGGAAAAGTAAAAAAAATAAAAGTGCAAAATTTTGCTCTTATGTAGTTTTTTCTTTGCTACAGCAAACAAACAAGACACTATTTTTTACTTCAAAATAGCTGACTTGAGGTAGCTCTCGATTGAAAGTCCTAGTGGAATGATCATTTTAATGCTGCTGGGAATCTCTCTTGTAGTACTAATTATTATGATAGCATGTCCAGAGCCTTGGACAGATGCCTTTTTTGTTATTACTATTATTGACATTAAAATAAAGTTTTAAAATGCATTTTTTTTGAAAATTAAAATAGTTTAGTTTGCTATGTGCCCACAATCTCTATATTCTTTACTCTATCTCTTGTGTTTGTATTAAGTAGCAGACACCAGTGATATTTCAGGATGGATGGATGAATAGACCATATAGCTCAGTAAAAATATGAAGAGCAAAGAATAAAAACCATGAGTGAAATGGTCATTTTACCACTATCATTAATAGTTATATGTGAATAGATCTGATTAATTAATAACCACTCCATGCAAAATGTTTAATTAGTAGCAGAGATTTCAAAACTGAGTGAAAATATCTAGTTTGAAGGAAGTTATCTGATTATTCATTTCATTTAGAAAATCTACCCCTAATTAATCTGTTCCATGATAGATTCGCTCCTCCAAGCAATAACTATGATTTTCTTCTGGTGAGGGCCATTTGCATAATGTTTCAGGTACTAATTAGTAAAAGTAAATTAATGCTGAAGGTTGTGTATTTTCGGAATGCTCCTGGGCTTCCTAATCCTGACAAGTTCAAAGTATGACAAGTGTTCTTTTTTATATTGTTTCTAATTGCAAAAGTGTTAATTAAAAAAAACAAAAAACCCACACCATTGTGGCAGTCATCGCTCAGACACATGGGGATTTTTTAAAAAATGGTTTAAAAAAAAATTCTAGAAAATTCAAAAATTCAGGAACTATAGCTGTCTTTAGGAATTTTTCATCTTACTCATTAGCTGTCACTTATTGACAGAAGTAAAACAAATAAGTAATCCTCATTAATATTATACTCTGGTTAAGGTGCCTGCCTATTAAGATCTAAAAGATCCTGATTGCAAATATCCTCCTTGTCCAGTTTGTTATATATATAGGCAATGCCTACTATTTGTCTGTCAGACTTTAACTGTTCAAGCTGAAATGTTTCATGTTAGGTGACTCCCTGAGAATGAACTCTTAGTGGTCTTTCCATTAAAATGACTCAGACTTTTCAGAGATTGAGATTAGAGGGAAAATATGTTGTTTTGTCCATGTTTTCCATTTTGAATCAGATATTCCAAAATTCATTTCTATGTTAAATGTTTTGTTACTGTGAGGTCGAAATATTTGTATAAGTTTGAAATGTTTCAGTTTGACATATTTTATATTATAGGTATCTAAACTTTTTGACTTATATTTGTCCGGACATAAGGACATAACCTAAATATTTTCACTCTTTAGAATGTAATGTAAACATAACTTGAAACAATAAAATCAAGCAAAATGATATGAAATATTTCAGTCCTATCAAAACCGTATTGGATTTTTGGTGAAAATTAAAACAAAATGGTATGTTTTGATGGAACACTTTGATTTTGTTAAATTAGCATTTTCCACTGGAAAAAACAGTCCATTGGAAAAATTTTGACCAACTCTGCTGCTGAGGGATGTAGGATAAATCGTATTATCTCTCTGTCCTTGTTTCTCCTCCCTCTCTATTTGCCTAATATATTTAAGACACAGTCCACTACAATATATGCATGTACTTATCTGTATACAGGGTGAGTAATCTTATTGATTTCAATTGAGCTATTCAGAGTGCACAAAATTAAGCACATACATAACTTCTTGAAGGATCAGGGCCTAAAATGATAAGCTCTTCGCGGCAGGATTTGTCTTTCACTATGCATTTGTACTGCTCCTCACAGAATGGGGCACTGGTCATGGTTAGGAATTCTGGATCCGGCTATAAAATAAATAATAAACAATGTTTCCAAATGCCAATGGTATGACACTTACATGCATACTATTAAAAGTACAATGTAACCAAATAATGTCTTGATTCAGCAACATGCTAAACCAGATGCTGATCTTAAGACGGTGAATCATTTCAAGAGGGCTATCTTTTAGTTTCAACAAACCTCTATTTCCTGTTCTTATTTTAAGCATATAATAATGGGGAAAAAGAAACCAGATTAGCGAAAACCTTATCCTGCAATTTTTAAAGTTTCATTTATTTCAGTGATGTCTTCCTAATCATTTTCTGAGCATATCACAGAGAAAAATCTGTGTCCTTTTTTGGCTTAACATTGAATAGCTCTTTTTCAAGAAATATATTACAGCTAGAATGAGAAATGAAGAACTGCAAAACACATTATTATTACAAGGGAATTTTTGTTTTCTTAGATATTTTACCACTCATAGACATTCAGATGTCAATTTACACACACAAATATGAACAGTCTATGCAAAATTGTTAAGATAGTCATGGAAACACTCTTTGAACTAAGAGTTCACTTATTGAACTAAGTCCTACATTGTAATAATTGCAGTCTAACATTATACTATTACTATGTTATAGATTAGAGGCCACATTGTACAAGGATCTATACAAACACATAGTTACAGGTAACTCATGCTCTGAAGAGTTTCCATTGTAAATAGTCAAGAAAGCAAGCATGTTTATTCCCATTTTACATATGGATGACTGAGTCTCAGTGATTAAATGACTTGGTTGCACAAGAAGCAGTTGGACAAGGTGATTTACTGATCCCAGATATTGTGAATTCCAGGCCAGTGTTTTAAACACAAGAGCAATCTTACTTTCCATCTCTCGAACGCTATGTTTGTCTATTTGTGTAAGGAAAGGACTTAAAATGCCAACTCACTTAAAGCCTGAATTTCAGAGGTTCTGAGGGCCTGCCATTCCCACAGAAATCAATGGATGTTGGATGTTGTCATCCTCATAGTACAACATCTCATTTTATGATTACACCACAGATATAAATCAGAGTATGTCCTCATGATGTGGGACTGCGCACAGCTTTGTTAGTCTTTAAAAGTGCCACAGGACTCCTTCTTTGTTTAGCATGTATTATGTGGACATGTGCCACTGTTAGACCCAGAACGGAGAAAAGTCACAGAACTCCCTGTAACCAAAGCACTTCCTACATATATTAACTGCTCAAAAGCGCAAGCACAGCGGCATGGATAATGAACAATTCCAATGCCTCTCAATCAGGATTTACCTGCCTTCTCAGGAGCCCTCCCCCCCCACCACGTCTGGGCAGCGAGATCAGTTTAATGTGTTCATTCCTTCCTGTAGTGGCCTGACCTTTCTCCACTCTCACTCTGTTTATATAGGGTGCAACAATAACTTCACTTAGCAGAAGCTGTGAGCTCAGCACTTGGTGACCGTCCCCACATCCTGAAACATGGGCTGCAACGGAGCACTCAGATCTGAGTGAGACTGGTTCTTTGGGCTGCCATTTGAGGCAGCCTAGCACATCTGCTTGGGTTCAAAACTATGTCACCACAGCCACATTAAATGCTGCCATACTAGGTCAGAATAATGGTCCACCTAGCACAACATCCTGTCTTTGACAATGGCCAGTGCCAGAGCTTCAGGGTGAATATACAGAACAGGCCACCCATTTCCCCTGGCCAGTTTTTGTCAGTCAGAGGTTTAGGGTCACTCCAAGTTGCTTCCCTGACCATCTTGGCTAATAAACATAGATGAACCTATCTAGTTCTTTTAAAACCCATATATACGTTTGCCTCTAGGAATATTCCATGTCAATGAGTTCCGCAGCTTGATTGTGCATTGTGTGAAAATGTATTTACTCTAGTTTGTATTAAATGTGAATCCCATTAATTTAATCTAGTGACATCCTGGTTTTTATATTGAGAAAAAAGGTAAGTAATACTTCTCTGGTTTCATCTTTGAGAAGTCATGAAAGATGGGAGAGATTCCAGAGGACTGGCAAAGGGCAAATATAGTGCCATTCAATTAAAAGAGGAATAAGGACAACTGAGGGACTTACAGACAAGTCATTTAAACTTTAGTACTGGAAAGATAGTACCTGGAGCAAATAATTAAGCAATCAATTTGCAAACACATAGAAGATAAGAAGGTGATAAGTAACAGTCAGCATGGATTTGTCAAGAACAAATCCTGTCAATCCAACTCAATAGCTTTCTTTGACAAGATAGCAAGTCTTGTAAATAGGGGGATGTGGTATATGGGGTATATCTTTACTATAATAAAGCTTTTGATACTGTTTTTCATGACCTGCTTAAAAGAAATTAGGGAAATACCACCTAGATGGAGCTACTATAAAGTGGGTGCATAACTGGTTGGAAAACCATTCCCAGATAGTAATCATCAGTGGTTCACTGTCCAGGTGGAAGGGTGTATTGAGTGGGGTCCCACAGGGCTCAGTTCTGGGTCTGGTTCTGTTCAGTAGAGTCATCAAAGATTTTAGATAATGGCATAAGAAGTACCCTTTTAAGTTTGAGGATACCACATGGGAGGGATTGCAAATGCTTTGGAGGAAAGGGTTAAAATTCAGAATGAGCTGGTCAAACTGTCAAAATGGTCTGAAGTAAATATAATGAAATTCAATAAAGACAACATGCAAAGTACTCCACTTGGGAAGGAAAAATCAGTTGTACACATTCAAAGTGGGAAATGACTCCCTAGGAACGAGTACTGCAGGAAGGGACCTAGGAATCATGTAGACATTCCATGGATTTATATAGTGACATTATGATATCTTTTGTTTTACATAATTCCAAAGGGGTAGCCATGTTAGTCTAGTCTAGTTAAAAAAAAAAAAAACAAGGAGTCTGATGGCATTTTTAAAGACTAGCATATTTATTTATCACATGAGCTTTTGTGGGAGAAAATCCCACTTTGTCAGATGCTTGAAGATGAGGAATTCACAGACTGGGAGCAAAATCAATGCAGGGAAGGGTAAGTCATACGATCTGGTCAGACTGTAATAGCAAATCAATTGTTAGGATTCAAACAGTGGAGTAAAGCAATTAGCAGGGAGATGGGTGGGGGACAAGGTAAGCAAAATTATCTGTTGTAATGGGAAAATAACTCAATCTGTATTCACTCCTGAGTTCACGGAATTAAATTTGCACATGAATTCCAATTCTGCAGTTTCTCTTTGCAGCTTCAATTGTCTTACATAAGCTAGCTGTAAATCAGTCCACATTAACACTCTGATAAGGCTGCGGTCATGAGATTGTGTCATTGCAATAACTTTGCACTGGCACCAATGTCCAATAAACATATTTGTAGGCAGTACAAGTAAATGCTGTTTTCTAATCTTCTCTGAAGACTGCATTGTACTGTTTTCACTGCTGTGTTCCATGCCGGCTGGATTCAAGAAAGCCTGGGTAGACTAATCCATCCATAGTTTTTCTATCTAGACATACCCTCAGGAAAACATCTGTTGAATGGGAGCTTTGCAAGAGTCAGGGCTACAAGACTGAGCTACTTTTATTATTGTAGCTGTTAGGGCTTCTCTGCTGGAATAAACAGACACACACAATTCAGAAATCACACAAGAGCAGAAAACTGTTCTTTTGACTACACGCCATCTTTAGCTCATGAAAACTGTTCCTCATTTACCTACTCCTAATCACTAACTTAAAAAAAAAGAAAAAAAGAAAAAACCTTTTGGTATAGGAGGACCCTTATTAACTCACATAGAGAAAATGAATGGAAAATAGGGCAACTGTATCTTTTATAACATATTTTCATCTGTTAGAAGATTGTCATTCATACAAAACTTGGAAAAATAAAATCTCCCAATTGAATTAAGATAGGAAAATAATTCTACCAAAAACAGCAGCAACAGCAAATATTTGATGGGAGGAAAAAGTAAATTTACTTCACGTGTTTGTGAGCCTTTTGCATTCCCTTTTCATGACTATCATGGCAAATATTCATGAAATGAGTATGTTTTAATTGACTATGAGAGGATATTGACAGAAAAGGAATTTTTAACTTTTAAGTACATCTTTTCAGCAGAATCTTGATTGCAAAGGTGCATTCATCTGATATGGAAGAAGAAACAAGAGCTGGTGACTTGCTGAGCCAGATCCTCAGTTGGTGTAAATCAGCATTATTCCATCAACTTCCATAAAGTCATGTTGATTTACACTAGCTGGGCAATCTGACCTAAAATACCCATTCCAAATTAACCACTAAATTGAATTTGAAATGTTGACTATTTGCAGGAAACTGGTTCGGCAAAAAGACCAAGAATAATTTGCTTTATTTACATATAATAAATGCAGTGGTGGCTCTTATACTTGCCAGTTTAGTCTTGAATGGCTAGATAATTTTGATCCCCATGCAATTGTCACAGTATCTCCAGGTCTTTGGTGTTCCCAGATCCTGATTATCTTTTACTCTGAACCTTGTGTAACCATGTGTACAAAGGGGAAGCGAAATGTTAGCAGATCACAATGGTCGTGTTGTTTTCAGGCATTTTTGCACTCACTTTGTTTTGGAGTAAATGGGCAAACGACAATGGACAGTAGGGCTCCTATTATAGAACATACTCACTTAAAGGAAAAATGATAAAGGGCCAAGGGTATAATTCCAATGGCTTCATAATTTTTAATGACAGTTAAATGCAATTGGACACTTTGTGACCAGAAATGAGGCTAAATTTGTTCACTAAATTATTTGCTGTCAATGATCTGTTTAGTTCTGCTCAGAACAGCTGTTGCTTTGTCACTGACAAAGGAATTTGGGATGGTATGTTCATGACTGAGCTGTCCTTTTTAATGAACTTAATGGTCCACTACTCCTGTTTTCCATTCAGTGTCGGGCCATTGCCTGGCTAAAATATATATTATTGACAGCCTTACTAAGGCTATAAGTTGCACTTGCAGCTTTATAAATGGCCTTGAGTTTGTGCAACTAGAACACACTGTAATGAAGGGTTTTCCATTGAGTTATGTAAGAAAGAATTGGATAAAGTTCTGAGACTGGGCGAACAAATGCTGGCACCAGTCCTCTGGGATATTAAAAGCAGCAATATGGGACAATGGAGTCTCGACATGTGACACTGCTCATTTGCTTGCTGAGTGACTGCCTTGTGCTTGCCATTAGCTGTTTTTAATAAAACAGGTCAACACTTGTTAATTTAAGTCGACTTTAACTAAGTCGACTTTTAAGTCGACTTAGTGTGTCTACACTTAAAAATAAAGTCGACTTAAAGGGGAACTTAAAAAGTCGACCTAGAGCATCCACACTGGATGCCTAGGTCAACTTCTAGGGACTTAGGGGGACCTAAGGGAGGTCCATGGGGGCAGGAGGGCACCCCTTGCCCAATGCCAGGGGGCTCAGCCTTTGCCCCATTGTACCTAGGTACAATGGGGCAAAGGGGGACAGGGACCCTGGCAGGGCATAGGGGCAGGGTGGGCAGGGCTCTGCCCTGCCCTGTGGGGGGGCATGCCGTGCCCCCCCCCCCGGCAGGAAGGGCATTGGTGTAGCCCTGGGGTAGCCTTAAGTCGACTTAGGGCTACCCCACATCTACACTGGCTTAAGTCGACTCTAGGGAGTCGACTTAAGCCTTAGGTCTAATAGAAAGGTAGTGTTATAAAGTCGACTTATTTTAATTAAGTCGACTTAAGTCAACTTTAGCAAGCTGCTTAAGTCGACTTAAGGAAACTGTAGTGTAGACGCAGGGTAAATTAAGTCTACTTAAGCAAGCTTAAGTCAACTTAATTTACCAGTGTAGACGCAGCCACAGAAGTACTCCTACAGAAGATGACTACTATGCAATCACACAAAGGCCTCATGATTTTTTCAGCTGTTTCAGGACAATAAAAGTATGTAATGCCTGCTCCAAACTCATTGATGTCAATGGAAAGACTCCCATGGACTTTGGACCCTCACCAGGTGAGGATTCACACCAGTTTACAGCAGTTGAGGATAAGATCAGGGGAGCATGCATGAGTATTATGGAATTTGCTGAGATTTAGCCGACATGGATGCTGTCTTAACTATTTTATGTTGCTGTATACACTAAGGCTCTTTCCTTGTATCTTTTGACAAATTTAACCTGTTGGATTTTCTGGGTGCGTTTTTAGTTAAAAAAAATAAAAATGGCACAGCACTTGAGATTCACTGTTAATTATTTATTTATCTTGCTTTCTGCTGTACCCTTCCAATCCAGACACATCCATCTTCCCATTAAAAATTCAGGATTGTGTCAGCCAGCAGGCATTTACTGTGCTAAAGACTACAACTAGAGGGCTTTCAAAACATGGTTTGCCAAACTCAGCTGTTATTTATACTCAGTACAGTCCCATTGTAGTAAGGGCAATGTTACAGGGTTTAAATCCATGCCGAATTTGTGGCTGTGGATTTATGTAACAATATTGTTTCATTCTGAGCAAGCGTGAGAGAGGACGAAACACATCAGCTCATGGAGCATGAGCGGTAATGGTTTGAGTGTAGGATTTGGCAGCTTTTTCTGAGACAATGAATTTTACTTCTTACAGGGAATGAGGTACATTATTTTTACATGAAAATCAGGATCCTGGTTTAAAGCACAATTCCTTTTGTGTATTTCTTCCACTACTTTTGACTGTGTCTATCACCTTGATGTCTGAGGGTATTACACAGTAAAAGTTGACAAGTGTTCCTAGCAATTGGCAAAAAACTGCAATGGGAAAGAAAAGGGCCCCAGCTGCTTTTCTTGAGTTAGGCTGCGGGGAGGGAGGGGGCGAGATAAGGAAGGTCTGCAATGGCCTCCAACACCCACCCGAGTAGAGGGTCATTGGGCTTTCTGTCACTTGAGTAGAGCCTCATTGACTTAAATGGAGATTCCCTGGGATGGGGGCTGAGTCCCAAGTCCCTCAAACACAGCACTCTGGAGGACATGCCATGCATCTAAACAGATGGCTATATGGCCACCTCTCATCAAAGAGAGGGCCTCGGGTAGAGAATGGAGGCTGTTCCTTTCAAAACCCACTCAAGCAAAAGGCTTTTGTGGGTGGCAAACTTTCCTTGCCAAACTAAGTCTGACGCAGCTATGAGGTGGCGGCTTGGCCAGTGCTCTGTGTGGTAGGGCAGCATGGGCCCTCATTTGGGGTTTTGCATAGATCCCTGATTCACGTCATGTAGTTCGGACCGTTGGAGTTTGAATGGGGCAGGCAACAGACTCTGGCAGAAGGAAGCAGGTTATGAACTTTTAAAAAGTTTCTGGAGAGCTCCACACTCCAGCTTATTTTGATGCATCCTAATTTGTCCATCCTGAGCACCACTCTGCTATTCAAATATGGGCTGATAGGAATCTGTTGTTTTTAGGGAGGCAATTCTGCCTAGTGGGTAGACCATTGAGACTTAGAAAAATCTGGGGGTCTGTTTTCAGTTCTCCTGCTGAGTGACCTGAGGCACATCACTTTTCTGTTCTGTGTCTCAGTTTCCTCAATGTAAAGTACTTTGAAATGTATTGCTGAAAAGCTCTAGCAATTACTATTATTGGGGCTGGCCCAGACATGCACGGCCAGTGACATTTTAGCTACTTATACTATTATCCTGAAATGTTAATTTATGGCTCATTTATTTCCACCATGATTCACCCTTTTCTTTATTAAAAGTTTGGGGGGAAGTGGTAGGAGGGAAGTTAAAGATTTTTTCCGCCTCCGTCTCTTTTTTTTCTCACTCATTTAAACAAAATAAAAGGTTATTTAAAATATAAATTCTGACTGGGACACTGACTCTAAGCTAAGCCATTTGGGCAGACCCAATAATGATCCTTGTTCCTCGCTGGTTGAATGGAATGAGTAGCTCGAGGGTGGCCTGAAAGGTTACAGAAATTAAATTAGAATCAAAGAACCCAGACTTATCCTGAGAGATCTAAAATGCAGTTGTCAGGTAGGCTTATAATTATTCTGCTCTTACGTTCCTATTCTGTGTCTGGTTTATGATAGATGAAAGACAGAGCTTCACCTCCCATCATGTTTGTAATGTTTTTCTGGGTGAAAGTTTCTGTCTCTAGTGGGCTGTATTAAAGGGCTGAATCCTGCAGCCCAGAGAACGTGTTTAAGGCAGTAGGACCAATCTGCAGCTGTGCAAGCATCAGAAGGTGGGAGATTGTGGCAGGATACAGTAATATGGTGTAAATTTACAGACCAAGTGATCTAGAAGTGGGAAAGCAGTAATGATAGACACACAAACTTGGCACACAAGTTTCACAGGTGTTTTTAGGGAAACTTGGTGCCAGATTCTTGGTTTAGTTCTAACAGATACATTTCCACACCAGAACCTGGATGCAAAGTTTTATTGTTCCACCTTATTTACAGCTTTAAAATAATTTGCCCAGGCCCCTGCCATGGAATCTGGAGTGGCTCACGTATGGGTGCTGAACACAGAATACCAGCAGTCTTGGGTGTGTGCCCTGGTCCGCAGCTAGCATTAGATTTCACAAATCCAGTAACAAAAGGGTACTCCTGGATCACTGTTAGTTTAACCATGGAGTCACAAATAGTCCCCTTATGTTCTCTAGCTTCTCTTTACCACCCAGATAAACTGAACTTTGTGGTAGAAGGTTTTTAAAATAAAAACCAAAAAAAAGTCACATAAATAAAGTTTGGTCACCAGATACTCAGGATTGTATGTAAAACAACACTGTAGTCAGGTCCTTTAGTAAACTAAAACTAAGGATTTATTAGCTAAGAAAAAAATGAGCTGCTAAAAGGTTAAAGCAGAGAAAATACATTACATTATTAGTGTTTATAGTCTGATACCAGAAGTAGGGTTGTCTGCCAGTCTCTTAGAATCTCTCCATAAGTTCCTCCTCAGGGCTTCCCAAAAATGGCTTTTAGAGACCTCTATCTGTTATCTAGAATGCCCCATGACAGCATTCCGGTGAATCAGTGATGAAATGATCTCTCCCAGGGTGCCTTCTTATAGTTGAACACAGTCTACCAAGTATCTTAGCACAGCATAGGTCCATACAGTTCCATTGTTACGCTTATAATGCTCCACTCTTTGAAGCCAATGTCCCTCCTTGCTGAGCAATTTAGATAAATGGGAAAAATGTGATATTTTTGGCTATTAGGTTTCGTAAAGATTTACACAAATAAAATTCACAACTAAACACCAACACATGTTGTTCTATGGTTAATTAAGTACAGACACAGTAGTCATAGGTAAGCTTAGTGTAAATATAATTACCCAGACATGTGCCGTTAGCAATCAACAGGTTCAAAGATAAGTGGATATAGACATTAGTATTTCCTTTTGATCTAGGGTCAATTACTACAGGGTATGTTAATAGCAAATAAACAGCAGGATTTCCACAGTTAACAGCGTAGTTACATCTTACAAGTGGTGTGGTTCGAACACATTACAATTCCTCTTGACATGCCACTGAGTTTCATACACAGGTGAACTCCATAGAGCTTTTAAACTGAGCTGGTTTGCCAGCATTACAGCCCCATCAGGCAGTCTGCTGCTAAAACAGATGTTGATTTTTAAATACACCAAGAACAACAAAAAATAGAAAAAAAAGGGGGTTTAGAGAGGCACTTAATTTTACCCAAGTATTGCCCTGGATCTGTTCCTTCTTCAGAGGACTTCAATGAGTTTAAAGCTTTTCTGCCACATCACATTTCAGTTTTTTCCCTTTCTCACCCAAAATATGAGGTTAGAAATGGTACAGAAGAGATAACTGCCTACATCTGTTTGTTGTGTTTGTACAGCACCGAGTACAATGAAGCCCCTGATCCATGTAGTCCTTAAGTGTTACTACAATACAAATAATATAAATAACAGTACAAAGTCCTTTAAATCCATTAGCTACAGCTATAGTCTTAATAGAAACTAAAATAAGACTAGGGAAAATGGTTTTAAAACCCAGCATTTTCTTTTCTTTCAAACTATATACAGTCTTTTCCAGAGATTCCAACACACTTGTCTCTGTCTACAAACCCCTAAGCATAGTCAAACCACTGGCATATTCTCACATTTTGAAAATAATCTGTCTTTGAATGAAGCTTTCAATAGAGCTGTTTTTGAGACCTACTCATAGCTGCTGTATATCTGCCACCTTTACTTAGGAGATGGGACCTTTTAATGAGAGTAAAATCTGCAGAGCTGGGCCCAAGCTCATATCAAATGAAAAATCTTTGGCTCACTAGAAACAGCACTACTTAGCATCACGTTCAGGCAAGGTTTTATTTCTTTCCAGACATGTTGGCAATGTCCCCAAGGAAGAGATAGACAAGGACTCCTGTGGCACTTTTAGGCTATGTCCACACTAGAAAAAGTTAGGTTGACTTTGTTAAGTCGACTTAAAGTCGACCTTATTGAAGTCAATTTAACAAAGTGGACTAAATTGACTTAGCTTTAGGTCGACTTAATCCACTTTGCTAAATTGACCTAACCACCCTTAAGTCGATTTAATAAAGTCGACTTAAGGGTTATTCCACATCCACACCATCCTTAAGTTGACCTAAGGAGTCGACTTAAGGGTTAAGTCGACCTAATGAGTGGTAGTTACAAAGTCGACTTAAGCTTTCATTGAGTGAACTTAAGGAATTTCTTAAGTCGACTTAATGAAAGCCTAGTGTGGACGTGGCTTAATTTAAGTCAACTTAAGCCTCCTTAAGTCAACTTAAATTGGCAGTATAGACATGGCCTTAAAGACTAACAAATTTATTTATCGCATGAGCTTTCCTGGGAGAAAAATCCTACTTTGTCAGATGCCTCCCTGTCTTTACTACAGTCCCAGGAGAGATCATTCTCTTTGGTTCCAAAATATTTTGCTGAGTGTCTAATATTACTGAAAGTTCACTTTGATGGGTTAACTATAAACCTAAGGCCTATGTAGAGTTCCTGATATTTCTACATATTGATGGAGTTACGCTAGGACTGAATTTGGCCCACCAATTTTTTGTGCTACCTCTGCTCCACTTCATCTTTAAAAGTCAGTGAAGAGTTTGGGGAAATCCATCCAATTCCAATAGATATAAAAGACAAAGAGACGGCAAAATTCATAACTTACTCTAAAGAAACCCAAGAAACTAAGAAGCTGTAACTTACTTCTTTTTTGGGCCACCAATCGCTATTAAGGTATCCTTAGGCTCACAGCCATATATTAACTTGCACCCTGTACAATAGAATCTCTAAATTTGGGTCACTGAGGCTGAGTTCTAAAGCCATGTAACACAATAATTTCTATGTTGTGAGTTAAAAAAAGGTGTAGATGCTAAAATGAGGGTGCAAGAAGGTGTGAGAAGAAGCAGCTAACATTTGGCCAATTCAGATCATGTCTACACTACAGACATTACAGCTGCACAGCTATGCCACTGTAAGGTCTCTCATGGAGAGAGCTCTCTTGCTGGCATATTTTAACCACCCCCAATGAGTGGCACTAGCTATTTCAGTGGGAGAATGCCTCCTGTCAACATAGCGCTGTGTACAGCTGTGCTTTTGTTGGTGAAACTATTTTTTGGTGACAAGTTTGGGGGTTTTTCCATACCTCCTGACCAACAAGAGTTTCACTGGAAGGAGTGTACTCAAAGTTTAAATTACAGGAATTTAGCTGCCCTTTCACTGTCTCTGAGATTGCATCAGATGGACCATGAGTGATGGACACAACATATTATTGGCCCAACTTCTGTTTGTGAGAGAGACAAACTGTTGAGCTTACACAGAGCTCTTCTGCAGGTTTGAGAAATGTACTCTGAATGCCACAGCTAAATACAAGATGGAACAATTTTTTAAACAAATGCCCTTAACCCTATTTGAAAGAACCATTCATGATGAAGTGGGCCATTAACAGCTCTCTAGTCATAGGATGCAAAGGAATGGGGAGGGCGGGGTGGGGGGAGACAGGGAGAAAGCAGCTGGTGAAGGGAGTTGTTAATGGATTGATTGATTGTCGAAAGAAGCCACAAATCTAATCTCTCTCTATTCAGTCCATGATCTTTAGTGTCTAGCAAAGTTATGAATTTAAATTCCCAGGCTTGTCTTCTGAAAGTTTCCTTCACAGATCAGAACTGATAGCTCAGATATAGCATAACTGCTTTATGAAAAGTATTCACCCACAACTGAGAGGGTATTTTTGTCTGTATGTTGAGTGATTTAATGTACTGGATGAGGTACACTACATGTTGGGATAGGCCATGGATTGTGAAAGGTGTATGATGGATGTCGTTGATCTTTATCACGGTGGAGATATGTTTGCAGGCTTTGTGTCTGTTATTTTGGCAGGTCTGGTGCTGCTTTGAGTTGGTGTGTTCTGATCTGTGGGGAGCTTGCTTCAGATGGAAAGCTTGGAAGGGACTGGGGTTGTTTGGTTGCCAGAAAGAATGTGGCCTAGGAACGATTTCAGTAATCCACATGTATGAGTAGACTGCAGACTGAGGTGTAATTTGCAGCTCATGTAGATGTACCTGAGCTAGCTGAACTCTAGTTAAATCACTAAAACCCATACGCGAGGATGTGGCAGCACAGGTATTAGCTCTGGCTGCAAAAGTGAGCATGTATTGGGGGGGTGGAAAGGAGGGGAATTATCTCAAACCCAGGTTCTGGGTCATCATTCTATTTTCAAAAAATTGATGTAACGTATTATATACGATTCCCTTTTTTCACCCAATTTGACAACACATTATTTTCATTTCTTTAAAGAACAAAAGGAATGCCAGCTATACTGAAAGTCATTGTATTGTAGCTTTGTAGGTAAAAGAATCACCAGCAGCAACTATTATAGAGTCGTTAAGCAGATTACCTAATGCCATGCTTTTCACACTATCTTTAAAATAATACCTCTTTGAGATAAATTTTTCATTATGCATTCATTTTCCCTTGTTGGTTGGGCTCCCTGATTGAACTACAGTACAGCAGTCATATGACTCCCATGAGGCATCACATAGATCTGTCAGAAGGGAGATAGATGTGCATCATTCGGAGATGCGTAATGGCATGGAATCTTGCTTGGAAAATGAGTGTATAAGCAACCCAGTTAACACCAGTGAGGCTCCCACAGAAACTTACATAGACACTGTTTAATGCTAAGGTTATTGGAATGAAATACTGTGGATTAGTTCAACAAAATGAAATGTTTAGAATTGGATCAGATTGACCCAAAACATAATAGTCTCAGTTTTGTGAAAGAAAGAAAGAAAGAAAGAAAGAAAGAAAGAAAGAAAGAAAGAAAGAAAGAACCAGCCAAATTGAAATTGTCCATTGAAAAATCATTTTAACAGAAAATTCCTGACAAGTTCTATTAGGCTTGTGATTCACATTGGAAATTGATGGGAGATGAGTTATATTAGAGTCATTATAGAGTTTGGAAGACTTGTCACAACCACCTGCCTATCCAAACTAACAAAGGCCATAAAAGACTTATTGTCATATATATAATTATTATTTAGTGAACCACTTGGCTTCAACTGATGACTCTTTCTGAAGAATCAGACCTGGCTGTGCATTTGACATGTCTCTTTGCTACCTGTTGACCTTCAAGGGTGTTAGAAATTCTTCTTCAGACAATACTCCTTTCTTGGAGGAAGAACAACAATCTTTAAACGTTATGAATTTCTCCCTCTTGGAAAGAACTAAAACTGCATTCATCCACCATGCATTAGCATTATCACAGATAAGCAACTCCCAGGGATCTGCCTCTCTTCCTAACGAGACATATATTGAAAGCACTGTGTATATAAATGAAACTTTCTTTTTAATGGATATAGGACATTGCAAGTTGATCAGAGTGAACACCACGAAGGTACGGATTAAATCCCACATACGAAATACAGACTAGAAATGGGTCTTATTCCTTAAAAGATCATTGGTTGTAAGGGTGCATCTATACTTCACTCGTCTTTCAGTTGTTTGTAGAGTGCATAGTCCTCTATCATGGATATAAATAGCAGTTGTAGACAGTGAGGCATGGCTGAGACAAGTAACAATGCGCCTGAAGGTGTGTATCAGGTACATTCCCTACACGGCTCTCTACTTGCCCAAATCCTACCTCCTCACCTACTCTGCCATTTTCAGCAGTGTAGTATCCTGCTGTCTCCCTACTGCTTGATCCTTTCCTCACAGCAGGGAAAGGCTCCAGCAGTGGGGAAAGCCTTTGGCAGTGGGGAGGCAGCAGTTTTACTCAAAGCGTCTCTCTTCTAGAGCCTTCCTCACCCTGGAGGAAGACTATGGCAGTGGGGAGCTGCTGAAAAGTTTTTTGAAGTTTGCCACACCCTGTCACTGACATGAGTAGCTACACTCTGGCATGTGGATGCCGTTTTCACTGTGGTGTGTAGCAACCCGTGCATTTCATACTACTGACAATGATGTGGAGTGTAGGCATAGCCTAAAGGAGTTAACATCTTCTCAGTACTATTTGCAGCCATTTAGTCTAAGTTACCACCCTGCATAAGCAGACATCCGAACTGGGCAGCTGTAGAATTTAGTTTTAAGGTTGTGTTACTCCCTAATTGTAGAAAACAAATGCAAAACTACTCCTTGTTGTATAAACACCAATGTCCTTCGTCTGTGTTTGTATAGCACTTGTCTTATTGGAGCAAACTAACAAATAAAAACCCCACCTTTGATTTTAAAAGCAGGAGTTTTGAGGCAATATGTGTTTTTGAGACATTTAATAACACAAGATTTTCCACACTGCATTTTATGGTCTCTGGGTTTCTAAGATTTCAAAATCGGCCTAGAGTTGTATGATTATAAAATGGCTACTAGTCACAAGTCCACTTTCATTGCAGGTGCAAAACAGCCTCTTCAGTATTAGAAGGTGGGTGAGGCCCAGGTCAGACTCTGGGCAGTTATAGACTCTACCCTTTGTCCTTTCCACCTTGTGATGAGATGTACCTAATCCATCTTGCTTTGCCATGGCAATAAGCATTCAGAGCCTTTGTGTCCTTCTGTTGCAAGGAGAGCACAAATTCGAAGGGGGGGGTGTTTGTTTTTGTTTGTTTTTTTTGGAGGGGGAAGGGTATTGTGGTATTGCTTCAGTCATGGGCAAAGACTCCATTTTGCGATACACTGTACAAACAGAAAAAAATGATGTTCCACCTGCTCCAAAGAGCTTATAACACAGGTAAAATATTCTAAGCAAGTTAGGAGTAATTCTGACTTCTCTAAGAAATCAGACAACCTGAGGTATTCAGACACTACTATGAATAACATAGGATGGATAAACAAGGCCTAAATCTCATGCTTTTCTATTTGGACCTCAAAATTAGGCCTTTATCTTTCTATGGCATTTTGATGTTTCATCTTGACATCCAGTTGTCTTGGGAGATACGCACTCTGGGCTTAATTGGTGTATGAAAATCAGTTGACATCAAAGAATTTTCGTGATGTAGAAGTTTGTGCTAAGGTAAACCCTCTCTCTGGTTTCTGAATTTGTATTTTTTTCATAGAAAGAAAGAAAGAAAGAAAGAAAGAAAGAAAGAAAGAAAGAAAGAAAGAAAGAAAGAAAGAACACTTTGCACTATTTTCCTGTATTGGCTTTTTCATTGTATTCTCCTATAGACATCCTCTTGGTAGGGAAACACTGGTGTAATTAAATCAAATAGGATTATGTAACCCTATGGGAGGGTAGTTTGAAAGCAAAGGTATTAAAAAGGGGGCATAGGTATGAATACAACTAAATCTACTTTCCAGAAATTCTACATTAATAGAAAAAGCACAGGAGGGATAGCAAGAACTTCCACTCTGCCCCAAAGATCTAATGTAGATTGCTTGGTGGAAGTGCATAATTCAACAAAGGAACCCTCCAAAAGCTATTTTCAATGGATAAATCCAAGACAGGTACCATAAAAACACTTTGTGTGTGCCTTATCCAATGAAACCTAAACCAGAGTTAAACTTTGCCATGAAGTTGCTCACCATCATCATCAATCATCATCGTCAGTCCATAAAAATTTTACATTAAAAACAGTTCATAAATAGTTAATAAACAATCAAACCCCTGAATAATGTCTATAACTGTTTTGCATCATTGTCTTACATGGTAGGCATTGAAAAGGCACCAATCAATTCAACCATTTATATTACACAGGTTGCTATCATATCTGATCATGTGTTCTAAGTGCTGGTTTAGGG
This sequence comes from Pelusios castaneus, assembly GCA_007922175.1. NCBI lineage: Eukaryota > Metazoa > Chordata > Testudines > Pelomedusidae > Pelusios > Pelusios castaneus. The sequence goes on from ML685839.1 coordinate 738,840, forward strand.
ATTTCCTCATTATTTGTGTGTTGTAGTGAGAAGTGGGTATTTTTTGTAAGACCACCTTTCTTGAAAAGGCTGTAGCAGTAGAGGTACAATAACAAACTAGTAAATAATTGCACTGCTGCATCTTGATGGAGATTAAAGGAATTCACAAGTTAACGCAACAATTTTTTTGTTTTTGTTTCAGTGGCTGAATTAGTGGGGGAAAGTACCCAAACTAAACTATTTTTTTTGGGTTTTTTTGAAAGAAAGAAAGAAAGAAAGAAAGAAAGAAAGAAAGAAAGAAAGAAAGAAAGAAAGAAAAGTGTGTTTGGGTCAAAACAGAATACTTCAAATGTTCATTTAAAAAAAATCAATTCAAAACAATGTTTTCAAAACAGCTCATTTCATTTTTTCCCCTAGATGAAACATTTTGATAATTCTGAACTCTTTTTTTCCACCAGGTTTTTTCAGCTGAAACTATTTCTCAAATTTGACCCAAGTTTCCCAATGGATTTGAGGTGCATTTTGAGATGAATTTACAGTTCACTAAAATATTTCACCCCTCACTAGTGATGAGGTTTGTTCAAAGAGTTTTTTGTTCACTATGATTTTAACTAGCATATTGCAACTGAAAGTGTTATATGAATTTGCATCATAGAAGTACCTGAACCATTTCTTCTGTAGGCTTTAACATCTCTAGGGTCAGAGGGTGTTAGGATAGCGGAGTCACTGCTGTTCCACTGTAGGTGTGGCACATGGAAGGGGAGAGAAAGATTATGATGCGTGTGCGAGCACCTGTGCTGAGTGTACTGTGCACAATTTTTTTTAATCAGCTGTAAATTTCACTGTCATGTTTACTCCCACTGTCAAATCATTAGTAATTGATGTCAATGAGGTTTAACAGACATCAGAACCTCTCTTTGCAGCACTCCCTAAATATACAAACACCTTTTGTTGCTGAAAACCAAGTAGCATGGCACATGCTGTTAGGTTCTACCTGAAAAAGAAACCATGTTAGGTCTGGTTTTCCTCTTTATCTCAAATGTGGGTTTTGTGCTTTATGGCCCAGCGAATCATTAGTATCGATTTAAGACCAATTCACAAGAATGATTTACTGCTTTGCAGACGCTTATAAATGAAAAAAAGTTAAGATATGTCCAACACATCGTACCTCAGCAGCCAAGACAGTTGATTTGAAACAATAGCTGGGGTACCAGCAAACCTTTTAAGGTAGCTCTATATTTTTCTTGTAGCTGGAACTCAGCGTTTTGTGTCAAAATTGCACCATAATTCTTGGTGGTGTTGCAATATTATGATGCAACAGAAGAAATAATTCTTACCAGACAGGGTGAGATGTGGGAAAGTTGTAATAAAAATGGATAGAGTCATTTGCTTCTGCTGCTGCTGTATAAAGAGCTGGTGTTTTACTTCAAGCAGATCACGAAGAAAAGAATACAGCATAAAAATAAAGCTCTCTCCCTCACCCCTTATTGTGTTTGCCTGGCTGGCAGTCCAGTGCCACCTAAATGTATTTAACAGAGGTAAATCCTTGTCAAATAGACATCTCCACGCTCTTGTCTACCCATTTTAGGCACTTTTGTAATCCCACATTATTGTAGTAGCTGAGCTCCTTACAGTCTTTTAATGAATCACTCCTTACCACACTCCTGTGAGGTAGCGAGGTGCTTTTTTTTCCATCATCATGCAAATGGGAAAGAGAGGTACAAAGGCTATGTCTACACTAGAAAAGCCAAGTCGACTCTGTTAAGTCAAGTCAACTTAAAGTTGACCTTGTTAAAATGACTTAGAGAGTCAAGAGGAGCCACAGCTCCTGGGGTAAGGGGAGCCGCAGCTCCTGGGGACAAAGGGAGCCCGGCTCCCCAGCAAGCAGGGAGCCACAACTCCCGGGAAGAAGGAAGCTGTGTGGGGCTCACCAGCTGGGGCTCCAGCTGTGAGGGATTCCCCCACCGCCCCTGCCAGGGCTCCATTGGCGAGGGAAACGCCAGCAGCTGTGTAGACGCACCCAAAGATATCATGGATAAAATTGTCGGGTCCACTGTGACTGCAGAGCTTAAGTCCCATTTTCAAAAGCGACAAACACTTATGTGCCTAAGTTATTTTTGAAAATACATCTAAGGTTCTTAAGTAAGTCACTTAGGATAATATGGTTTTTTTTTGTTTTGTTTGTTTTTTTAAGATATGTAGGTATCTAACTCCCAATGAAATGAATTGAAAACATTTCTGAAAGTAAACAAGGAGCCATGTGGTACTTTTAAAGACTAATAAATTTATCGCATGAGCTTTCTTCCACAAAAACTCATGCGATAAATAAATTTGCTAGTCTTTGAACATGCCACAGGACTCCTTGTTTCTTTTGCTGAACTAGACTAAGATGACTACCCCTTTGGAATTTGTCAACATGCAATTTCTGAAAGTGTTACTCTAGGTGACGTGTCCAAAGTCACACAGGAAGGTTGTGATGGAGTAGGGCAATGGTTCCCAACCTATGGTCTAAGGGTTTTGCAAGTGATTTGTGAAGGGGGGAGGGAAATAATGTAACAATAATATAATCCCATGTACCTCTTATGTATCATATTCGATGTTACATTATTATTCACACTTCACAAATATCCTTGTGTAATATAACATTCTCTGACTTTAAATAGTGGCACTTTTGCGTGATGTCAATGTGAACCAATACTCTATGCATGTTTGTCAATTAAAACATAGTCCACAAAAGCTTTTGATGACGATGTAGTGGTCCGCATAAAGGAAAAGTTTGGGAACTGCTGGAGCAGGGAATCAAACACTTATTTACCAAAGTCAAGGTGTGCTCCCTAGCAACTAGACCACACTTCATCTCAGAGTCTGGTAGCCTATTCCCCAATAGGACAGCAAGATAGTCTAAGTACTGTTTACACCCCAGGACTCCCCAACAGTGCAGAGGGATCCTTAGGAAAGCCCTACTGAATAGGAGCAAACCACTCTGGCTGAATCTCAGTGTCACTTCTACACTAAAAACACCTGAGTTTTCCATAAGTAGCTGATTGGAGAATCAGGAAAGCCTAAATTAAATATGACATTCAGTTTTAATTTTTGCAGTAGTTTGTTTTTTCTTGGCCCTTTTTATGTAATTTGATTTCAAATTCTTTGGCACAGGGGGCTGTCTTCTAATCAATCTGTGTTTACACCAAGTACCGTCCTCCAGGGGCCCCACTGGTAATAATACAAATTGCTGACACTGAGGATTGGTTTATACATGGGCTAGGCTGGTTGGACTGGATGAGGTCATGTTGAGTAGTTAAAATGAAAACCTGGGTTCCCATACTCCCAGAGCTGCTGGGATGAACGGTTGGTGTGTAGTCAGTGTTTTGAGATGCGCTGACAGAAGGCCCTAGAGAAGAGCTGCTGTGTGACCATTATTACTATTAATGCCTTAGGGACGAAGCATAACCCAGGTCCATTGTCCTGGGTTAAGATGGAATGTTGGCAATGAAAAGATCATGGCCACATATCTGTGGCACACAGAAGAACTACCAGCATTGCGTAGGAAAGAGGTGAAATGATGTCATTTAAACTATCTCGGTTACTTCATTTCTTATCCATTTGGGGCAGTGCATAGATGCACCACACCAAAAGTGGTCCAGGGAAGGAATCATACTGCATCCTAATTCCCTCCTTGTTCCACTTGTCCTTGCCAGCAAAGAAATGGCTACCTTCAGAGCCTGCCTCTTCTTATTGGGTGCCACACTGGAAGACACCCCTGGCTCCACTCCTTCCTGCTCCCACAGGATGTGGAGGAATAGGAGGCATGCATCACCTGTTTACTCCTGCATGCCTGAACTTAAAGCCTGGGTAATCTGCTCAGAAGAATAAAGCAAGGTGGTGTTCTCCCTCTTGTCCCCCCTCAGCAATGGACTCTATTCCTCCTCCACTGAATCTTGCCAGCCCAACTTGTACCCCTTGTATGACGTTCCCCTCCTACAATCTGTTCTGTTGTGCCTCCTTATTTGCCACTCCTGTGCCCAGACTTCCTCCACCTTGCTAGGTGAACCAGCCACTCCTAGGTCAGCTCACACCATCCCCCTGCATGTAATCAGTTCCAGGCCATGGAATTGTGCTCACTAACCACTCATGAGACAGTCCCATAGCAAGTAGCCCCAGCCCCCAGATACGACACCAGGAATTTCCATCCTACAAGGATTGGAACTATTCCCTGATCATTGTAGGGTCATTACGCAGGTCCGTCAGTTTAACAATGAAATTGATATGCATCATTTTTGTTCCAAGTTAGGCATTCACACTTTAACCCTCTTCCCCAAATCCATGCTTCTTTAGATAAAACATTTGTAAGTTTGTTGATCAGAACATGATTCCAAGTGAGCATATAAGGCAAATCAATGCACACTCAATCAATCAATCAATCAAGACACCAAATAATCACTACCAAATAAAGAGAAACATGCATTCTAAGCTAAAGTTCACTATTGCAGTCCATTTCAAACTTACCCACATGCCTGGCTGCTGATGGTTTTGCAGCCAAGTTCCTCTGAACAGGTCCCAGATCTGTTTGAGTTGCTTCAAGGAGTTCCTCCTGCAAAATGCCCCTAACCAGTTTAAAGTGTCTCTTTTTCTCTCTTCAAACACCTCTTCCCTCCGCCTCCTTATGGCCACTTTGTTCAGAAAGGGCAGGTGATCTCACCATTGTTAGATCTAATGCATTCTTATGTGTATTTCTTCTGGATGTGTGTTTGCAGCTCTGCTTACTTGCTCCTACTTGAACCGTGTGAAATACCTTAGGGGAGGCGTTCATGTCCCTATATCCAAGGGTTAAAGCAAGCCAGAATGCCCCAGAATGCCATTCCAGGGCCCACAGATTTGATGGTCCAGAGTTCTGGGGCCCAGAAAAACAGAAAAATCTGGCAGAGTGCATGTTCTGCCCTGCCCTGCTGCTGGCAGGTCAGCTGGGAGCAGCGGCCAGGCTGGGGATTTTTCAAATCTCCCCCTGAGCATGCTCAGTCAGTGTGTGTTCAGGGTGGGAGCGGCCTGGGCAAGGAGCAGCTCTGACCACCCCTGCAGCTCCGGACAGGTAAGGGGGGAGGAGAAGGGGTGGGGAGGGGGGTCCGAGAGGATCAGGGAAGTGGCGTTGGGGGAGTGGGGAAGGGGCCGAGGAGCTGATGGGTGGGGAAGGGGTGGGGATGAGAGGAGCAGGAAAGGGGACTGGAGGGAATGAAAGGATAGCAGAACTGGCAGATGGGCGGGGAAGGGGCCCGGGGACCTTGAGGGGCAGGGGACCAATGGGGCAGCAGAGGGGTCCTGTTGGGGGACAACACCAGGGAGGACCAGTGGGGGGGGGCTCTGCCACCTAGTGCCAGTGCTCCCCATACCCCTCTGGCACACTACCATAACTCTGCCCTGTCCTCCCAAGCTCCCCAGCCTTTCCTCCTTTGCCACCCATCCCTGCTACGCGCCCCTGCCAGGATACCCCCGCCTTTCCTACCACTCCACAGTTTCTATGCCTTATCTAGCTAAAATTTGCTCACTGAGCCCAGTGACAAAACTTCCTTTGACTTTAGTGTGACTGAGGATCAAGACCTGTATTTGTTGCTTAGACGAGATGGGAAAAGGTGAACAGTTTTTGCTTGTGGTAAACAAAACGCAGAACCACAAAAATAGAAAACTGCCACAAAAACAATACCTTTAGCATTCATAGCACCAGTTAGGTGTATTGGCCCTGATTCCTCCACTGCCACACACATGTTATTAATTGTGTTGAATTGTGTCAGGTCGTGTGATGATTTTGTGATATGGACTGACTGGGCCAGATTCACCCCTGATATAACTCAACTGCCTTCATTAGAATGGGTCACATTTGAATCATGGTATCCTTTATCTCTGATGCAGTGGTTAAAGTAAGTCGTTTGGTACGGCTCATCTCTTATTGGAAAATGGCTAAGGTGTACAGGCTACAAACATTAGTCCTGGTACAGTTTTTTCTTGATCTGATTGAACTAAGTTGCAATGATGCTGATGGAGTAGAATTAGCTTTGCTGCCGTGTTTGACAGCACATGGGTTCACGGAGGAATTTCTCTAAGATAATTGGATTGGTTTAGGTGTAGATGGAGCCTCTGGCGTGTTAGGCAGTAAGGCTTGGTGTTGCCACAAAATTAAAGACACAATTTCCACATTTGATAAGTTGGTATTGATTTAATCACAGGTTGGAATTGGCCATGGCTGATGCTATCAAATGCTGCAGTGAAGTTAATCACTTTAAATTATTCGTGGATTCATTGTATGATCTGTACAGTCAGTTGTCCAAGTGCTTGAGAGAGTTGGCTGAATGTGCAAGTGATCTGGAAGTCCAGCTTAATAGGATTGGACATTTACGTTGGGGTGCCTCTAGCTGTCATACTCTACGAGCTGTTGGGCGATCATAGGCAGCCCTCCATAACCACTTATTGAAAAAATCAACTGATTTCTCACTAGAAGGGAAAGATAAATCAAAATCTGCTGGCATGGCAAAAAAACTGGAAAATCCAGTTTTTGTTAAAAACTTGGGAATCATGCTGGGTGCTCTGGAGGAACTTCCAGACCTGTCCTTGGCATTGCAAAAGTCTGATGTAACTTTATCTACAGCAAGTAAGTTGATAAGTCGACAAATTCAGGTGTTTATAGCTCATAGAGAGTGTGATTCAGAGTTCTAGCAAGAGGCTTGTGAGGGGATTGCTGCAGGTTGCTTTAAAGGTGAATGTGTAAACATGTCTGTGAATGCTGGCAAACGAATTGAAATTTCTAAATGTCAGTTTTACCAGGCCGTAGCGGACTGTATGAATGCTAGATTGTTGCCAGACTCACAAAAATGTCTAAGCAGTGTTGTTGAAGACCTTGACCCATCACATTTCACTACAGAGCTGTCACCGGAATTTGGTGAAAGTGACATAAATTTTTGTGTTCCAAGTTCGTAATGAAGTGAAAGAACATATCGGGAATTAAAGATCACAATACTTATTGTGTTATGCAGTGTTTGCTAGTTTGTGACAATAATTGATATAAACATAAACGCCATATAAAATTATACATATTTTAGTGGAGCGATAACCGATGCATATGGTTCTGAGAAGTGGTTGCAAATGCCTACCTGGGTTGGGGGCCCACACATGCATGTGGGGCCCAGACAATATGGGAAGGGGGCCCAGAGATTAGGAGGGTTCCGGGGCCTGGCAAATTATAGTTTAACCACTGCATACATCTATATGATGTTGAAGAAAACATGCTATAATAATAATAATAATAATAATAATAATAAATAAAAAACAATGAGAGTCCTGTGGCACCTTATAGACTAACAGATTTTCTTCGGCATAAGCTTTCGTGGGCTATAACCCACTTCGTCACATGCATCTGATGAAGTGGGTTATAGCCCATGAAAGCTTATGCCAAAGAAAATCTGTTAGTCTATAAGGTGCCACAGGACTCTTGTTGTTTT
>ML685839.1:753021-785098 GCA_007922175.1 Pelusios castaneus
ATAAGTCATGTGCCCCAGCCCCCTAATCATTTTTGTTGCCCTCCACTAGACTCTTGTCCACATGCTTTCTGTAGTGGGGAGCCCAAAACTGGACACAGTATTCCAGATGCGGCCTAACCAGTGTCGAATACAGAGTTGATAACGATTTCTTTGAGCCTAATTTCAAACATTTTCATTTTCCTAATTTCTAAATATCACATAAGGCAAATAGAATGGGTGTGAAAGTCACCTTGTCTGCCTGCCAAGATGAGAATAAATTTCAGTAAGAATGAGTAAAGGGGAAAACTGCAAGGACATGAAATATTGTAATTAAAGGAATTTGACAACATTTTCCCCCTTCCCTCTTTTTTTCCCACTACAGTGTTTGTTACTTAAATTAACTAGGCTAGTGAGAGGAATAACAGACATCTGTGTGGAGGGAGAAGATAAATTTAAATTCAAAATATGAGAACATTAGTACTGAAAATCTTTTACCTTTTACTTTACGTCCACTTCCTTGTCCTAGGAGCAGTTGTCAAACCCATCTGATGCTTTCAATCTCACTCAGAGCTGCATTTTGTTCAACTGTGTGTTTGCTAGAGAACCATATCTCTGAGCCATTTCCATACTTTCTGATCACAAAGTTGCATGAGGGCATGGTGGTAGTGGGAAGGAAGGGGCAGGTTCTGCCCTGAGATTTTCTCTTGTTTCAGGCCTGACATGCAGGAAACAGAAGAGGGAGATAGGCAGTGGAATAACAAGTACAATGAAACGTCTCTTTGCTATACGGATAAAAGAGGACATTCAAAGCAGCTGACCTGATTCACAACATATCGACTTAGGGGCATCATTTTAGTATTGATTTCTCATGCAGATGAGGCATCCTGATAGAAAAGATGGAAATGCACTAAGGAACATTGGTCATAGGTCAGTGGAAGATATTTGTTAGAGCGGAATTCTCTACTGGTTTTTATAGCAACTTTCAACTAGTCTCTAGTTCTGTAAGTCGGGCTCACATTTTGCATGGAAAAATTCCTCTTTTGTTCACACAAGCAAACGGCCATTTTCTTTTCTCCTCATTGGTCAGCTGCCCATTGAATTCAAAGGGAGGTTAGAGTGCCTGAGTCAGAAGGGAAGATGAGGGGTCGTCTTTTGTCTTTATGTAGTTTAACCAATACTCTAAACTGGGGTGGGCAAACTACGGCCCGTGGGCTGGATGCAGCCTGCTAGTGCCTCTGCTGTGACCCACAGACTGACACACCCTCCCTCTTCGCCCCACCACCCCAAGCTTCTGTAGCAGCAATTCCGCAGGGCCAGAGTGGCTGGGAGGTGACTTGGAGCTGGGAGGGGGAGTGAGGGAGAGAAGGGAAAGGCTAAAAAGCTGGGAGGGATGCTCTGCGCCACTCCACTCCCCCCCCCCCGCCCCATGGCTGGCACAGCACAATCCCTCCCCACCCCACCCCCACCACCAGTTCACAGGGGCCCTCTGTGCAGTGATTCCCCCACACACACCAGCTGGCCAGCTCTCTGTTGACCCAGTGGCCCACCAATAAAAATGATTGCCCACCTCTGCTCTAAATATTGAACAACAAAACTTGGTTTTAGATTTAAGACGTGAGTTCCCTGTAAATGAGAATTTTCTGCTCTGCTAATTTTTCTGCAACCCTGGATTTGGTCTTTGGCAGTTTGAAAGAAAATCAGGTTATTGCTCTGGTTAGAGGTTGCCTGGAAATATGCATGACTACCCATCCTGCTGACCTTGCAGCCACTGTCAGTGGAAATACTTATGTTATTAAAGTTAAGCATGTGCTTTGCTGGATTGGGGCCTTACAGAAAGCAATGTAGGATAGCTGTACATACAAAAGCTGAAGGAAACAGAAATGAGAATTGATTAGAGCTAAATAAATAGTGAAAAAGAAATATGTAAATAGCCACTTGAATTTTTAAATGAATTTGCTCCATTGGACTTTTGTTGTTAATAGCTGCAAAAGAAGCATAGTGGCACTAGCAAAAATATGTACAGGAAGTGAATTCCAAAGCCGCATGTATGGGAATTAGCAGAAAGCAGATTTTAAATTTTCATGTGTATTTGCACCAGATATGTTTATCCAATAAGGAAATACAGAATGTCACATGACTTATCTGACTAACCCCAATGAAAGGGTACATAACCATAGGCCTAGTCTACAATGCCAGCATAATTTGTCAGCAATCGACAGGAGTTACGCAAGCTATTCTGAGTAGCTTGTGTAACTCCTGATCACTTCCTAACTCCCGTTGGGTACAGCTACACTTACAAAGCTAAGTCGACTCTATTAAGTCAACTTAACAAAGTCGACTTAAGTCGACTTAAAGTCGACCTTGTTAAGTCGATTTAGAGGCTCTACACTAGACTCTGAAGTCAACTAAGTCGACTTAACGAATTTGGCTCTAAGAGAGAGTCTACACTAGACTCTTAAGTCAATTGGCTAAGTCAGAGAGTCCCCCCTCCCGGGGACAAGGGGAGCCACAGCTCCCGAGGACAAGGGGAGCCTGGCTCCCCCTCAAGCAAGGAGCCACGGCTCCCTGAGACAAGGGGAGCCTGGCTCCCTGACTAGCAGGGAGCCGCAGCTTTCTTGTCCCCAACCCTAGGTTGACTTTGGGAATTAAGTCGACTTAGGGTGTTCATACTGGTTTTAGGTCAACTTAACGAATTAACTTAGGCGTTAAGTCGACCTAAAGCGTGGTAGGTATCAAGTCGACTTCAGGAAGCGCTTAAGTTGACTTAATGAAAGCCAGGTGTGGATGTGGCTTTGTTTAAGTCAACTTAAGTATCCTTAAGTTGACCTAAGTTGCTGGTGTAGACACACCCTTTTAGCGTGACGTCTGTACTGCGCTGCACCAATGGGAAATGTGTTCCCATCGATGCAGCACTATGCTACTTGAGAGGGGGAATTTATTGCATTGATTTCCGGATCAACTGAGCATGTCTTAACTCACTGTTTAGTTGAGTCAGAAAAATATCAACCTGATGACAGTGACTTCGTCGCCATCAATTTAGATATCGCCATAGTAATGCTGAATATGCCTTGAACCTTGTAATTAAGCACCAGCATTGTCGACTGCTTTCCGATAATGACTAAATTGGGAGTGATTGTGATCTGATTGCGGATTTAACATGGTCAGAAAAACAGATGAAAGCTATTGGATAGATTTTTTTAACTGCAAATCACTTACTCAACTCTAAAATTTAGGAGGACTGAATTACAAACACATACCTAGAGATTAGTTTTGAAAAGTCCAGAAACTAAAAACCACAGCAACACCATATGCCATTCTTTGTGCAAATAGTTATTGGAGGTATTCAGATAGACACTGATGCATGAATAATTTATTGTTGGCTATTACACATTTTAGATCCTATCTGCTAGTTTATAAAAGAAATTAATTATTGTACTACACTTATCAGATAAGGGAGTCAGGCCTTTAGCTGAAGTAAACTAGGATTACTTTGAAGATCCCTGATCCAAATTCAATTCAGGCCCAAACATATTCAGTTACACATAGAAAGCAAGTACCACAACTATGTCTGTACATACCTGGTAGAATATTTGTACACATATTTAATTGATCATAGTTAATTGATCATTGAGTTAATTTGCTCACAATGGGTGCATCTACACTTACAAGTTAGGTTGACTTAAGGAGGCTTAAGTTGACCTAACTTACTCCATGTCCACACTGGACTTTCCTTAAGTTGACTTAAGCTTTTCCTTAAGTTGACTTAAGGAAAACTTAATTCAACCTAATAAAACCTCGTTTTAGGTCGAATTAAGGCTTAAATTGACTTCTTAAATCAGCTTAAGCCAGTGTGGATGCCCTAAGCTCACTTATGACATAAATTGTCTTAGGGCAGGGGGACAAGGCAGCCCCTTCTCCCAGACCCGCGGCTTGTCTGCAAGAGAAGCCACGGTCCTGGGGAGAAAGGATCCCCAGCCAGGGTTCCAGCCAGAGGGAATCTCCCGCTGGAACCCTGGCTGGAGAGCCCCGGGGGGGGGGCTCCCTTCTCCCCAGAAAGCCGCTAGTGGCTCGTCCCAGGGAGAGCCAGCCCCATGCGGGGCTGGTTCTTCCCAAGATCGGCAAGCTGCCGGCGGCTCTCCCAGCTCCCTTCTCCTCGGGACCACTCAGCTGATAGGGAAACCCTGGGGATCCCCTATCAGCTGGAGTGCAGTCCTGGAGAAGGGACTGCAGGACTCCCTTCTCCCTGGGACCCCATTGTCCTGGCCAGTAGGGAGCCCTGCACTCCCTTCTCCCCAGAACCTGAGCAGTCCCGGGGACAAAGGAGCCGGGAGAGCTGCCGGTGGCTTGGCGGTCTCAGGGAGAACCAGCCCCTCACATGGCTGGCTCTCCCCAGGATGAGCCGCTAGTGGCTTGCTTGTCTCGGGGAGAGCCGGCCCCCACCATGGGGCTGGCTCTCTCCTTGACAAGCCCCGTAGCTTGGGGAGCGGAGGCTCCAAAGGAGCCTCAGCTCCCCCTTGACCTAACCAGTCGACTTAGAGGCTATGTCTACACTGGGGAATTTAGGTCGACTTAAATAAGTCGACTTTAATAAGTCGACTTTAGGTTGACCTTATTAAGTCAACTTAGAGAATCCACACAGGACTCCTAAGTCGACTAAAAGTAGGCCTTACTAACTCAACTTAGAGATTCTACACTAGACTCTCTAAGTAGACTAGTTTGGTCCAGGCTGGGGGGTTGGCTATCCCCGGGGCAGCAAGCCCCTGAGTGGTCTGGAGGAGAAGGGAGCGTGGAGCTCCCTTCTGACCCGGACCACTCGGCTCCCTTCTGCTCGGGACTTCTCAGGTCCCGGGCAGAAGGGAACCCTTCTAGCCGGGACCACTCAGGGCTCCCTTCTCCCCGAGACCTGCGCTCCCTCCTGGTTGGGACCGCAGGGTCCCGGCTCAGAGGGAGCATGGGGCTTCCTAGTTGCCGGCACAGAAGGGTGCCTCCCGGTCCCTTCTTGCCGGAATCTGAGTGGTCGACTAAGGGCTAAGTCGACTTAGGGCATCCACACTGCCTAAGTTGACTATATATGAGGTGTTATAAAGTCGACTTTGAATTTCCTTAAGTCGATTTAAGCAGCAGCTGAAGTCGACTTAAGGAAATGCCAGTGTGGACAAAGAGTAAATTAAATCGACTTAAACATGCTTAAATTGACTTAATTTACTAGTGTAGACGCACCCAGAGAGTCTAGTGTGGACTCTCTAGGTCAACTTAATACGGTCATCTTTAAGTCGACGTAAGAGTCTTGTGTAGACTTTTAAGTCAACTTAATAAAGTCACTTAATAAAGTCGACCTAACTTTCTAAGTGTAGATGTAGCCAATCAGATCTCAAAGCCCAACAGAGACAGCTTGGGAGTAACTAATTATAATATTTTGCACCTTCATCCAAGGATCTCAAAGCACTTTAAAAATAATTATAATTGCCTTTAAACTTGACGATTTTCCCTTAGCTAAGATGACCCTAGTGTTGTAACTCAACAGTTGAATGATTATTAAAAAAAAATACAGGTGCCTTAAGGTATATACATTTATGGATAAGTCCAACCTTTTTCTCCCCCCATCTAAAGCCCAGTGAAGTCAATAGGTGTCTTTTCATTGGTTTTGGTGAGAATTTGTGCAGAGTGTAAGAGGGAAAGGAATAGGGATCCTCCTTCCCTTTATGTGAGAGAGTCAGGAAGGATAACTCCCTATTACAGTTGCTCCCAGCTCCTATGTGGGGTGTCTTGAGGATTGTTTTAGAATTACACGCTATCACTTTCTGGTTCCCACCTGCAGGATAAATAGCTCTGTAGAAACGTGTCCAAGCAGAATCACTCTGTACACAGTCAGCCTATAGAAAAGTAGGATGTGTTGTATCTGTTTTAGGGAGCAATCTGCTTTGTTGCTCTGTCTTTGGGGTCTTTTTATTGTCTTGAATTTTAAGAAATAAAGTAGCATTAGCTGCAACCTTTCCATAGGGATATTTTATGTTTTTACATAATTTCTGCATGTATGCCATGAATTTAACACTATTCACTAGTAAGTGCCGTAGGTTAAAGTACCAATCTGCACCTGCTGTGTCTCAGAGTGACCATAGTCTGCATATTAGGTGGGGATCTAGTCACCTAGGTTATATATTACCACCAGCAACACTTGCTAGACATTCAGAAATTCATAATCCTGTACATTACATTTATGAAGGTAAAAGATACTACATCTCTGTCCAGGGCAGGTTTGGCTTGTCAAGAAATAACATACATATGGGAAAGAAACTGGAATGTCAGGTACTGAAGAACTACAGAACGGGCATAGCTGTCATGTGTGTGGCATGAGTACAGATAAAATCCTTGCCATACTTTAAGCCCATTGCTTCATGTCCTAACTGTCACAGTGATTAACCACTGGAATAAGTTGCATAGGGAAGTTGTGGAATCTCCAAGTTAGCCAAACATCTGTCAGGAATGGTTTAAGATGGTACTTGGTCCTGCCATGCGTGTAGGGGACTGGATCCGATGACTTCTCATGGTCTCTTCCAGTTTCTATGATTCAATGACACATACTTGAATTTGCAGAGAGCCTGAAATAGTAGCTCCATTTTGTCAACTGCTGTACTCATTTGAAGTGGTTGATACCTGAAATACCATTATTCTTAACTATTTCACTACTCAAAGCACATAAGAAAGGAGAACAAATGATGTATTATGAGGATCTGTCTCTACATTTTCCAGAGTGGGTTGTAAAGGGCTAGTTGGGGAGCATAAAAGACATGGGATTTTAATAAGACATAATTAAGTTGCAAGGAAAAGGGGATGATGGGTTTCATTTTGCTGAAGTAGGATCTGTGGTAATAATTATGTCTATAAATGAACCCTACCCTACTTGTGAGACTTTGTCACCTCCTCCATGCATCCCTGTATGATTGATATGCCAGGTATACGTTTGTCAGGTCTTGGAGATACCACTGAATATGTTCCAAGGAGCAAGTTCTGGATATACAGTTTAACAAACTCAAAACTGCCTTCACCAAAAAAGGGCACTTCACCAGAGAAGTAGATTGTGATATGGAATGGGCCTCCCAAAATGACCCAAGATAACTTGCTTCACTATAGAAATAAAACCCACTCCAGCTGCACTCTGTCAACGACCACCCCAAACCAGAACCCATATGGGGTATCATCAAACAGTTACCACCTGTCCGTGGCGTAGTTGTGGGAGGATTGTGATGGGGGTGGGCTCACTCAATCTCTTGCTTCTGCTGTCAATGCTTTGCTTAAACTTGGAGCATCAGGCAGCTGTCATCAGATCGCTACCTGAACTTCCTGCTTCTGCCCACATGACAGGAAGCTGGGATTTTAGGAAAGCGACTGGCTGAGAATCTCTAAGCTGCCAGATGCTTCAGTTGCCAAGGTAACTGGCCCACTTAAGTCAATCACAGGCACTGCCAGAAAATCACTTCTTTCTAGGCCCCTATCATGAATACTCAGTTGGGGACCCATCCAAAAAGAAATCTTTCTTGAACTCCCTCTTCTGGCCTTCAAACAAGCCTCTTCATCAGAAGCAAGCTCTCCACAGACCACAAGACACCAGACCCTGCCAGAACAAGAGATGCAAAACTTGCAGGTCTATCACCATCCCTACAATAATTAGCACTCCCCACACTTTCGCCATCTCTGGAGCCCATACATACCTATCATAGCACGTGGTGTACTTTCTCTACTACACAGAATGCCCTGATAACAATTACACAAGTGAAACCATACAAGCATGCCTGAAAGAACTCACACAAGAAAATAATAAAAGACAAAAACACCTCATCACCTGTGGATGAACACTTTTCACAAGTTGTTCACTTGGTATTTGACCTCATCCATGAAGGAAAACTGTACAACACTTTTAAAAGGCAAGCTTGGGAGCTTAAATTCATAACTTTGCTAGCCACTAAAAATCATGGATTGAATAAAAACACCCGATTTATGGCTTATTACAACGTCCCATTCAGCTGCCTTCCTCCCCTTTCCTTCCCCATGACTGAAGGAGTGTTAATGGACCACATCACCTCGAATAGTCACTTGAAATATGAGTTAATTACTTAGGCTGTAGAATTGTCACCTTGTATTTAGCTGTGACACTGAGTTAATATATAGCCCAGACCTGCAGAATAATTATGTGTAAGCTCAAAGCTTGCCTCTCTCACCAACAGAAGTTGGGTCAACAAAAGATATTACCTCACCCAACTTGGCTCTCTAATAGCCCAGAACCACCATGGTTATAACAATGCTACATACAGGTCATGAAGTAGCAGAAGCTACCTTCGCTAACCCACTGAATGGCCAGTATGGGGCTTGAATACACAACTTCAGTATTATCAAGAAGACTGCGTGATATATCTGTGTTTTTCCCAGCAGCAAGGTTGGGGGTGAGAATCAACACCAGAAACAGAAGGTGTACAGTTTCCATTCTTTCTAGAGGTTTCTCTTCCCCCTCTTGTATGCATTTGTTTTGTCTTGCTGTCGAGGACAAGGGATCAAACTTAACATCATTCCAGTCCACCTCAAAAACATTTTTTTTTTAAAAGGGCAGTTGACATATTTAAAACCAGCTAAAAGATTCTCAAGTCAGGGGACAGTAGTGGAGGCGGAGGAGTGGGAGTTTCTTTTGAAAATGCTATCTGCAAGAAAAGGAAACAAAGAATGTTTTTAAAAGAAAAGCCTAACTTAACACTTTCCATTTCAAATGCCTTAACTCTTTTATCCTTCACTCCCATTAATTTAATAAAAGTTTTAAGAAAAATCAATAATATATTTGCCATGACATGAAATCAGTTGAAATTTCTGTATACCAAACCTTTTTTCAGGCTGTTTAATGCTGGTATAACAACACTCAGACTGGGTACATTTATGCCAGCTAAATTAATGCTACAGTTTTTGTTCTAGATACCCCCAACAAAAAATACTGAGATTCCCATTAACATGCCTATGGACTTTCTTTAAGGAAAAAAAAAGTTTTCATGAACATTTGGGAATGTTTTGTTGACAATGTCCCAAAATTTAAGCATGTTTTTTCATTGCTGGGTGAATGAGAAATGTACTTTTAAAAAATCTCCCAACATTCAATTTTTTTTTAAAATTAAAAATTGTTTTAATTGACATTTGTTACAGGAGAAAAAATTCCCCAACCTGCAGTTGGTATGAAGCATATGCTCTTTCTAGCCTTTTCACATCATTTGTGACCACTCCATCTTAAAGTCCGTCACTTAAAAATGAGGTTTTACAAAAACCTCTTTCATTGGTAACGTGAGAGATCCTCTCAGTCAAATGATCAGCAAGTTGATAGTACACCTACTGCATGGAGATTGGCTATATCCTCTAGCTTGCACTGCACTGTCATTAATCATTGGAATTGTTCCCCATTCTCACTAGACTCAAGTTAGCCCATGCACAGCTTTTACCGTGTAGACATAGCCTCAGAAAAACACCTGTTGAGTGGGAGCTTTGCAAGAATGAGGACAACAAGATTAAGACGCTTTATACTGGCACAAACACAGACAAAATTCAGAAGACACATGGGGGTAAAAAAATATTCTTTTGGCTATTTGCAATCTTAAAATCATGAGAACAGCACCTCAGTCCTCTCAAATCACATAACCATCCTCATACACTCATTTCAAAAAGAGTTTTGACATAGAAGGACCCTAGTTAAGTGGCATAGTGAAGTTTAATTGAAATTATGGCAATTGCATCTATTCAAAGATTTTCTTAAAAAATGTTTTCCATCTGTCCCATTACACTACACTGGGAAAAAGAAAATATCCCAATTTAATTGAGAATTAGTGATGGGGAAAATGCATTTTGCCCTGTAGACTCTTTGTGTAGGGGATAATAATCTAGTTGCAATTCATCTGTGTAAGTAAATATTCTATGTTTAGGGTCAATGGACGTGATAAATTAATGGGCAGTGGTTATTGTCTACATGAACACATGACCATGAGGAACAACTGGATTTCTACTTTTATCAAGGATAACTAAAGAAAGCAGCTGGCCAAAAAGCTAATAGCACTTTTGGAATGTCTCTTGGGAGGATTTTCCTGAATTCTGATTAAATCTGCCAATACCACTGACATATTGGGAAGTAAAATCCAGATGCTTTGGATACAGGCCTAGCAGCAACAAATATGCTTCAGGATTTACTGTGTTCTCAACTGAAATGCCTTTAATAAGCATAGTTCACTGCTGCTATAAGAGCACAGTTTTAAGCACTTACTGTAATTATATCACTGCCTCCCAGGGAAAAGTCCATAAACAACAGAGGTTTCCATTGATAAACAAGTCTTTTTTTTTTAATGTTGGTAAAGAATCACTGGAGTTTGGAACATCCCATATTTAGTTTTCATAGATATTTCTGCTTAGCATAGGCCTTTTTGTACTTGGCCCTGGGGAAACAATAATACATTGTTGCTCCGATACTATGCTAATCGGCATGGTCTAAATAGAACAGCTGTGCCCACTCAGGAGGAATTATGGCTATGACAATAGCAATTTCTCCCTCATGCTTCCTCTTGTTCTGGGTGGGTGGGAAGCAATTTAGTGCAGCTCTTTGAAGACTGCATCTTACTTCTTATGCATGAAGAAATTTGTTAGTCTATCTTTAAGGTGCCACAGGACTCTTGTTTTTCCTGTATACAGATTAACGTGGCTACCGCTCTGGAACCTGTCATCCTATATCTCTATCTCACAGAGCCAGCACTATGGTCAGACTCATGATGAAGAAGAAAGATGGTTCCACCCACCTCTCATTTCTACAGCCATTTGCTCCTTGAAGGAAGTATCCTGAGTGCAGCTGTGGCAATACCCCCCCGGACTCAGACCCTAGATGGGAGAAGCCCTAATATCGCTGTGAAGAGGGCACTCAGACCTTAGTCCCAGTCAAGTCAATGTAAAGACTCCCATTGGCCTGACTAGTACAAGATCAAGCCTTTACTCTCTTGTGGGACAGCGTGCAACTAATCATCATATAATCCTTGGGGCTGTGGTTTAAATTCATTTTCCAATTTGCTTATGTGAAATATTCTTAAATTAAACAATTCTTGCAAAGTCAAAATGGTTCCTGCCCCTTCATTCATTAGCACGCTAGCAAAATGCCTCTAACTAAATCACGGAACTGATATTATATCACAGTAATTAATTTAAAAGTAATACATATCTTAGCTTATCTTTTCTGACTCACACTGATATTTAACATGTTTTTAAAATCCATCAATTGCATATACCCAGCTGAAATCCAATTAAATACTGTGATATTATTTCTAGAGGGGTAGCCGTGTTACAGCAAAAACGATAGTCCTGTGGCACTTTACAGACTAACAAATTTCTTCGGGCATAAGCTTTCATAGGCTCCAACCCACTTCATCAGATTCATGAAATTATGCATCTGACAAAGTTTGTTGGAGCCCATGAAAGCTTATGCTTGAAGAAATTTGTTAGTTTTTAAGATGCCACAGGACTCTCGTTGTTTTTGTGATATTATTGCACATAATGAATTCAGTAAGTAACTATTTAAGCAATAAAAAAAAACATGAAAAATACAGCAAAACATGCATGTTAATGTTATAGGCTATGTCTACACTGGCAAGTTAGTTTGAATTAAAGGCTTCCTTAATTCGAACTAATAAGTTCGAATAGGGTATTCGAACTAAGGGGTTAATTCTAACTAACTAACTAACTAACTAAC
The DNA here is from genome assembly GCA_007922175.1 of Pelusios castaneus. NCBI lineage: Eukaryota > Metazoa > Chordata > Testudines > Pelomedusidae > Pelusios > Pelusios castaneus. The sequence goes on from ML685839.1 coordinate 764,750, forward strand.
TAACTAACTAACTAACTAACTAACTAGTTTGAATTAACCAATGTGGCCATGTTAATTCGAACTAATTTCTTAGTTCGAATTAACTGGCCATTGAAATGAATGGAGATCGCTAATTCGAACTAAGCAAGTGCTTGCTTAGTTCGAACTAACGTTCCAGTGTGGCCATGCTAGTTCGAATTAATTCAAACTAACTAAAATTAGTTCTAATTAGTTAGTTCGAACTAACTAACTTATTTTAGCACGTGTAGACATAGCCATAGAGATGAACCGATATGATTCAGTGAACTTTGGGTGCCTTTGGTTTTTAGAGAGTTGCTGGCATTTTTGTTGCTCATGTGCGACAGGTAGACTAATGTGAAATAACATTACAAACTGGTCTTGGGAAAATAAATGCCAGAGGGAGTCTACACAGTTTCAGCCTACTTATTTTTACTGAAGAATTCAGAGAGCTTCATTTCCTTGCATCATGGTCCTCATTATAAAGTGTGTGCGTGTTGTAGTGAAAGCATCAAAAACAATAACCTCCTTTTTGGAAAATAAAATAAATACACAAGTAAATGTCTAATTTAAGTTTAAACTACTGAAAAATGACAAGCAGAGGAATTTTCCATGGTAGAGTATTTCAATTGGAGACCTGCTCTGCTTTTATGCATTTATTTTTAAATTAGAGAAATGTTTGCTTCCCTTTATCTTTCTTATACATGTCTCCCAAACGTGATTAGCCCCGTGAGCAATCCCACGAAATACAGTTCTTCCATTAACCTGCTGCTCCTAGTCTCATGAAATATTTATTAGAAATAACTATCATATTATTTGTATTACAATAATGCCCTCAGTGAGACTGATGCCTCACTGAGCTACGTTCTATGCAAATATGCTCTGACAGAACTCCTGCTCCTAGGAGCTTACAATCTAAATAGACAATACGTGTGAGGTGGAAGTAATTTTATTCCCCTTTTACAACTTGGAAATGGAGGCACAGAAGGATTAAGTCAATTGCTCAAGGTCACGCAGAGTGTGTGCGCCTCGCGGTTTAAGTGGTATTTGAAAAGGGAGTTGAAGGAGAGAGTGCCTCTAGAAATCAGCCCTATGTATTGTTTGCACAATATGCTTGATTAATAATTATCCAGCTAAGAAGTCAGATTTCCATGGCCATTGAGAGCTATCCAGCCATCAAAATAATGAAGTAAGACATTTTTGAGAGCCATTAGCACATCTTCATTCATTCTGAAGTGCAGTTTAAGCACAAGTGGTCCATATAGCTTTGCTTCTGTTTTTGCAACCCCAACCCACACAACATTTTTCTTGACTTATGCATTATGCAGACTGACCTGTGCTATTTAAGATTTTACAAGTGCAGATTCCAGTTCAAACTTTCAACTATCTTTATAACAGTACTGATTTCATACTCAGGACTCAATTCTTTCCTCAGTTATGAGAATCTTATTCTTATTGAAGGCTGTGGGAATTGCACCAGCATAAGACAGAGAATTGAGTCCATGGGCTAGATGTTAAATATAATTTGCTTTGAACTTTGTTCTTTAAATAATGAGGATCAGCAAATTATTCATCTTACTTGATAATGTTATCATACAAGAATATGGGCTAGCCACTTCAGCTGGATATTTCAGCATTAATATTTCACGAATGAGGTCATAGCAAGTTGAAGTGGTCTTAATGTTATGGATTGAATAAATAACATTTACAGCAACAAAATGAAATTCAGAAGTAGCATCTAAGAGCAAGCTAAAAGTAAAAAAATATACAGAACTGATATGGAAATATGGATTTTGTATCTCAAAAACCCTGCAAACTCATGGGGAAACAATATAAAACTTGAGAAGCCAAGAGCAGGACTTTGCATGAAAGTATCTATAGTACAAAATAATATTTGAAAAGCAAGTGTTGTTTTTAGCTGAATAACTGCTGTTGCCTCTCTCAATCTGGCAGAGATCATTAGGTGTTTTTTGTTTTGTTTTTTTTTAAACATGGTTAAAAGTTTTGCATAAGTTGTCAAGATACCATAGTTAACCTTATTACCAGTCTTGAAGTATTAATGCTGGAGATAATAAGGAGCCACTTCAGAAAGAAAATCCAGCATTAATACTGATTCATGCTAATATTTATTAATATTAATACAGCATTAAAGAGCAGTATTGCTCAGAGGAAAAATATAAAATACATTGAGTTTTAGGTTTATCGTTTCTCAGTGACTTCTTGAACAAATTTGCTCAGTATACAGGTAAAAGGATGGATTTTTCCCCTTCCCCTACAGCCAGTCCTGTAAACTGACCATGGGGTTTGAAGATAAAGTTGGGTGTTCTCATATATCATCATCAGCAAGATAAATGAGGAACTCAGCTATCCCTGTGCAACTTTACTCTTTGAAGGTGGGATTTTTCAAAATTCCATACAGGTGTAAAGCACTTCATTACACCTGAAAATCAATGGGAGTTAGGTCTCCAAACAACCATTTATGCCATCGAAACACTGCCCCTCGTCCCCGCCCCCAGCTGCCCAAGTAAATTTGATTAGGAGCCGCTGATAGTTTTTTAAATATCAATCCCCACAGTGGCATAATTGCATTTCAAAGAATTTACAGAGGAGAACTTCATTTTAATGATGGAAAATAAATTCAAAAATATTTGAAAGAATGAAAACGCACATTTAGGGCACTCAAGCATCCTTACCATGTACACCATAGCAATATACCCCATCTGCCTCTCTTCTTCATTCCTTTTACAGCTACTTTATTATGTTTCCATATACAGAAGAACATCTTATTTTCACACCTAATTAAAAGAAAAAACAGCCCCCTCCCCAAAAAGTCTTCATGAATGAGTTCAGTGCTTGTATGACAAACTGTAGCACTTCTATGAACAAAATGAATCCTAAATTCCATTCATAGTGTGCTATATCAAGGCCAAAGGGCAGTAACAGAGTCATAGAAGGGAGATTAAGCCCCAGAATGCTCCAGGCACCATTCCTTGTAAACTAGCTGGCGCTAATAGAGGGTAATTAGGAGCAGCTCCAGACAAACAGGGCACAAACTGGCAGAGGAGTAGGAGAAGTGCTGAGTGGAGAAATGGAGTGTGGTGTCATGTGGAGAAGCTAAAAGTAGTTGAAGGTACAGACCCCTGGAAGGAAAAACCTTCAAGGTTGTGGGGAGAAGCCTTGCCCAGGCAGAGAGGGAAATAGTTCAGGGGAGAGAGAGCTGCAGGGTTGAATATAGTCAAGCAACACAGAGCTGCTACTTAGGGCCCCTGGGCTGGGCCCGGAGTAGTGGGTGGGTGCTGGTCCTTCCCCCTCCCCCCCTTCCTATGGGACATTATCAGAGGGACCACGCTCCCTTGGAGATGGGGCAACTGGGGGCACTAAACCCTCTAACTATAGGGAAAGCACAAGACCCACAGAGGAGAGCTGGTGGTTTGCCACAATAGACACAGTTTTAACAAATGTTATATATGCAATACACGAAAACAGAAGGCACCAGACAGCTACATAGATTTTAAAAAAAAACAAAAAAAAAAAAAAACCTTTTGTTTGTTTTAATGTGCACCTTGCTTAGCATTTGATTTTATTTCTAGGACTTTTTTCCTGGGGATTTTAATCCACAACATATAGCTGTAGACATTTTAATTTGAGAAAAAACACTGCACTGATACAGTGATCATATCATCACCGTTTTATCATCTTCCCTCTATCATTACCCCATGCCCCTTTTCCCCTACAAACTTTACTTCTGGGCTTTAAGAAGTCTGTCACACCACTGCAGTTATACAATTTGGGGGTGAAATACCAAATTGTGCACAATACATTGAGTTGTACATATATAGGATGATTATACATAAGATAATTAGTATTCTATTTATTGTTCTCCTAAAAATGGTGTATTTTCATTAGATGGGTGTAAAAGACTTCTCTAAGTAGTTAAGATAGCTTAGTGTCAGATTACATTTGCATAACTGTTGGAACGTTAAGTCTTAGTGAATAGGGAAAGATTGCCTACAGCATGGTCTTTATCTTACCCAAAAGATGTGGAATATGTCTTCCTGTGGTCTGTGTGGCACCATAAAGAAAGCTGGAATTGGTACAATCTCTGTCCAGTTAAGAGAGAGGCATTTTAGAATTGATGTTCTCGGGAGAGACTGAATTGTTATATGTGGATGGGCTGAAAAGTCTCAGAAGAGAGGGTTACTCACTTTGTGCAGTAACTGAGATTCTTCGAGATTTTTGACTCTGTGGGTGCTCCAACTTCAGGTGTCTGGTGCACCCTTGCATCCAGATTGAAGATTTCCATCAGCAGTGGCTGCTCAGGTCACACATGCACAGTCCGTCTTGCAGTGCAGATGGCTCCTCAAGCCACCCATGTGCACACACTCTGACCCCCTCTCTTCCTTCTCTACCATGGAGCAATAATAATAGCAGATTCTAAAGTAGAACGGAGGAAGGAAGGTAATGGAGCACTCACAGAGAAACACATCTCAGAGTACCTCAGTTACTGCAGAAGGTGAGCAACCTCTTCGTCATCGAGTTGTGTCCCTGTGGGTGGTCCACTCCAGGTGACTATGTAGCAGGCCCTCAATTGGCGGGGGGGGGGGGGGGGGCTTCAGTGTTGTTATGGTTATGGATGATAATACAGTAGGCCTAAGGTCACATCTGACTTGGGAGCCTGGGCAATGGAGTAAAGTTTGGTAAATGTAGGTGCTTTACATGTATCAGCTATGGGAACATTCTTAAGGAAAGCTGTGGATGCAGCCATTCATCTAGTGGAGTTCATTGTGATCCTTTGTGGAAGTTGTATATTCTTTAATGTGTAAATAAATGAATGCAATCTTTGATCCAGCTGGAAAATCTTTGATTAGATATAGTCACTCCCTTAGCTCATTCTGCTATGGATATGAAGAGTCTTTTTTCTGAAGGATTTTGTCCTGTCCTGATAGAATGCCAATGAATGGCTAATGTCTACTGTGTGTAACACTGTGTGTCGCTGTGTGGTTTCATATAGAAAACAGGTAGGTGAATTGGTTGGTTCATGTGAAATGATTAATTGACTTTTGGTAAGATTTTAGTGTGAGAATTCAGTGTCACTTTGTCTTTGTAGAAAACCGTGTAGGGTGGATGTGCTTATAAGTGCCCTAATTTCCCCTACATGATAGGCAGATGTAATGGCCACTAAAAAGGATACTTTCACAGACATGTGGGAGAGGGAACGTGTCACCAGTGGTTCAAGTAGTGGTTCACTAATGGTATGCAACATTAAGTTAAGGTACCATGGTATTGTGGGCATGTGAATCTCTGGATATATGTTTTTGTATGCGTTAAGGAATTGCTTAACCATTGGGTGAGTAAATATTGTTTTTTCTTCTCTTTTCAAGTGGAAAGTAGCAATGGTGGCCAAGTGAACTTTAATGGAGTTAAATGACAGGCCTGAAATTTTGAGTTCAAAAATTTATTTCAGAAGAGCTGGAATTGGTGTTGATGCAGGTAAGATATGTTTGCCTTTTACATCATTCAGTGAACCTGTTCCACTTTTGTAGGTAAATTTTGCGAGTTATTGGTGGCCTCTGCAATGATTACAGACCCAGATCCCATCACTGAAAAAAACACAGGTAACATATGGGGAAAAATGAGGTGTGCACACACTGCACTCAGGGAAACCTCCAAAAATACCCCCACTTCGTATAAGAAGTTTACATATGTTGTACCTGTTATGTGATTAAACAGAGGATCTCTGCCTTAGGAACTATCAATCCATCACTACACTGACTTTTTCCTAGAGGAAGAAAAAAATGCAAATATACCCTGTATTTGAAACTAGAACTCCTATACAGAGCAATCCCTCTCAAGTGAAAGGAAAAGAATTATATAGACATACTGGCTTTAAAAAACAACAAAACAAAACAAAAAAAACCCAAAACAAATGCGCTCTTTAACAAAACCAGTTCTTATTACTTCCTGTTTCAGAGACACACACTGTTATCTGTCATACAACTGTTCACATATCCTGGCCAACTTTAGAGTCATTTCATGCACTTAACCCAGCACTGGAAATGTCAGGCAACAAAAGGCACCAGAGCATGCAGTTGCACCTTTTTCAATGTATTTTAAGCTGATAAATCTGAAATAACTGACAAAGGTGTGGATTTCAAGAGGTACTTTATAATTAATGTTGCTATTGCAGCCATGTTTAGAGGCTCCATCCAAGATCCTGGCCCCATTTTGCCAGGCTTTGCATATACACATCACATGAGACCCCAAAGAATAAATTGATCTAATCAGACAAGGCAGACAATAAGAGAACATCTATAATGATTTTCCTTTTCAGTGGGAGAACTGAATTTCAGAGACTTTAAGTCACTTACCATAGATCTGAGAGTCTGTGGCAGAGGTAAGCTGTGATCCAGAGCCCTAACCACAAGACATTCCTTTCTCTCTTGATTTATTTTAAAGACTTTCTGTATATTCATTGTGTTGATGTATTTGTCATTTTTTCATAGCACTGGAAGGGACCAAGAGAGGTCATCGAGTTCAGTCCCCTGTGCTCATGGCAGGACCACATGCCGTCTTAAATCATCACTGACAAATGTTTGACTAACTTACTCTTAATTTCCAATGATGGAGATTCCACAACCTGCCTAGGCAACTCATTCCAATGTTTAATCACCCTGACAGTTAGGAATTTTTTTCCTAATGTCCAACCTAAACCTCCCTTGCTATCATTTAAGTCCATTGCTTCTTATCCTATCATCAGGGGTTAAGGAGAATAATTTTTCTCCCTCTTCCTTGTAACAACCTTTCTTTTTACTATTTACAATACAGCAATTTCCAATATTACAAAAATATGCTTTGTGAAGTGTGTATCAACAAGATTCCACATAACAGTCTGACAACTGAATTACAAGAAATATTGTTCTAGTGAGTAGAGCTGGCCAAAACTTGGCATTTCCAGTTTGTGGGAAATTTTCACATTTCAAAATTTGGTTTTGACTGGCATCAGCCTGAAACACAATTACATAATAGTGAAGCTTCCTGCATACTGGGTAATTCCTCAGAATTTCATTTTGGAAACACCAACAGATGGTGCTGCAGAAATGAAATATGATTCCTGGAATCCCAAAAGCTGCTGACAGAAATTAACATGATTCTTGTCAGATTCACTGCTGTCCAGCACTGAATAGCAGGGGTGAAAGGGACCAAAATCAATGTTACTTTTTATTAGCAGCTGCCAGGGCTTCCAAAGTCTGCTACTCGAGGGTAGCCCGTCTGCCCTGTGCCAGGGATCTCATGGCTTCCGAACTCTTGGGCCAGCTGGATTCCTGGGCTGCCCAACTTTCAATGCACCTGGCTCACCAGGGAAGCCTCTTGGCCCATGAGTCTGGAAGCCCTAGGTCCATGGTACAGGGCAGTCAGCATGGAAGGTTACCCTGGAGATGTGGACACACAAAACCTGCCCCATGACTTCCAGGCTCCCAGGTCTGTGACAGAACCCTGAGAGCCATCTGTAGAGGGTAACAATTACTTTCTCAGGTTTGCTGGGTGGTACACTAAGACTCCACCCACTGCCCATCCACATATGTAAGGTGGGCTCTAGTAAGGGGACCTCACAGCAAAGATCACAACCTTGGCTTGTGTGAAATGTTGACACACCCCAAAGAAAGAAAAGATGTGCCATGCTCACAATCCCTCTGTGTGAGTTAGCCATCTTTGGGTTGAATTGGATAGAACAAATATTTTTTCCTGCGTTGATGAGAACATGATATGTCATTATGGTCAGCCTGCTGCCACTTCTGAACTATTTACATTTATAGTACAAGCCATTATGTTGCAAGTTCTCCAGGGTGCCCCTTAGGATCTCTCAATTGTTTTAATTTTGATTCCTGCTGCACAGCTCAGAGCTGGAGAAATTCAACACTTGCCCTCACTCAGTAATTAATGTGTCAAATATGTCTTTAAAAATAAAAGGTTACATGTCACCGGGTGGACTGTTAGATTCAAATAAGGGCAAGCCAGGCATGTCCTTCCTTCCAACACATTGTTAATTTTACAGTGGCTTATTGGAGACAACTGGATTCCTTCTAAACATGGTAATTTAACAAATAGAAATGTGTTCAATTCCCATCCAAATAGTGGCTCTTGCACTGGTAACAAGAAGTCCTTGTACATTAGCAAAAATGTTTGAAACTAAATAGAGACTCCGGTCCTTTCCCCACAGAAATATCTGATCAGTTGAATTAGCTTGAACCCTATGGGTTTATATCTATAGGGCCTTATGCAGTGTAATGTTTTTTACAAATGACTGTAATGTATGAGGGGAATGTCTCGCTTTGGGACATGAATCCTGAGGCATGATTTTTTTTTTATTTATATTAGACATTGCCTGTTTCGCATTTATACCAATTCCCCCCTTATCCTCCTCTGAAAAGGTAAGTTGTCCATTACCTGGGTAGAAAAGTAATTGCTCTTAATTAATTGCTACTTTTAAGTGGGTAATGTATAAAATACTAATGGTAGTAATTTATTTAGATTTCATTATTGTGTTCACGTAACCCAATCATTGAGATCTGATTTGCATGCAGATACAGGAATAATATAATTAAGACTGTTGTTGCTGCCAGAGCATCCCAATGAAGGAAAAGTAACAAAATTTCCCCACATTACTGTAAGGCTCTATTAGCTAATCAAGCGTTTTTGCTTCCATCGTTTGGAAACAACATTTATTAGAGAGAACCAGCATCTAATTTTGTGCTATCCACTGGAGCAAAGTATCTTTTCCCCATACTGATTTAGACAGTTTACACTGAGTTACATTGACAGACAGACACCACAATAATTAAATTGCATTTTTGTGTCTACATTACATTCCTTGCATTAATGCTTCACATTCTCACAATTAGCACTTACATTGTTGGAGATAGCAGTGCACCATGGGTAGTTATCCCACTGTGCAACTTGACATCATCTAACAGGGTGTTATGGGAAGGTTTTGCAAAGCCTCATGGGGGAAAATGAGTCAGATGGGTGACTAGGAACATGATTTCAAAATCCTATAATGCAGTTTTCTCCAAACCATAATTTTATTTGCATTCCCAAATTTTTGCACCTCTTTCCAAAAGCCCTGCGATCCCACGCGTGAGAAGCATAGATCCTGCACAGCTCTGCACTACTGGGAGGAGCGTTGCAAGCTCGGGACACCTGATCTTGAAGTATTTGAAGAACTACGGGGCACATGACAAGTCAGAGGCTAGATTGCAGTGGGACACAGAAAGAAAAAAACTCAAGGCTGTTTGCAGAATTCACAGAGTAGCTGCAGATTGTGAAGCAACAGTTCGGAGCCCAAGACGCAAGCACTGACTGATAGGTTCGCATTTCGTGATGAGAAGGGGCTGCAGAACATTTGGATGCACACGGTCACATTCCTGGATCTGTATATTGAGCTGGCCCAGCCTCTGGCACTGTGACAAAATGAGCTCTGCACTGACAGTGGAAAAATGAGCAGCGATTGCTGTGTGGAAACTTGCAATACCAGATTGCTACAGATCAGCCGGGAATCAATTTGGAGTTGGGAAATCAACTGCAAAAGTTGCTTTGATGCAAGTGTGCAGGGCCATTGATCATGTCTGATTACAAAGGACTGTTAGTCTGGGCAATGTGAAAGGTACAGTGCACAGTTTTGTAGCAATAACATTTCCAAACTGCAATGGGGTGATAGATGGCATGCATATCCCTATTTTTGAATCAGGCCACCTTGCTTCAAAGTACATCAACCAAATGGGTTACTTTTCTATGGTATTGCAAGCAGGGGTGGATCACTGGGGATGTTTCTGATCATCCTAACAGCTCTTTTCTGCACTTGTTCCAGTTTGAATTCATCATTCTTAAACATGGAAGACCAGAAATGTAGACAGTACTCCAGATTAGATCTTACCAATGCCTTGCGTAATGGTACTAAAATTTCCCAATCTCTAATGGAAATTCCTTGCCTGATGCAGCCTAGAATTGCATTAGACTTTTTCTCAGTCACATCACCTTGAGAGCTCATATGTTTCTGTACAGGAAAAACTTCAGCATAAATTATAATAAGCTATGCACCTGTACCTGCTTATTTAATATAGCCTAGAGCTATATTCCAGAGACATTCATCTGTAAAATATGCTCCTGTGATAAAACTATCTCGTTTTTTAGATTCCATTAAAAATCTCCTCAGACTGCTTGCTTAGGTGTTTCTTTTCTGTTTGTTTCATCTCAGTAAAAGATGATTGTTATGAAATAACTGGCATTAGACTTAAGAGAGCTTTCAAAAATTAGTGTCACTTTATTCTGGTTGCTTGAATGTGCTATCGTGACCAAAACGAAAGGGAGCTGTGGGACTGCTTAGCATATCCTGAATATCAAGCTCCATATTTATTTAGGTGCGTAAACAAGGACAGAGGCCAAGATTTTTTTACAAATGAGTGCCTATGTTTAGGCTCTTAAGAGCATGCTTAAAGGCTTAACAAAAATATTCATATTCATCATTACATATATATTACACAGTCCTATTTTTGTTGGGTCACATTTTCTTAGATCAAGCAAAGATTCCAGACCCAATTCTACACCCATTGAATTTTTGCTTCTGATTCATAGAGTTTAAATGCCAGAAGGGAGCATTAGATCTCCTATACTGACCTCCTGTATATCGCAAGCCATTAAATTTCATCCAGTAACCCTGTATTGAGCCTGATAATTTGTGTTTGGGTACATCATAACTTCCAGAAAGGCATCCAGTCTTGCTTTAAAGATATGAAGAAATCATCACTGCCCTTAGTAGTTTGTTCCAATTATCCTTACTATTAAAAAGGTATGCCTACTTTCTGATTAGAATATAGACATTGGCGTGCCTGACTGATCAGGAGCCTAAATTTCATTTTCAAAAATAATTTAAGCACTTAGCTAGAACAAAATCAGTTTGGTCCTGCAATGTCAAGCACATAAATACCTTTAAAAATCCAGACCTAAATCCTTAATTCATTGCCCCAAACTTAATTAATGCAATTCAGATTGATTGGGAAGACCTCATACCTTCCAGAACACCAAATACAAACATATTTGAACCTCTAAAAACCAGGAAGTTAAAGTACACAGCACGCCTTCCCCGCCTCTGCCCTTTTTGAGTGATGCTCATCCAACTCCTAATAGATACTGACCTATCAGCATACCCCGATGGAAATTAATACATCCTGACTGCATAGTTATGAGAGGTGTGAAGTCACTCATTCTTCTCCAAGGATTTTCTCCCCACCCCTTTCCCCAAAGTTTACCCCAGCCTCTGTTATGGAATACTGGCATTCAAGACATCTCCAATTGCATGGATTTTAGAGAAAGTTATATACTAAAATCAGCTGGTGCAGGAGGAGGAATTGAGTCTGAGACATCCCTTATTAAAATCACCACACATTTGCACTACAATATATATTTTAGACCCTATTTGGGCAAGATAAATTCAGTATGAACAAGGATTGTTAGGATTTTGTAAACTATAACCAGCTCCTTTTGGGTGGGGAGTAGGGGGTTGAATCTCAAAAACTCCTTGACCCAATGACTCTGACATTGCTTCAAACACTATCCAAATCCCAGTTGCACATCTGAGCATGCCTTTCCATGACTTAGCTTCCAGATCCCTCCTCCCTACTGTCCCCTTATACTTTCAGAAAACTTGGAGGAGAGAAGGTGGTGGTGTTGAAAGCGGGAATGGGGAGGAGACTGGACATCCAGATTCCTATCCCAAAGCTAGGCCTCATGCATACACAAAGAGCTTAGCCCACCTGTTTACGGTGTAGCAGGCTCATGGGCGTGCGATGTGGCCAAGTCATCCCAAATGGTTGGTCTCAAGTCATAGACTGAAGGCCACATAAACCAATAGCTCTGACGTGTGCACGTAGCTCAGTTTCTCTCCATGGGTATTCTCCTCTTCCTTGTCCCGTCTCAGTCACCCATGGCATGGGCCAAGCATGCCCATTCTTAGCTCCTTATCCCATTCTCAGCCCTGGTTTACATTGACAGAAAAGTCAGTCTCTACTGTTAGAGCAGTAAGTTTGTATTAAATGGTGCTGTAATTCAATCTGATACCACCACCCCTGCAAGTGGCAAAACACTGAGGTTGAACGCTATAATTTGAATTTAGGTCTGTGTAGCCAGAAAGTAGCTCTAATCATGATTTTCCTGTTTTTCCAGTCTGCTACACCCTAGCAACATAGCACAGTGGAGGGCTGCCATAAGCTAACATTTGTGCTGACGCTGCCCTGAATTTGCAGCCTGCACTTCTAACTGCTGCCTCACAATTTGAAGTGAAGCTGTGATGCCAATTTTTCCTCTCTAGAATACGAGTAACTCCCACTAGACTCAATAGAAGTTGTTCATATTCTGTGGTGGAAGAAGGTCAATGGGAATTGGGTTTATTTACTGCCAGATGATTTAGAGCACTTGATTTTAGAAGTCATTGATTTAAATCAGACTACTGCTTTATAAAACCATTTTGAAGATTTATGTTCCTGCCAACTCTATATTAAAATTTAATAATGAATATTATGTGATGAGAGGGGTTCTAATGCGACTCGTGGAAGCAAATCTTATTTAAAATATATAATATTATGAGAGGCAGAAAAGCAAATACTGAAAGCACTTAACAGGTATTAACTTTATTCAAATGCATAATCCAGTTGCCTACAGTGGGTTTACCACTGCTTAAGTGTTAGCAGAATCAGGGAGAGAAAATTGTATTTTTACTTAAATCTTGTCTTTTCACGATAAAATTGTGGTCATTGCCAAACAAAATAGCTTCAGTGTTAAAACCGATAATGTAACAGATGTTTAGATAACATAACTAATTTAGTGCGATTTCTTTAAAAAAAAAAAAAAAAAAAACACCGAGGCCAAAGTGTCAAAGGTAAGAGCCTAAAGTTAATCTCCTAAACCAACGATTCTCAACTGCTGTGCAGTGACACATTACTGTGTTGCGACACGCAGCTAAATGTGTCACTGGGAGCCCATCCCTGTGAGAAGCTGAAGCATAGAAGCAACTTCCTATGGTTGTGGCTTCCCAGAAGGGGGACTGGGTTCAGGTGATGGGGAGCACTATCATGCATGGTTGCACACACCGTCACCTATGTCGTGATGCAAAAATCTTGAGAACTGCTGTCTTAAACCCACTTCTTGACCCCCACGAGGGGTGAATTTTTCTAAAACATTTAAGTAACCGAGGTGCACTCGTCTTACTAACATTGACCTATAGCCTCATCAAAACAATTTAGCTTTCTTGACTGGTGGAAGTTGCATGTCTCAGCAAGAAATACTGTTTGCATATCTAGAATGGTCTATTTGCCTATCAATTTTGTATTTGAGTTGATATTGTTCTCCCAGTAATGACGTTAAAGAGACACGGGACATGCATCTTCCAGCATAAATGAGCATTTTAAGCATGAAATATCTTAGTAGAAATAATCTCTTTGCAAAATCTGAAATTCTACTAAGAGTTAAAAAGCTAATTAAAGAAATAAGTATTAAAAACATCCTTGCCAGAACTTTAAGACTATTAAAAGGGAACAGGGTAAAGAACTAACAACATGTACATTTGAAAAAAGAAAGAAGTAATTTTAAATACAAATGATTTTTGGAAGGAAAAAAACATGATTTAAATTCACCCTGTTCTTAAGTCATGCAAGCATAGCTGAATATATTACTGAGTACCTACATATGCATGTATTTTCATTGAAAATCAGCTTATTTTTTTTTCATATGGTAAGAACTGTAGCATACCATCTAATTTATATTTACAATCAAACCATTTGCAGCAAGGTTCACCAGACTGATGCACCCCTCACAGCAAGACCTGGTGTTATGGCGCTTCCACCTTGATTTTCACGCAAGGATCTTTGGCCTTCTCTGGTGATAGAGGTGAGCTGATGCTTTGGCCAAGCCACTTTAAAGCATACAAGCCCGTCTCGGGTAACAGAGTCCCTTAATGCAAGTCCAAAAGCCACATCAAACCAGAAGGCCACTTTCCTTATGGGTGTCCTCTCAGCATAAAAAAAAACAAGAAGTCCTGTGGCACTTTTAAAGACTAACAAATATATTTATTGCATGAGCTTTCATGGGAGAAATATCCCACTTTGTCAGTGGGATTTTCTCCCATGAAAGCTCATGCGACAAATAAATTTGTTAGTCTTTAAAAGTGCCACAGGACTCCTTGTTTTTTTTGGCTGACCTAGACTAACACGGCTACCCCTTTGAAACTCTCAGCATCTGTTTCCTGTCTCACTGCCTAACCACTAGCTCCTGTGATCAATCCAAACTTCTGGTTCAGACCTACCCTCTTACCAAGGTTCTCTATGGGCAGCAGTCCAGGTTCTTACCGACACATCAGAGCAACCGGTCAGCCCTCTTCCCCTACCAACCACCTGTTTTTGCCTTTAAGCTCCAAACTCTGCCTAGATATAGTGGAGTGGGGCTAATAAAAAAAAAAAAGTCTGACTAGCCCCAGACTCCCTGGTCCTGAAAAGAGCAGGCTGCCCTTTTACATGATCCATTACAGCTCAAAAGCAAAGTGGAAAAGTAGGACAGAAGAGCTAGTGGAGATCAAGAATGGAGAGTCCATAGCATATCACAGTCAATCCTCCCAGTGACTGTACTATTTGTTTCTCCAAGTTCTCCAGAAATCCCACAATATTTGATATTTTACTCAAAGCCCTCACTCTTGGAGACAATCTAAGCTTCCATTTAAAAGAAAAAAAGAAAGAAAATGTTTCTAGCCCACAATGTCCACAATGTGGGGAGAAGCTTGAAAACACAACTTGAGTGCACTCTACAGGATCAAAATCCAGAAGGAAAATAAAAAGAACCTCAATTGGGTTATTTTAAAAAAAATCTCACTAAGTTTCAATCTATTTCATAATGACCGAGGTTGGCAAAATTACAGCACCCCTATAGGACATAGAAAAATAGAATAGGGTTGGAAGGGACCTCACAAGGTCATCTAGTCCAACCCCCTGCTAAAAAGCAGGACCACTCCAACTAAATCACCCCAGCCAGGGTTTTGTCTAACCAGGCCTTAAAAACCTACAAAGATGGAGATTCTACCACCTCCCTAGATAGCCCATTCCAATGCTTCACCACCCTCCTAGTGAGAAAGCTTTTTCTAGTATCCAACCTCAACCTCCCCAACTGTAATTTGAAACCATTGCTCCTTGTTCTATCCTCTGTTACCATCGAGAACAGCCTAGCTCCCTCCTCTTTGGAGCAAGCCTTCAAGTAGTTGAAGGTTGCTATCAAATCTCCCCTCACTCTTCTGTTCTGTAAATAAGCCTAGTTCCTTCAGTCTCTCCTCATAAGTCATGTTCCCCAGCCCCCTAATCATTTTTGATGCCCTCTGCTGGACTCTTTCTATTTTGTCCACATCCTTTCTGTAGTGTGGAGCCCAAAACTGGACACAGTATTCCAAATGCAGCCTGACCAGTGTTGAATAGAGGGGAATTATCACACCCCCCACATCTTTATTTGTAACATGCCCCAGCTGGAACAAGTTATTCCACTTGTCCAGGAATGTTTATTCTAGCCATACCCCTTCTTATTTCCAGAGGGGAGGGGTCAGCAGTGAGGTGGCATAGAGCCCACTGTATATGTTGCATAGGAATTCCCTGCAAAGGGGGAAATCTGCAACTGGCTCTTCATGTCAACTCTCCATCTCCTTTTTGTCACCGGCAGGGGCGGATTAACAAGCCTGTTCCCTTCCAACCCCCAAATCAGGGTCCCACCACAGGGCTTGAGCCCCTGTCCCATCCCCCTCCATTGCTGAGGGGTGCCTGGGGCCAGAGGGAGCTCCCGCTGTGGCCAGTGTGCCTGCGCGGGACAGGGGGAGTGGCATGCAATGCAGCTGCTGCAGATGTAGCCTCTCGGGGGCACAGGCCCTGGGCTATGTCTACACTAGGGAATTAAGGTCAACTTAAAAAAGTTGACTTTAATAAGTCGACCTTATTAAGTCGACTGAGAGAGTCCACACTGGACTCCTAAGTCGACTTAGAGAGTCTACACTGGACTCTAAGTCGATTTGTTTGGTCCAGGGAGAGCCAGACCCGCAAGCTCTCCTTGGACCAGCAAGCCCCTGAGCGGTCCAGGGGATAAGGGAGCGAGGAGCTCCCTTCTGCCCTGGACCACTTGGCTCCCTTCTGCTTGGGACTTCTCAGGTCCCGGGCAGAAGGGAACCCTCCTAGCCTGGACCACTCAGGTCCCAGGGAGAACTTCCCCGGGACCCAAGTGGTCCGGGCCAGGAGGAAGAGCTGAAGACCCGTGCTCCGGCTGCTGAGCAGCGGGCAGCTGGAGCGGGAATCCCGGCAAGAAGGGATCGCTGGCTCCCTTCTTGCCGAGACCGCTAAGGTCCCGGCAAGAAGGGAGCCCCACGCTCCTTCCTAGCCGGGGCTGCGCTCCAGGTTCCGGGAGTTTCCTGATCAGCTGGAGCACGGCGTCAGCAATTGCCAGTGCTCCAGCTGATCAGGAAACCCCCGGGGTTTCTTAAAGGGCTGGAGCGCCGGCATTGCCGGCACTGCTGTGCTCCAGGTTCTCGGAAGCCCGAAGGCTTCCCAGAACCTGGAGCGCAGCCCCGGCTAGGAGGGAGCGTGGGGCTCCCTTCTCTCCAAGACCCGCACTCCAGCTGCTGAGGAGTTGGAGCCTGGGTCCCAGCGAGAAGGAAGCCCCGCGGTTCCTTCTTCCCAGGACCTGAGCGGTCCCGGCGAGAAGGGAGCAGGCAGTCCCTTCTCCTCGGGATCCCTGCTCCAGCTGCCCGCTGCTGAGCAGCTGGAGCGTGGGTCCTGGGGAGAAGGAAGCGAGCCCCGCTGGTCCCTTCTTGCCAGGACCTGAGTGGTCCCAGGAAGAAAGGACTCATGCCCTAAGTCGACAAAGTCGAATTAGGGCTACCCCACGTCTACACTGGCTTAAGTCGACTTAAGCCTCAAAGTTGAGTTTATAACAGGTGTTATAAAGTTGACTTTGAATTTCCTGAAGTCGACTTAAGCAGCTGCTGTAGTGTAGATGCAGGGTAACTGTAGTGTAGATGCAGGGTAAATTAAGTCGACTTAATTTACAAGTGTAGATGCACCCCTGGAGAGCTGTGGTGGGCTGGAGCTGAGGCCATGCCAGCTGGCCCCCCAATCCTGGGCAGAATGAGCAGGCTGTGGCCCACCCCTGGGGATGGATCAGCCAACCCAGGCACGGGGCTGGAGTGCAGTACCTTGCCTCTGATTCCAGGGCCCCGTTCCGCCTGCTCCCCACAGCACTGGCAGGGCAGGAGTGCTCTCAGCAGTCCTGCCCTGCCAGCGCTGAGTGGAGGAGTTGGGGGGTGGGGGGCGTGCGTTGGATTTCCATAGGGGTTTTAGGGGCTAGAGTTTGGGCCTCCCCTTTTGGCTGGGGCCCAGGGCTTCAGCAATAATACAACCCTGGTCACTGGAATAGCAGTAAAGAGAGTAAACTGGTGGCCAAGATCTGGCTGTTTGTGTTTAAAACCTGGTCTACAGTAGGGGGGAAAAACAAAAACAAAAAACGGTTGGTTTAATTGTGTCAGGAAAGGGTGTGAAAAATCTCCACCTCTAAGTTGCGTTGTTAAAGATGACTTAAGTTCCCATGCTGGGTCTATGGAAGAATTCTTCCTTTGACCTTGCCCCTGCCTCTCATGTAGGTGTATTATCTATAATGACTGGAGAACCCCCCTTCCTGTTGGTGAAGGTGGTATCTACACTGATGCGCTACAGTGGTGCAAATGCACAGCACAGTTGTACACCCCCCACTCCCCCCCGTAGCACTGTAAGTGTAGACAAGTCCTAACATTCCAGTTGAATCGAGTTCCAATGAAAAATCTTTTGCAGTTAGCGACAGTTTAGCTTAATTCCAAATTTATATTTCACCAGAGCAAAATCTCTGCTACATTTGGAAAGGGGAAAAAATAATCTCCCGGTGTAGTAAATAATCTCTAGACAGCACTATTTTTGAAAATAAATATTTTCTTTTTTAACTAAGCCTTCACCATCTGTTCAGCCTTCTAATTACAAATGCATGAGCATGTAATTCACAAATGTGTCATACAAAGTAAGATAGAAATTATTTAGATCTGTGCTTCTGTATCTCCTACTCTTAATTCAGCACAGCAAGCATCTGCTTTATTTTTCTCTCATGTTTCAGACAGTGGGAATAATTGTTCCCCTGATGCAGTGAATTATCTATTTTGGTTTACAGGATTCCACCAAGATGTATTGCAGATGCAGAAATAAAGTTTCTAGACATAATTTGCTTCTTGGAGCAACTAGTCCTGGCACTCACGGGGGGGGGGGGGGGGGGAGAGTAGTTCTTGATTTAGCCCTAGGGCACTGATTCTAGCCCAAGAGGTGATTATATCTGAATTACTCAGTAATAGCAACTATAATATAATTAAATTTAAGATCCTTTCGGAGGGTGAGTTGGGGGTGGTGGTGGTGAAGGGAGGTTACCAAAGATATCCACCACAATTATATTTAAAGTGAAACTACAAAAAATGAGTAAACTAGTTAAATGGAAATTAAAAGAAACAGTCACAAGAGTGAAACTTATGAAGAAACTAGTTAAATGTAAGTTAAAAGAGGAAATGTGTTACGCTAATTAAACTGTTTTTGGTTCTGCCCTGAGAGAGGTACTCATGGTTGTGAGCCTCTTATAAACAAATGACAGCAAGCAAACTGGAGGAGGAATGGGGGGAAAAAAAAACAAAAAACAAAAAACATTTGACACTGATGCAGAGTTTATCAGCAAATTGGAGAAGCCTGTTTCATAGTGGTGAGCTTCAGAAAAAAAAATGCATCTCTCTCTCTATTTATTACCTTTAGGCCAGTGTTTAGGGCACATGCTTGAGATATGGGAGACCCATGTTTGAATCCCCAATGCTGGGGCAAGAACTTGAATTCGAGTCTGCCCTTTGTCAAGTAGGTGCCCTAACAACTCGGCTATTCTGCTGTCAATCTCTCTTGTTGAGAGGTTTGTTGGTTAACTACACAAATATTCATTGGGATACTGACAAAGCGAAAATGCCTTTATAGCCTGGTGATTAAGGCACTTGCCTGGGACATTTGGATTCCAGATCTTTTCTGTGCCTGCACCAGAGGCAACTATGTTTTTCTGCAAATAACCCATTAGTCCAAAAATATATATATTTTTGCTTGGCTCTAGGTAACATTTCTCTTTATTGATTCCTTTATACCGTTCTAGGGCCAGATTCAGTCTGAAAGGAGGGCTTAAAATTGCATGACTCTGATTCCAGCTTCCACAGTTAGCCTCCTCGCATAACCAAACTTTAATAAAAGTTTGTTAGCAATTCTTTCAAGTAATAAAAGGGGATGTTGTCTGCAGATGTTCATCTGCTTGCATAAGATCAAACCAAATATTACCACCACTGTGATTATCTTTATCAGGGATGTAGTTAGGGGTGGACTGGGGCCCACCCACTTCAACATGAGACCCACCCACCGCAGCGCCCGGCTGAGTCACAACCTTTGTTGCCAGGGCTGTGGGACCTGCCAACAGCCGGTGGATATGGCCACAAGCAAAGGAGATGTGCCAGCACCGGTGTTGTTTATGCTGTTGCAGTGGGCAGTCCTCACCTCCTCCCCTCCTTCCTCTTACTGCCCCCCCCCCCTTGCTAATTAACAAGTGGAGCATCTCTGGGCAGTTTCTGGTCACATGACTGGAAGCTGCCCTTGGCTGGGTGCACCCTGCAGATTTAAGGACAGAAACAGTGTGCTAGCTGTACCCCTGTGAAACAGAATATAGGAAGTAAAAAAAAAAAGTAGCAACCAGCCTTTGCTTTTTGTTCTTATCTTTAGCAGACAAGAAGAGAATTCTTTTCCTTAAAGACCCAGAGAACCCCCAGGGTTTGTGGCTGTTCCTTTAAATCAGGGGTCGGGAACCTATGGCTCGCGAGCCAGATGTGGCTCTTTTGATGGCTGCATCTGGCTCGCTGCCAAATCTACCCGGCCTGCCCCATGCGTCCGGGGCAGCGGGGTGGCCGCGGCCGGGGCAGGCTCCCGGTCTCCCACCCACCGGCCGCCTCAACTTCCCCGCCCAAAGCCGACCCCGCCCCGGCCCCGTTCAGGTCCCCGCCGGTGCTCCTTCCCAGCTGCACAGACTCCTGCTGCGGCCGGGCTGGGGAGATTCAAATCTCCCGCCCTGAGCATGCTCAGGGAGAGCGTGCTCAGGGTGGGAGCGGCTTGGCCGAGAAGCAGCTCTGCCGGCCGTCCATGCAGCTGCGAGCCTCCGGCCAGGTAAGGGGGCTGGGAAGGGGCTGGAGGGAGGCCTGGGGCC
>ML685839.1:785198-799016 GCA_007922175.1 Pelusios castaneus
TCTCTCCCTTCCTTCTCTTTTTTTTCTTTCCTCCTTCCTTTTTTTCCTTCTTTCTCTCCTTTGCTTTCCTTTTTCTTTCCTTCTTTCTCTTCTTTGCCTGCCTTCTTTTTTCTCTCTTTTTTCCTTATTTGTCTTCCTTTTTTTCCTCTCTTCTTTCCTTCCTCTTTCTTCTTTCTCTTCCTTTTTCTTTCTTTCTTTCCTCTTCCTTCCTTCCTCTTCCTGTTTCCTTTTCTTTCTCTTTCTTTGCTTCCTTCCTTCCTTTCTCTTCCTTCTCTTCCTACGATCACGTTTAACGGATGGAAGTCTCAACGCCTGCATGAAGCTTAACCTCACCACGTATCAACCAGACTACAAAGCCATCAGCAAAACCATGCAGCACCAGAAGTCGCATTAATGGTAAGAAGTACTTTATTCATCATTGGTTAGCAACAGCATAACAACATTATTAAAAAGAATTCAGAGACTTATTGTACTTTAACAGTGTTGGTCTTACATAAAATGCACACATTTACTTGTATTTAGTTTTAAACATATTGTATGTCTTTCACGGAATTACATTTTAAAATATGTGGCGTTCATGGCTCTCTCAGACAAAAAGGTTCCCGACCCCTGCTTTAAATCCTCTCTGGCTACCACTGAGCTGTGATGCAGCATCTCATTAAGACAGTCTGAGGTACTTGCTGAGATCACAGGATTCTCTGTGCTTCATCAGCATACAGTAAGCTACAAGGTAACTAACTGAAGCTATTATAAAACAGCCAGCAGAGAAACAAACTTGACTCAAGCTCAACAGATCAATTTAACAGCGGATGCCTTTTTTTAAACTATTCTTTACAGAGATATTGGCAGATAGAGAAATGTGCCGCATCCTGATAATATTCCTGAAACTTTTAAAAGACAGGTCATATGGCATCCTGACCCAGACTCTGCAATTGAATCTATCCATGAGGACCCCCCCGAGTATCTACACCACTCCATGCAACTCAGTGGAGCTTTGAGAAGGTGTAAAACTCTACCCATATGATTTTAACAATGACTAAAATCACCCTGCTGCATAGCTGTTGCTATATAACAAAGATTGACTTCAGTAGCAGATGATTGTTTTAATGCAGAAGACTTTGTATTCATAACCAGTCCACACACTCTGCTTTGAGTCATTCGGAAGATTGTGGCAATATGAAACACAGTAAATCATTCTTTCTTTCTCCTTACCAGCTATTACCCTCTAAGAATTACCACACGATCTTGAGTCAACAGCAGATTCATTTTCTTGTCATTTGTTTACTCTGCATGTGCATGGGATGGTGGGGGAGCATATACCAAATTCAAAGCAGTTTTCTTTATTGAAACCCTCATTGTTAACATGGCCAACCTTATTGGATCTATTATTTGTCACTAACTATAAAGGTTTGATGGCTGAAGACATCAAAAAAGGTTTGATGGCCGAAGACACTTTTTTGGGGATACTTGCAAAACATGTCTTATTACATAGTCTCAAATTGAGATAATGGGACTTTGAAAAATGTTGGGGGGACACTATTAGTGGGACAGGATCCATTAGGAGGTGAAGGTTTGAAATGAAAGATAACCAAAAGAACTCCCAACTTATCGGTTATATATTGGCAATGTATATTTTTTTCAACTTTCATCACAGCTTGATTAATCATTTTTCAAATAGGTGAAAAAATTTAGCAAGTGAACATTATCTGAGCTCTATAGAGGATATCTACCCACTGAGTAAAAGTATCCAGAAATCCACATTACAATTTGAGCATCATTATGTGTGGAGCAATATAATTTTGATATGCCAATGCAAAGCTCCCACTGACGTTAATCAGGCCAGGATTTCACCAGTGCACAGAGCTCAACACATCCTGGGGTGGGGATGACATATTTTTATTAGCAAGTCAGTCGTTTTGTTTTCAGGTCTCTCCAAAACTCCTGGGCTATGTCTACACCTGCAAGTTAGTTTGAATTAATCAGGAGATTGACCTTCATGCAACTGACTAATTTGAACTAAGCAAGTGCCCTGGATAGACATGGCTAGTTTGAACTAGCATTCTAATGGGGCCATGCTAGTTTGAAGTAGGTTAATTGGAACTAACTAAAATTAGTTTGAAATAGTTAATTCAAATTAACTAATTTGAACTAGCTTTTGTAAGTGTAGACATAGCCCTGGTGTCGAACATGTTGACCTAGTGAGTTATTGTTTCTTAGTATTTCTCTAGCACTACTTCTTTTGATGCTTGAATCTCTGACTGAAGCAATGCCTAGGAGTACTTTATCCGTATAAGAAATTCCAGAATACTTATCAGTAAAAAGCTGCACTTTGTATTAGTAAAGTAAAGCCACCCCATGAGTGGAACAAGCTATCTTGATATATGTACAAGATTGCTGTTATAGCTGTAGCCACCCTACGCAGAATAGCTATGTCCATCAGGAATTACACCCCTTTGCACTTCTGACAGAGGTAGTTATGCTATTCACTGTAGACCTAGTGAAGACTGATACAAAAAAAAAATCACTTTCTATCTTTATTAGCTCCTCTTAGTCAATAGCAGTAGGATGGACTCACCAAATCTATCACAGGTTTCTGTTTGTGATATATTTCAAATCATTGTTGGTGGAATTTGTTTGTTTTTGTCTTTTGATTAGAAAATAAACCTTTTTCCCTGGAGAAAATTCCAACACAAATTTAAAAGAAATCTGATGACAATGGAGATTCTCTTTAAATTTGGGGTTTTGATCAAAACACAAAGGGTGCGTTTACACTGGCAAGTTAGGTTAATTTAGGGACGCTTAAGTCGACCTAAACAAAGTCGTGTCCACATTGGACTTTTCTTAAGTCGACTTAAGGAAAGCTTAAGCCGACTTAATAACACCCCCTTTTAAGTCAACTCTGTAAGTCAATTTAAGGCCCGTATAGATGGAGATTAACACTAAGTCAACTTTATTAAGTTGACTTAAAGCCAATATAACGACTATCTCTGCTGTTAAGTTGACTTAACAAGGTCAACTTTAAGGTGACTTAAAGTAGACCTTGTTAAGTCAACTTAACAACATTGACTTAACTTTGTAAGTGTAGACATAACCAAAGATTTTCAATGAAAGTAGGATTGTCGCAAACATTTCCCTTTCATTCAAAAGTTATTTTTAAATTAAAAATGTTGCAATGAAAAAGTTACATATTGCTCAGACCTTTGGCTAGTAACTGTTCTTTAGAATGTCTCTTACACATCCAAAATTCTATCTTCCATCTCTTGCCAGAGTTCATGCACCTTTCCATTGACTTTAATAGGGCTGTATTTCTATTCATCAGAAGGATACATATTTAGCTTAAACAACCTTTTGTACCCTTGCCATTTAATTGTTTTCCCCCACTCTTACTTCCTTTTAGATTAGCTATATGCATGTCTCCTCTCTTTGCAGAAATAGCTCTGTCTAAGGATTTTAATCTGAAGGAAGAAGTCTGGTTTTCCATGTACTTTTCTGGTTTTGCAAAACACAGCAACTTGCAGGTGCACTGTGTTTTAGGCCACCCCAGTTGCCTTTTATACACAGGGAAAAGCTGAATATTTCTCAGAGTAAAAAATGAAATTGCTTTCTTATGACGTTCCGATGACAGAGTTGATAGCATTCAATATTCAGAGATTCTTTCTGTGGCTTAGAGTGAAGTTCAAAATAGTTCAAAAGCAATGGTGAAGTAGAAAACCTAAGAAATAAAATTCTAAATCCTGTTTAAATGTGCACTTTCTTCAGTCACTTCAGCTGAAGTTTTCTTCCAAACAGGTGCTTCTCTTTTATTGTATTGTACTCATGGCTAAAAATCAATTTATCTGTAAGGCCTAATTCTGCTGCAGTTGAACTCAATGGGAATTTAGTCATTGTGTTCAACAGCAGCAAGTGAAGAATTTTTTTTCTTTTTTTTTTTTTTAAAGGATATTGTGGTGTTCCTGTTACGCACACAGGAATGGGGCTTTTTTGTTTGAATGAAAGGTTATAAAATTAAGTTCTGAGCCTTTGCATCTCACACAGGGATGGTCTTCTTTACTCCAGAAACATAATCTGTAATCAAACTCAATAATCAGGCACCCCATTCTTTTCTTACAGGGACAAAGTGAATGCAAAGTGGATGCAAAATGCTACCAGTATGATTAATAGCTTTTTTTCTCACTTAGCACAAACTTAAGTGATGATACAGAATAAGCTCCCACCCCTAACCTTTATATCCTCCGAGTTTCATTATTTTAATAATACAGTCTCAATGGCGATGTCTACACTGGCAAGTTAGTTCGAATTAAGGAGGCTTAATTCGAACTAACTAAAGCCATGGCCACACTAGGCTTTAGTTAGTTCGAATGAAGGGCTTCCTTAATTTGAACTAATAAATTTGAATAGGGTATTCGAACTAAGGGGTTAATTCGAGCTAACTAGTTCGAATTAACCAATGTGGCCATGTTAATTCAAACTAATTTCTTAGTTCGAATTAACTGGCCATTGAAATGAATGGGGATCGCTAATTTGAACTAAGCAAGTGCTTGCTTAGTTCGAACTAATATTCCAGTGTGGCCACGCTAGTTTGAATTAAGCTAATTCGAACTAACTAAAATTAGTTCGAATTAGTTAGTTTGAACTAACTAACTTGTACTAATTTTAGCAAGTGTAGACATAGCCAATAGTTCTTATGTATTGTCTTGCATTTAATCATGCAGAGACATGATTGTTCCTAAGATATTTGCCAAAGTTTTCCTTAAAATTAGAGTCTTTTTTATTGCATTCTCCCAACAGCAAAGGGTAATCCAACACAGAAAACAACAGCATAGAATCTTTTTCAAAGTAACTAAGGCCACTGCTTTTTTTTTTTTTTTTTTTTTTAAAAAAAAAAAAAAAAAAAAAGTGCTGGTACTCAGCCAGGGACCTGGGGTTGCATTGCTGTGATAAAAAGGGTGCTGGTACTCAGTACCCCTGAGTACCACCACATACACACCCAAAAAAAAAAAGTGCCGGTACTCGAGTACCATCACAAAAAATCCCCGACTAAGGCTATGTATACACTGCCACTTTTGTCGGAGTAACTTGTCTCACTCAGGGGTGTGTTTTTTCCACACCCAAGTGACATAAGTTACACTAATGGCAGTGCTGGTGTGGACATCACTATATCAGCAGAAGAGCACTCATCCATCAGCATAGAGTGACTACACAAGAGATCGCACAGAGGCACAGCTATACCAATGCAGTCCGGCCGCTGTAAGCAATTCAGTGTAGACATGGCTTAAGACTTGTTCTACACAATATAATTTCTTATAACGATGTGGCTCAGAGTTGTGGAAAATCCAATCTCCTAAGCAACCTATTTATACTGGCCTTAACCCCCATGGAGACAGAGCTATCTTGGCAGGAAACACTACTGCCTCTCATGGAGGTAGAATTATTAAGTTGACGAGAGAGCTCTCCGATGTTGGCTTAGAATGTCTTCACCAGATATGGCACAGATGCACCAATGTAAATATGTAGCATAGACTTCAACTTCCTTTAGCAAAATAACAGAATTAGTACTGCCATTCATCTGAAACGTTAGCTGCTAAAACAAACCCAATCTTGCAACACTGCAAAACACAGACTCGCCATAGTCCCCTCCCCCGCAACAAAAAAGCCAAGAACTCACTCTACAAAAGACTTTGTCCTTTTTCATTCCTGTGGTTTTACATGACTTGCTTTCTCCAACATAAACATAGAGCAGTGTGCATGTATTTTTTTTAAAAAAAAAAACCTATCAAAACACCACAATGTCTACACAATTTTTCCTATACAGGTGAGAAAAAGAACAAATTATACATGATAAATGTTTGTCACGTCACTTCACCCAGTACTGATAAATGCTGAGATTGGTATAAGGACCTATATAGAACAGAATAGATTCTGACACATTTTGAATTGAAATTAATAGATTGAATGTTAATCCATGAAACTATTAATAAACAATAAATAAATAAATAAAATCCTCCTCAGAACATGTGTCAGAATCAGCCCTATAGTCAACCTAATAAAACGTACTGGGCTTACAGCATAACACTTGCAGCATAGCACCTCAATATATTTTAAGCACAACTTTTAGTACAAGTTTTAAGACTAATTTTTTATTCAACTTGCCTAGTAGGCAGCTGGGCTATCTTAGAAAGTTTTCTACATCAGGGATTTGGAGTTTAAAAATTCAGAAGCCAGATCCAGTGATCTCATGAGTAAGAGCATACTCTATTGTTCTCACAAGTGCTACACCCTGAAGCACTGCTAGTTAAAGTGTTACGGGTCAGAGGCATCCAGTACAGTATTAAATACGCTGGCTCACCATTTTCATTGTGTGTGCTTTATTAATGTGAGAACATGGAATTCAGGTTGAAACAATCCCTAGGGTCTAAGAACAAGACATTTCACTATAAGCTGAGAATGTATCAGTTGGAAGGAACAAAGGAGGAGAAAGTCCTGAGTGTATGGTTGATCACAGGACAACTATGGGTTGCCAATGTTATGGGGCCATGAAAAGGCTAATGGAATCTTAGGATGCATCAGGCAAGGTATTTCCAATAGAGATAGGGGATTTTTCGTACCTGTATAGAAGGCACTGATGACACCTCATCTGGAATACTGTGTGAAGTTCCAGTTTTCATGTTAAAGAAAGATTAATTTAAACTGGAACAGGTACAGAGAAGGGTTACTAAGATGATCAGAGGACTGAAAAACCTATTTTATGAAAGAAGGCTCAAAGGCTATGTCTACACTTGCAAGTTAGTTCGAATTAAGGAAGCTTAATCGAACTAACTTAAGCCTTGGCCACACTAGGCTTTCATTAGTTCGAATTAAGGGCTTCCTTAGTTCGAACTAATAAATTTGATTGCTTAGTTCAAACTAACCCTTAATTTGAAATAGTTAGTTCGAATTAAGTCAATGTGGCCATATTAGTTCGAACTAACTGCTTATATCGAACTAATCGGCAGATTGACCTTCATGCAACTGACTAATTCGAACTAAGCAAGTACCCTGCATGGACATGGTTAGTTTGAACTATCATTCTAGTGGGGCCATGCTAGTTCGAATTAAGTTAATAGCCAATAGCCAAAGAGCTTGACATGTTTAGCTTAACCAAATGAGAGCTTCTGAGGAGAGATATGGTTATGCACTTTGTAAATACATCAGAGGGATAAATACCAGGGAGGGAGAAGAGTTATTAAAGTTAAGTGCCAATGCTGACACAAGAACACATGGATAAAAACTGGCCATCAACAAGTTTAGGATTGAAATTGGACAAAGGTTTCTAACCACCAGAAGGGCAAGGTTCTGAAACAGCCTTCCAAGGGGAGTAGTGGGGTCAAAACATCTACCCAGCTACAAGACTGAGCTTGATAAATTTATGGATGAAATGGTATGGTGAGATTGCCTACAATTGCATACACTCCAGATGTGACTGCAGGTAGCAAATAACCCCAAAAGCCAGAGTTGGGACACTAGATGGCGAGGGCTATGAGTTATTACAGAAAATTCTTTCCCAGATATCTGGCTGGTGGATCTTGTTGATGTGCATAGGGCCCATCTAATCACCAGTGCTTTTCTTCTTTAAAAAAAAAAAAAAGTGCTGGTACACTGGCAGGAATGGGGGGAGAGGGGTGTTGTCAGGCCCCCTCCATCACTGCCACCCCTCAGGGCCTTTCCAAACCTGTCCCCCCCCCCCCCCCCGCCTGCTGTGAGGCTATGAAGGAAGAGTAGTGGGTGCTCTCAACTTGGGGGATCTAGACTCTGCACTAATCCACCACCATTCCTCAGTTTGTAGACAGGCATGCTGCCTCCCATCTCCAGTTTTCTTCTTTTCTTGTGGAACCCACAGTGGATTTAATGCTATAGAATTTCCACTGGAGCAGGCACTAACGCACCAATGGAAACAGCCAACAGGGCTTCAAGATTGGGTCCTACAAATGTTTTCCCTTCCCATCCTACTTGGTTATAAATAGCCTGATTGCTCTCCTATGCAGCACTTGCACAGCAATAGAATGCATTTCCACTGCTGTTACTTTGAGTCAGATCACACTGAGGAATCATTAAACTACAGCAATTTCCTCTGGAGCCCCAGTGTCTCAAAAAGGGAAAGGAAAGCTCATGATAACATGAAGATACGTGGACTCTGTTACTCTGACAGCTCTACTTATTGGCTTTCCGAGGTTTTCTGACAGACCGTGCTGCACACTGACTCTGCTACAGCTTTTCTGAGGGACAGTTCACACACAACAGACCCAGTCCTGCACATTTCTAATTCCCTTAATAGTCTCAAGTGGGCAGCAACAGTGAGTAAAGTTCATATCTCCAGGAAAAGTCCTAAGACATATCAGATTTGATCAAAACACTATTAAATTGTCATGCACCTTTAAGTAAAAATCCAGTGCTTTCCCAGTTGATTAATAAGCCCTTTGCTTATACATGGAAGCTTTTCCCCTTAGTAATCAGGAACATCTCTCTCCTCCTTCCTTAGGGGAGGAGATTTCACAATTCAGGGCATTACAGCTCTTTAACATGGGCACTTGTTATACTCAATGTTTCCACCACACAGAACAATTCTGAGCTACCTCCAGTGGCTAATTTAACCCCTGTAAATTGCCATGTTCATTGATGAAAGACAATGGAGTATTCAAATGGCAGAGTTTTCTCCAAAGGGTGTATTTCTATAGCTGTTTATATGTCAGTGACCAGTCCTCCCTAATTTGGCTATTTTTATATGTGAAATCAAGTACAGAATAGCCCAAACACAGTTGAGGGAAGCTGATGAAAAAATGCATGAGATCTAAGGGCGCGTCTACACTGGCAATGTAGGTCAACTTAAGGATGCTTAAGTCGACCTATACAAAGCCACAGCCACACTGGGTTTTTATTAAGTCGACTTAAGCGCTTCCTTAAGTTGACTTAATGACCGTGTAAGCCAACTTAATAATGCCACCTCTGAAGGTTGACTTAAGCCTTAAGTCAACTTAAAGCCAGTGCGGACAAGCAAGAGTGCTAAGTCAACCTTATTAAGTCGACAAAGCCAGTGTAGACGGTATGTCTACTGTTAAGTCGACCTAACTTTACAAATGTAGACATAGCCTAAATACTTGTCAGACTGATTTTGAATGATGTCCTTGAGCAAAGTTGCATTTATGACAAGAGCATTATGTAAAATGTATGTTCCCATTTCCTCCAAAGAGACAATCACCCACATCTTTAAGGGGATTTTTGACACAAAGATTAGATTCTCTGGGTATGTCTACATAATGTTTTGGAGTGAGCCGGGGCGAGCCTTCCAGTATGGATTGACTGATTCAGGTGATTAGGGCTTGCCCTAAGGCTTGCAATATAGCCGGGTAGGCAGCGCTTTGACGTTGTGACTTCATCTTGACCTGAGGCTCTGAAGCCTACCTTACTGCCTTCGCTTCCAAACCTGAGCTCCAGCCAGAGTTGCAACGTCAAAGCACTTTCAATACAGCCACATTTTTAACCCAAGACCATGGCTACAGCACCATTTTTGTCTGTATGATGCATGCGTCTGAAAAGAACACTCCTCTCCAAGTGACCCAAGTTATACCAACAGAAGCTCTGGTGTGGACATAGGGATGTGATTTTACAAGAGCTCTTACACTGGGCCGCTGCATTGCCACAGCTGTTTGTTGTAGGCTCTGTAGCAGGGGTTCTCAAGCTTTTTTTTGCTGGGACCCTCTTTGAAAATATTTCAGGCTGTGATGATTCTCCTCCCCCTTACTATGCCGACGTTACTTCTGTGATGATGATGACACCTGGCTAGCATCTGCCATCCTTGTGACCCCCCCCCCACAATAGTCTTGTGCCCAGCCCCCTATTTTGGAGTGGGACCCCCAGTATGAGAAACTATAGAATAGACCAGCCCTTATTCTGTCAATCTGCACTGAGAGACTTGCTCCCACTCACTCCAAGATGCTGGGCGGATTCCACCCATCCATCATGATAGCTAACCCAAGACTGCTCACTATGTAAAATCCTAGCAGAACCAAGAGACTAGTTTTCCCCTCAGAGTAGCTGGCTGAGGTCAACTCTATACCCCCACCTGGAGTTCACCACCTGTTGTCTCTTCAGTGTAACTGTCAGTGTGCTCATATACCATGGGTGTATCTACATTTGAGCTGGGAGGTGTGATGTCCAGCTCACCTAGGCATACCTGTGCTATCTGCTTGAGCTACCAACCATACTAAGAATAGCAGCATGGTGTGTGGGTGGTAGCTTGGTCTGGTTACCTGAATGTGTCCCCAGGGAGACCAGGTGAGTTTGTACTCAGGTGACTAACCCAGACTACCACCCACACTAGCCCTGCTATACTGCTATTTTACCCTATTAGCTCAAACAGAGCCAGTGTGGGTTCATTTAAGTGCACAAGACACTGTCATAGCATCTGACATAGATGAATTTCTGTGAAAAGGTTTTGGCTTTGTTTGGCAAAACTCTGCAAATTGTAATGAAATGGAATTGTCACCCTCTAGCCAGTTCTAATGAAAACTGTCCTTGGTCCTTCAGATGTTGAATCAAGTTAGTGATCTCAGTGTAAAAAAAAAACCAAAAAAACCCCCACCTTTTTGTTTCTACAGTGAAGACAAAGCCTGAGTTAATCCTGGTTTTAGCTTTGCAGAAACAAGCACTGAGTGCTACAACGAATGGTGGACAAGGGTAGTAAACTTCAGCTCAAAGTTTCCTTTCAACAGCAGTAGAGCTGATCTAAGCACTTCATTAAGAATCCATGACTTGTCACAATTAACTATTTGTTCTGTTAATTAATCGCAAGCTGATTCTGGTTTCTACTAGTGAATTTGTTGTTCATAAATATTTAAGTAATTTGGAGAAAAATTAGTTTCTGGATTGTTCGCAGACCATTTTGTTTCAATAATCAATATTCAGATGCACCTTATTCCATGGTACTGTGTTTGCTCAAATGTTTGTCTTCTCATGCAGTGACCACGTGACCTTGCTGACATAGCATATTCCTCCTCATATCAAGTGTCCTTAAGCTTTTGGGCAGGTTTGACTAAGCTAAAATTATATAGATCTCAGTCTGTAGACCAGAGGGTGTCAGTAGGTGGACTGCGGCTCAAGCCTGGACCATCAGATGTTTTTGAACAGACCTTGAAATCTGGATGACAATCATTTGAAAATAAAAAAGAAAGAAAAGCATAATGGATAATAAAACCCAGTAATATGGTGGAATCACTGGTATAAATTTTGAGATACATTATTCATGTTAAAATTCCTGTAACTTCCAGGATTTAGCTGAACATTTTCATTAATAAAGTACTGGCTGTCCAAATACCCAAAAATGAGTAATATGGCCCCACCAATAAAAACAGCATTAACTCATTGGAGTCCAGATTGTGAGAACATACTCATGCTGAATACCACCTTTAATTAGTCCCAATGAAGTCAATGGGCCTACTGGTATAGGAAAGCACTATTCAATGTCATTAAAAGTTTCACAATCAGAACACATGCGTATTCATGAATTTCACACATCTCTCTGTCTTATTCAGGCAGCACACCCAATTACCATGGGATAAGTGTTGGTTGAGGCAGATTGCTCTGAAAAAAAGTTGTATGAATACAATGGACTTGAGCCAAGCAATGGTGCTTGCAGATGCTCAGTCTTGGACAAGGTGGCGCTGGTCTGCTTCTAAGTCATCTAAAATAGGGATCTGATCTTAGCTCATGAGCAAAACCAGCTCAGATCCAATCTCTACCTTTTGGGAGATCTCTCTGAGTAAACCGCATGTTTCAGGAAGTTATGTTGGGTTAATTATTCTCCTTCCTCCTACCCGGAAATAAACCTGTTCTCTATCATATTCATAAAGAGACTGATGCTTTTGAGGGTGCTGTCTTCAAGATGAGATTTAAAAACTGAGATTTTTCTAGGTATCATAATGCTGTTGCCAGGAGCAGTATTGTTAATCTGGGTGCCTTAGAAAAAATCCAATTTGGGCAATTAATTTTTATTATAAAAAATCTCTTCCTGTGTTTCCAAATGAATGCAATTTTCTTCACTTTCTGCTCAAAACAGTTGAACAATGACTCAGAAGAACATAAGAATGGCCCTAATGGATCAGACTAATGATCAATTTAGCCCACTATTCTATCTTCCAACAGTGGTCAATCATGCAGATACTTCAGAGGGAATTAAACAGAACAAGACAATCAGTGATCCATCCTCTGTTGTCCAGTTTCAGCTTTTGGCGGTTAGAGGTTTAGGGACACCCAGAGCATGGAGTTGCATTCCTGAGCATCTTGGCTAATAGCCATTGACTGACCAATCATGCATGAATTTATCTAATTCTTTCTTGAACACAGGCCTTTATAACATCAACCAGCTACAATAAGTTCCACAGATTGTGTATTGTGTGACAAAGTCTTTTTTTTGGTTTGTTTTAAACCTGATGTATACTGATTTCATTAGGTGACCTCTTTTATGTGAAGGGGTAAATAACACTTCCATATTCACTTTTTACACATCACTCATGATTTTAGAGACCTCTATCATATGCCCCTTAGTCACCTCTTTTCCAAGCTGACTTGCCCCACCAGTCTTTTTATATTTTCTCATACAGAAGCTGTTCCACACCCTTAATCATTTTTCTTGCCCTTCTGTGTATCATATCCAGTGATGATAATTATTTTTTTTTTAGATTAGATGGTTGGAACTGGACACAGTATTCATAGTACGGGCATATCATGGATTTATGTAGCCACACTGTAATATTTTCTGTTTTATATTCTATTCCTTTCCTAAAGGTTCGTAGCATTCTGTCAGCTTTTTTGACTGCCACTGCACACTGAGCAGATGTCACAACTATCCATGATGACTCCAAGATCTCTTTCTTGAGTGGAAATAGCTAATTTAGACACAATCATTTCCTATGTATAGCTAGGATTATTTCTTCCAGTGTGCATTACACTATACTTATCAATGCTGAATTTCATCTGCCATTCTGTTGTCTAGTCAACCGTTTTGTGAAACCCCTTTGCAACTTTCTGCAGTCAATTTTAGATTTATGTAATTAGGTATCAACTGCAAATTTTGCCACATCACTGTTCACCCCCTTTTCCACATCATTTATGAATATGTTGAACAGCACAAATACCTGGGGCTATGTCTACACTGGGGAATTTAGGTCAAGTTTACTAAGTCGACTTTAATAAGTCGATTTTAAGTCAACCTTATTAAGTCGACTTAGAGAGTCCACACAGGACTCCTAAGTCAACTTAAGGTGGGCCATACTAAGTCGACTTCGAGAGTCTACACTAGACTCTTTAAGTCGACTAGTTAGCTCCAGGGGGAGGTGAGGCTCCTTTGGAGCCTCGACTCCCCAGGCTAGGAGGGCTTGTCCTGGGGAGAAGGGAGCGTGGAGCTCCCTTCTGCCCCGGACCACTCAGCTCCCTTCTACTCAGGACTTCTCAGGTCCCGAGCAGAAGGGAACCCTCCTAGATGGGACTGCCTGTGTCCCGGGGAAAAGGGAGCCCCGCACTCCCTCCTAGCTGTCACCCTGCGGTCCCGGCCAGGAGGAAGAGTTGGAGACCCGCGCTCCAGCTGCCAGCAGCCGGCAGCTGGAGCACAGGTCTCCTGTGCTCCCTCCTGGCCACGACTGCTGGGTCCCGACTAGGAGGGACTGTGGGGCTCCCTTCTGGCCAGGACTTGAATGGTCCCAGCCAGAAGGAAGCGGCGGCTCCCTTTTTGACAGGACCCACAATCAGAGGCTTCCCAGGAGCTGGAGTGTGCTGTGCCAGAAATTGCTG
>ML685839.1:799116-873449 GCA_007922175.1 Pelusios castaneus
TCCCCTCCCACTGGAGCCCTGGCTAGAGAGCCCTTCTCCCCAGGACCGTGGCTCCCCTGGCAGGGAAGCCGCAGGTCTGGGGAGAAGGGAGCAAGAGCTCCCCAGGAGAAGGAAGTCGACTTAAGAAGTTGACTTAAGCAGTAAAGTCGAAGTAAAACTAGGTTTTACAAAGTCGACTTTACTTTTCCTTAAGTCAACTTAATTTATAAGTGTAGATGCACCCTGGGAGACTCTGCTATTTACTTCTCTCCATTCTGAAAACTGACCAGTTATTCCCTCCCTATGTTTCCTAGATTTAACCAGTTACTGATGCCTGAGGGGACCTTCCTTCTTAGTCAATGACTCCTTACTTCCCTTAAAAGCCATTGGTGAGGTACCTCAATATGAGACGGTTCCTCAGACCTGTCACCTAAAAAGAATGGTTCAGGTGTGGGAATCTTCATTAGCCATCACTGCAAAGGATTTGAGGCAAAGAATTCATTTAGCTTTTCTGTAAGGACCTTGAGTGCTTCTTTAGCACTTCATTCATCCAGTGGCCCCATTGATTGTTTAGCAGGCTTTTGGCTTCTGATGTATGTAAAAAAACCTACTTTAAATATGCACTGTTATACTGCAGAATGCACAAACAATCAGTCAAATTTATGTAACTCAGATTCATCCAATGTGGGGCAATGTCTCCCATTAGTAGCAGGATGAAAAAAGGTTTGAATTTGCTACTGTTGTCAAGCCAGAAGATTTCGTCCTTTCATTCAGATAGCTCTTGAATATACATTCAGAGGCTGGGAGTTTACTTTCTCCAGCGAGGAACCTCACACATTTACTAAACAAATAAATAAATAAAAGCTTAGAAAGATATTTGGAAGAGAGCGCCTCCAAAAATACAACCTTATCACTGTAAAATGGTTTGCTTGCCTCTGAGGTTTCCTTTCCATCAGATTAGAAGTTAGGAGATCCGGGTACTATTCCAGATGTGTGTGACAGGCTTCTATGTGAACAGGAGCAAGTCATAATCTCTGTGCCTCAGTCTCCAAATCTGCAAAAATCAAGGAAATACTTAATTACCTTTCTAACAAGGTATTATGAAGTTTTGTCTCTTTGGCCTGTAGGCAGCACAATTCTGAAGTCATGGTGCTGACACACAACATATTTCACTTGAACTTTTTTTAAGAAATGATTTGCTGCTGGGCTTTTTAAAATCTCTCTCATTGTTTCATTACACACTGTGCTCAACCAATTATTTTCTTCCTTGGTGGTCACTGACATCCTTTTCTTGCTGGTCACCCATTTTAAATTCTGTACTCAAAAATATGATGAGAATGGTAAACCATTTCCCCTTTCACCTTGTGATTCAGCTTCTTAAATTACCTCTCTTAGGGTACATTTACACTGGAGGCTCTGTTAAGTCGACTTAACAAGGTCAACTTTATGTCAACTTTAAGTTGACTTAGAGAGTCCACACTGAAAACTCCAGTTGACTGCCAGCATCCACATTGGCAGGTGCTAGGTCGACAGAGGAGTGGTGCATTGTGGGTAGCTGTCCCACATTGCACTGGGGCATGGAGGCCAATGAGGTCAACTTAAGGGCATTCCCCATCTACACTGGCTTAACTCAACTTATATGGTCGACTTAAGCGTTAAATCAATCTTCAGAGTTGGTGTTATTAAGTCTACTTAAGCGCCCAATGTGGACACAGCGGTCTGTACGTCAACTTAACCGTCCTTCAATCGGCCTAAGGCTCCTGTCTGGATGGACCCTCACTGCTTTTGGACTTCCCTGTTACTTTAGTTCCTCTTCCCTGCTGAACCATAATGCAAATGCTGCCTGAGAATCCAGTTCTACTGCCTGCATTCCTCCAAGAAATAGTTTCTAAACAGAGCCCTTAACTCATAGTTTTGCAATATTTTTCTTGTTAGATGCTTGCAAAATGGCTACAAATCTTGCTAAATACTGCTGAAATTTCAGAGAGCAAAATTCAGAAGTTGAGCAAAATATTACAGTCACCTCACAAAGCAAAAATAAGTAGCAACAATCACTGTGCTCCTGTTGTGATGTGACCGTTTTATTCTGTTGAAAGAATCTTTGAGATGGATTTCTCCCCTTCCCCCTCTGAAGTGTCGGGACTTCCAAATGAAATCTCCCCTTTGAATACAAATCCCAGAAAAGGAGGAAATCCTTCTTATAGTGAGGGATTTCAGCTCCACTTTCTGAATTGACTGGATTTTGAGCACACCACTTGACAAACCACAGGAGACTCCAGCTGCGAAGAACAAAATGGATCTGGTTTTGCTCCCATTTACACCAATTTATATCATGACTGAGATGTGGTAGGTCAGATTGGGAGTCTGAAGTCAGGATGCCACACAGATGGAGTCTGAGATAGGCCAGAGAGCAAACCAAGTATCAGGTGTCAGGGGAGGCTGGCAGGGTAAGGTTATTGGGAGGTTAGAGACCAAGATAGGCCAGAGGGCAAGCCAAAAGTCAAGCATCAAGAGACAGGTAGAGTCAAGCCAGACTCTGAAGTCTCTTACATGAAAGATCTGAAGCAGAGACTGGCAGGTAGGCAATCTGTTGTGGCTCAGACAGCCCCGTCACAGTTTCCTGGCTTAAGAACTGGTGCCAGACAATCCATGGCTGTGAGGAAATGTCACTTTGGTCCTGCTGAGCAGTACTTCCTGCTGAGCCCAGGCTCCTACAGTCCTTCTACAGCAACCTAACATAAGGCTCCCGTGTGTGATGTGGAGGCGTCAGCAGCCTAGAAGCCTGCTGGTCCTGGATTCTAACTCTGCAGGTTTTCGTAGTGTAACTGCATTGACACCAGTGGAGTTACACTGATACAAATTAGGAGTAAAGCAAGTTCAGAAGCAGAACCAGCGAGCCAACTCACCAGCCGATACACAGGATTTCAGTCTCTTTTTTTTCTTTGGGGCTTTGGTTGCATCTCTTCAAATTAAAACTGTTCAACACAAATTCAACATCTCAGTCATGTCCTTTCCCCCAAGCCAGGGTTGTCTGCAGATGCCTATGCACTCCCTGCAGCAGCTCTTTGGCATATGCCCTGTGGAGAGTAATAGTCATGGGAAGCCTCCCTGCTCCCTTCTCACACGCAGTTTGCTCCTGGCAGATTACGCTATGTGCCTGCAAATCCTGGATAAACTGGAGTCTCTCCTGCAGGGTCTACCTCTTCCCTGCAGTTCTCTCTTACTGGCTCTAATGAGGACCAGGTGATCCTCAAGCAATATACTGATTCCTAGCCTCACAGCTGGGAGGCAGCTGCTCTGTCACAAGAAGGGGTGAAGCACAACTCCTTTAAAAGGTCATCACTCCCTGTATAAGGATTCATCACATGGAGGTCAATTTTTCATGTAGACAGGACTCTCTTTTGGAGGCACCACCCTTTCCAGCCTCATGAAGCAGGAATGGTTGATCACTGATTCTCCCCAGAATTAGCAATAACCTGTTCCTTAACAATAAGTGTTTACTGCTGCCTCGGTCTCATGTATTTCTTAAGCTATGAGATAACTGATATACGATTGAAAAGTGTGAGATTGAGATCTGAATTTTCCAAGTCCAAAGGCATTCAGAACTGCCATTCTGGTTTTATCCCTTTTCTATTAGTAATACTTAGTATAAGATATTAAATTTTAAAAATGTCCACCTGGAACTGGAAACTGAAAGTTCATCCTTCCTGAAGGAAATTTCGACAGTTCAGAATTAGTTTCCATTCTGGATGGCAATGGAAAATTGAAATATTTTGCAGCATGAAAAAACTCCCTCCAAAAGCTGAATTGGATATGTCAAAATGAAATGTCAGCATTTATTTTTATTTTTATTTTTAAAATGACATTTTTAGCATTGGTTTACCTCACTGGAAAAAAAAAATCAAAATTGCCATTTTCCTGTAGAAATTTTTTATTTGGAAAAAAAATCACTTTTTCGCCTTGGGAAATGTTTCATGTAAAAACATTCAGCCAGGTGTGTTGTGGCAAGGGAAGTGTTGTTGTACAGCACCTGGCACACAGGGAACTAGTCTTGGACTAAGACTCCTATGTGCTATGATAATACTAGTAAATAGTAATATGCTAACCCAATATCATCAAAATGCTTGACAAACAAAGCAGCAATGAAATCTATTAGCTCACTGATTCCAGTTGGACTACAACACCCAATGAGTAAGTAGTATTATCACTGTTTCATAGGTTGAGGAAACGGATGTACAGGAAAGTCAAATGACATGACTGAGGCCACAAAGAAAGCAGTGGCAAAGGTCAGAATACAATCTGGGTTTCCTGACTCCAAATCCCTCTGCTCTAGCCATCTATTCCATATCTTTTAAACCATCATGAATTGTAAACTGCTAAGTTAATTATTATAGTAAAAGTGTGTTTTTGCTTTTTAAAAACCCTGTTTAAAACTATTAAGAATAGAACATTTCAGTTGACTAAAACCAATTTTTTGTTTCCTGGATTTTCAGTTCACAAGTTTTGGTACTGATTCAGACTAGAATCATTTTAAAACTCTGAATAATTTTCAAAGGTCAGAAAATCATCTTCTGTTCAGCTTTAATCCATATTCATCTTTAACTGCTCTACCTGATCTTTTTTTTTTTTCATTCCTATTTTGTACTTCTTGCAGGGCTAGCTATAAGAATGTGAGCTAGGTTCTGTTGGTCATGTACATCATCTATGTTTTAACAAGAGCATGATTTCTGCTTTTGATTATAACTGTGCTATTAAAGCCAAGGTATAACTAAAGACATAGTCTGGAAACAATGGGGTTGCACAGGTGTAATTTAGGGCAGAAGCTGGCTTTTTTCCATTCAGCTTTATTCCCTTCCCAAGAGACAAAGAAAACCAAAAAAAACCACTCATACCAGAATAAGAATGTCTCTGTGGAAGGTTATTCTGGTTATTCAATGTCAATTTAAATTCGCAACAGCAAAACTTTCCCCTGTAGACAAGGCCTGAAATATTTAAATAAATGCCCTGATTTTCAGAAGTGCTGAGCACCCAGCTGTCCCCACTTATTTCAAAGGTGCTGAAAATTAGTGCATCAGCATGAATCCCCCAATATGAATTTAGGAGCCGAATGATAGATATGCATATTTTAAATCTTAGCCCAGATCTTTTGATTCCAAAACCTACACCTTAATCATTCAAGAAAAACAGCACCCAGAACAAAAGTCTTAGGAAAGAAAATGAAAATTATTGGCTAGTGTGTCATCAAACCATCAAATCTAAGGCACGAATTTAGATCATAATATCTAGATAAACTAGGCAAAACAGAAATTAATACTGATTTAACATAATTTTACTGCCACCTTTTGGCAAGGATGCCACATTAGCACATTTCCAGGTCAGTGGTAGTTTGCCAATTAATGAAAGAAGGATTAAACGTTTAAGACCCGGTCGACGGTGCCGTGCTAAGTTGATGGGAGATACGCAATCTTCCTTCGACGCAGCATTAGTCTTTTTGGAGGGGTGAAGTTACAACATCAAAGGGAGAGCACTTCCAGGATCGATTGAGCAGGTCTACACTGGCTGGTCAATCAATCCTGCTGCGTCGATCTGTGGGGAATTGACATAGGATTTTAAGTGTAGATGAGGCCTACGCTGGTAATGGATAGTGAGGGTGCACCAAATGTATGAAATATCAGGAGATGCTGATCAACATTAGTCCTTTAAGCAAATGTGAGAAAATTTCACTAGCCTTAAGCTGAAGAAAGCAAGTGGAAGAGAGGAGTTGTCCTAGAGAGAAAGGAAGAGATCTTAAAGGAATAGTAGGCATCTCACTCAATAGTTAAGCAATAGTGAGGACAAATAAATAGCCTCTCTTTCAAGAGATACAGATCTTCACAAAAAGCTTTAAACTTGAACATTCAAATGCATCAAAAAGAGTATTCAGTCCACTGAGGAACAGGCAAAGAACAATAAAAAATAAATATCAACAATGATAGCACAAAACCTTATCATCTCTCAACCTTTTCATAAGCTGGCAGCCCTTTTATTGATAGAATAGCATTAGTGTGGCCTTGAATACATTAATCTTTAACTTGTATGGCAAAATACAATATATTCAACTCAGTAACCACATTCTATTTGTGTATCAATTCCATCAATAGCCTGAAATATAATTTCTTCACAATCACAAATTCTATTTAGTGTCTTGTATTGTGTCTTCCTAATGGAAACCTTTCCTTAAATTGACTAGACCTAGGCTAAAATACTGAAGCATTCTTTTGATTCAAGGATGTCTGTTCTCCTCAGCCAGCTACTTTGTTCATCACAGTTAGGTGAGTGAATAGTAGATGGTAATGGAGAAGTAAATCATAACATTTAGAAGTTTATTATAGGACTCGTTTTGTGGCTTGCAGCTTGACAGTAAGGCAGCATTCAAATAACATTCCTGAAGAATGCAAGGTTTTATTTAATAAAATATAAAAGATATCACACTGAAGTATTTATGTGGTAACAGGGCCAAGATTTCAGCTCCTCTTTCTACTGGTACAATTAAATTCTGAAAAGAAAAAAAAAATTCTGCTTCTGCTCTGTATTGAGTTTGGCTATGACTGTGAGAAATGGGATGGCTAACTTCCCCATTTGCATGTATACAATTTAGTTAGCCAGACATTTAGCTGCTAATATAAATTCCTGTAATTAGTTGTGGGCAGAATCAATGCAGGCATAAGCTTCATCTGGAAGGAAGAATTTTGAAAATGTAGTTATACTTGAGACTAACCAACTCCCTGCCATTCTGAGGTATGGCCACTGAACATGGAAGAGTGTAGGAAAGTTGTCCTTTAGTTGGTAAATACTACTACACTGATATTTCTAAAATGCATGGCACTGTCACCTTCTAGTGGTTTAATCCAGGGGTTCTCAACCTTTTTTGCATTGAGAGACACCTGACAGATGATGTTCCCCTGCATGACACACTACAATTTGCCAGTGGCGGTGCTGTTTGGGCTGGGAGAACTTGGGAAGCTGCAGCACTCTGGAGAATTCAGCACCCTGGGACCTGCGTGGCAGCAGAATCAAGTCAGCACAGGCTGGCGCCCTGATGGTCTGGCTCGATGGGGCCGGATTTATTTTTGTGGGGCAGGTGGTGCCCCTGCCCCCAGCCTAGGATCTCTGGGTTGTAGCCCGTAAGTCTCTTTACTTATCTGGCCCTGGGTTTTGCCTGTGTTGTGCAGCAGGAGAGGACTGGTAAGGGTAGCAGAGAGTGGTGGGCAGCAGGAGCCCCAAGCTGGCTCCAAGCTGAGCTACCAATTTTCTGTGACACCTCCCAGTTCTTCATGTCATATTTTTGTGTCCTGACACAGTGGTTGAGAACCACTGGTTTAATCCATCAAGATTAAGCTGTGAAATAGCAATGGACCTCTGAGTCTTTAGTGCTCCTCCTATTTCAGTATTGTGTGCACATGCAATATTGTCTATTACGGACATATTAAAAAGCTGTGACATTTAGCAGAAGTAGTACAATGTGCCCGTTCCAGTACAGAGCCTGGCAAAGATATGATAGCTCTCTGCTTTCTGCATTAGCCAATTCTGAATATATTTCCATAATTTATAATTTAGCTGATATTTTATAAAATAAGGCATATGAAACTTAAAATAGTTAAAAGTTTTGGCTTCTCTCAATTATATTATAAATGGATTGAATCCACAATCGAGTCGAGACAAAATAGATTTGTGTCTAAATACACCTGCTTCTGGAAAATAATCTTTATTTTGATGTCTCAGAGACAACTAAAGAAACAAAACCTGAGGAAATCAAAATAAAACTAATTTTCTCCTCCAATTTGTTATTTTCAGAGATCTTCTTGCTCTTTCTTACTACAGAAGCACACTTGAACCTGTTTTATAGTCTGTGTAAACTGGCATTGGTCAAAATTGCTACAGTGATTCATCTGTGCTGAGGGATCTGACCCTTTGATTTCCCGAGTT
The DNA here is from genome assembly GCA_007922175.1 of Pelusios castaneus. NCBI lineage: Eukaryota > Metazoa > Chordata > Testudines > Pelomedusidae > Pelusios > Pelusios castaneus. The sequence continues at coordinate 807,061 of ML685839.1, forward strand.
GGTGCTCATTAGACTTTGTGAGTATGTCTACACTAGCAATTTAGGTCAACTTAAGGACCCTTAAGTCGACCTATATTACTCCATGTCTACACCTGACTTTCATTAAGTCGACTTAAGAAATTCCTTAAGTCGACTTAATGAAAGCTTAAGTCGAACTAATAAGAACCGCCCATTAGGTCGACTTAAGCCTTAAGTCGACTTAAGGACGGTGTGGATGGGGAGTAACCCTTAAGTCGACTTTATTAAGTCGACTTAAGGTCAGTGAGGTCGACTTACAGTGGAATAAGTCAACTTAACTTTGTTAAGTTGACTTAATAAGGTCGGCTTTAAGTCGACTTAAAGCCGACCTTATTAAGTCGACTTAATAAAGTCGACTTAACTTTTTCTGGTATAGACATACCCTGTGTGACTGTCAGAGTGAGTCAGCAAAAAGAATTTGGTATCTTCAAAAAACTTGATCAGACGTGCATGATATTATATAAATTTCACCACTGCATGGTGAATTATGCATATTGTTTCTCAATCATCCAGTTCCTCAGCATCAAATGACTTCCTAAAAACAACTTTTGATACTCATTGTCACATGTACCCCATGAATGTTATTCACTGCAACCTGTGTTTTGTCTACCTTTCAGCTTACCTGAATTCTTGCTTGCTAGTATTCTAGAAATCTTACATTTCTCCAGTTTATCCCAATTAGTGCCCATTGATGTTTTGATAAATAATGCAGGTTTCAAAAAAAGAACTAGATAAGCTGATGGAGAATAGAAACTAGAATAGCTCATGTCTGTACTTTTCTATCACAAACAATATCCACAGTTTCTCTTTTCATGTATCATAGAATATTAGGGCTAGAAAAGCCCTCATGAGGTCTTATAGTCCAACCCACTGCTAAAAGCAGGACCACACCCACTAAATCACAGACCTTAAATATCTCCAAAGACGGAGATTCCACCACCTCCCTATGTAACCGATTCCAATGCTTCACCACCCTCCTAGTGAGAAAGTTGTTCCTAATATTCAACCTCGACCTCCCCAGCTCTAACTTGAAATCATTGCTCCTTGTTCTGTCCTCTGTTACTACTGAGAACAGCCTAGCTCCCTCCTCTTTGGAGCACCCCTTCAAGTAGTTGAAGGTTGCTATCAAATCCCCCCTCAGTCTTCTCTTCTGTAGACTAAATAAGCCTAGTTCCTTCAGTCTCTCCTCGTAAGTCATGTGCCCCAGCCCCCTAATCATTTTTGTTGCCCTCCGCTGGACTCTTTCTAATTTGTCCACATCCTTTCTGTAGTGGGGAGCCCAAAACTGGACACAGTATTCCAGTTGCGGCCTCACCAGTGCTGAATAGAGGGGAATAATCACATCCCTCAATCTGCTCGCAACACTCCTACTACACTCCTACTGATGCAGCCCAATACACCATTGGCCTTTTTGGCAACAAGAGCACACTGTTGGCTCATATCCAGAAAATCCACAGAAAATATTTTGATTTCTCTGAAAAATAAAGAACTGTTCTTTTTGTATTATTTGGTTTGTTTGCGGGGGGGGGGAGGGAGCAAAAATTGAACATTTTCAGTGTGTGGGTTTTCAGTGAAGAGCCAAAAATAGTCAGGTATATTTTATGAAAATGAAATTTTTAAATTTTCACCAAACTTTCAACTGGGGGAAAAAAATTCTTAAACAGCTTACTATTTTATCTTATTTCTTCTGCAGGTTCCAGCAATTTTCACTTTCTGTGATACATACAGAAAATAATATACAGACTTGTGCTGAAAATAGATATACTTTAAGAGATAGTCAATATTGACTGTAAACTCTCAGAAATATTTGAAGCCAGGTACATTTTATTAAATACTAGAACTCTGGGTGAAAACACACCTGAACTTAGGGAGAGTTTGACTACAGGGAGTCAACTTAAGCCCTAAGTAGACTTATTTCGAGGTTTAATAAAGTTGACTTAAGTCGACTTAAGCTGCTTAAGTCGACTTAAGGAAACTGCAAGCTTAAGTCGACTTAATTTTCAAGTCTAGACGCACCCTCTAAGTGGACTGGTTAGGTCCAGGGGGAGGCGAGGCTCCTTTGGAGCCTTGGCTCCCCAGGCTAGAGGGGCTCATCCTGGGAAGAGCCAGCCCCGTGTGGGGCTGGCTCTCCCCAAGACAGCAAGCTGTGGAGCAGTCCGGGGAAGAAGGGAGCACAGAGCTCCCTTCTGGCCCGGACCGCTCGGCTCCCTTCTGGCTGGGACTGCTCAGGTCCTGGGCAGAAGGGAGCCCCGCACTACCTTCTGGCCAGGACCGAGTGGTCCCGGGGAGAACAGAGCCCCGCAGTCCCAGCCAGAAGGGAGCGCAGGGCTCCCTTCTCTCCAAGACCCCAGTGGTCCTGGCCAGAAGGGAGCTCTGCAGCTGCTTTCTGCCCGGGACCACGCTCCATCTGATAGGGAAACCGTGGGATTAGCTAAGTCGACTTTAATTAACAAGTGTAGACATAGCCATAGTTTTTTTCTTTCCTTGTACAATAGACCTTTAGTTTTAGTTACTAGAGGTTTGGCTGGCAGTGTGGTATTTTGGATAAGATCCAAACCTATACTATTTTGTGTAATGTGGCTGACCCTTTGGGGTCAGGAGAAACCATTTTTGGGTAAAGAGCTTGGAGTTTTAGGCAATTTCTCTCTTCACCAGACCCAGTGGCTGTATTGGGGACCGGTGGCTGAAATGTAGTAAAGGGGGCTGAGTATATTTTATGTGAGGGGTTTGTTTTGGTGGTGGGCGTGGTGTGCTAAAGAACACCCCTCCCCTGCCACTGATAAAAAGCCACTGTTGGCAGCTCTTTTGGTGGTGCTGGGGGTGGGAGGGAGGTGGGCGACACTGTCTCTCCCTCTTCCCCCCATGCTGCTGAAAGAGCCACCGGCAGAGGCTTTTTTTTCCCCAGTAGTGGGGGGGCCCATTCTCTGCCGGATGGCTAGGAGTGCCTGAGTTTTTGGGCTGGCCCCTTAGTGTCCAGGAGATTTATGGAGGCCTGCCCCAAACCATTTATTTTTCCTTGGATATGTTACAGAAAGAGGAAACAGCCATGAATAACTTTTTCCCATTCACATTTTTTCTTTCTCTAATCTTGTCCACTTTCCTTTTTTCTTCCTGTCAGATTCCTCACTCTTTGACCTTCATTCATTTGGTTCCTTCCTTTACTTGATTTGCCAGGTTTGTGAAAGGATAGCAATTTAAATGTTATCATGCCTAATTACATAAAGGAAGGTGTAAAACCTCCATAATGGACAATTATGAATTAGCATTTCTTTGGATTATCATAATGGGTAAATGTTAATTTGAAGTTGGACTAAAAATACCAATGATAAAGTAGGGGGGCAAATGAGAGAAGAAAAAAAAAGCTAATATTTTCAAAACAAGGAGTGAAGCAGGTGCCCAAATCTGAATTTAGGAGCCAAACTTTAAGCTAACTTTAGTACTTAGGTGACACATATTTCTATCCAGCTACATCTGCAGCAACATAATACACTAATTTAATCTCTATCTCCCACACGGTAAAGCATGCTGTCCATGTCCTATGCATTGTACTTTTGAGGCTAAAAATATATTACCACTTTAAAACACCTCAGCTTTGTAAGTCCTTATAATTAATCAAAAGTGCTAAAATGCAGATGTAATCACATTTTCTTGCTCTGTTCTCAACTGTTTCAGAGACCTCCATGCAATATCAATGAGGGTGTCACATCAACACAGCACTCTCCATGCCAATGTCCCATCAGTACAACACTCCTTCCTATAATGCCACATCAGAACACCACCCTGACTCATAGCTTCACATCAACACATACTCTTGGACAGGAGCTAAAGAACATACTGGGACAAGTCATCATAAATCAAAGGACTAAAATTCAGCATCTCCAAAGTCACCAAAGTGGCTGCACAGGATTAGTTTTGGGTTCTATACTTAGTCAGTGCAAGAGTCTTCCTATCTCCATTGCTGTCAGTGAGGATTTGGCCTATGGTTTTAAAAATCACTGTGCTAAATTCTTTGCAAAATATAAAGGGTTAATTTTATTTCAATTATAAATTATTTTTACAAAATGTCTAGCATAAACTTGAAATGGAAACATGCCTTTCTCAACTACAGGATGTGACACTGTGCTAAAAATGAAGATTTTGCCATGGAACGCTGTGTATTTTTGTAGCATTTCAGTGACTAAAGGAAGGGTGGAAATAGTCCATGAAAGTCTGTGTGGTGGTGGAATTGTCTTTTGGTTTTTAAGACAGGTAAACTATGTAGGATAGCTCATTTATGCCACCCCACATAGCTTTCCACACTTCCTATTGTCTCGTATAGTCCACTGCTGACAGATCTTGCCCCCATCTCTCCCTCCAGCATAATGACCTGATTGCCCATGCCATTTTTTTTTTAAATGCAGTAATATACTTTTACTCATGCTGCCCCTTGTGGGTGGAAGCACTTCCCCATAAAAGTCTCCAAGACAACTATATTTCATGTTTCTAACAGTTCCTTCAAATCACCGTAGGCCACAATCAGCGAGGCAGGTTGTATACCAGGGTTGCTAATAATTAGCTAGCTGGTTACAACTGTCTCACTATTCTCTTGCCATCTCTTTGTGTGTGTCATACCCACCCGTTGTGTCCTGTCTTAAATGTAGACTATACGCTTCTTGGGGAGGGATCATGCTTTTTTGTTCTGTTAGTACTGTGCCTAGCACAATGAGATGATGGCCTCTAGACGTTAACCCAATATAAATGACTACTTAGCCCAGATATTTCCGTAACTATGAAACACTGGGACAATTCACAGGACACCATTTATCCTCATTACATCCTAGGATGGTAAATCTGCTGGAGGTTAGCACTGAGGTAACTATGTTGCATTTGTACAAAGAAGATCTGTCTTAAAGGTTGGAAGTATTACTTTTCTCTCATTCATATGGTCAGCAGTTATTATTCCTGTTAGTTCTATCTTCGTGGTGAAGTGACATCTTCATAAAATGTGTGCGTGCGCGCACGCATGCGCACCTGTATGCACGTGCTTCCAAAGAAACCTATTGTTGTTGTCTCCAAGGGGCCAAAATCAGTTCTATTAAGGTTTCATAAGTTGTGAATATGTCAGTTCCCCTATATGAAAAAATGCTGTTGGAACCAACAAGTGTATAAAACATTAATAAATCTAGTGCAGAATCCTCCTGTAGGAACAACAATAATAGGTTTCTTTGGACACAAACACACACCCTTTCTGAAGGTAAGAAAATTGCACAATTCTTTGACATTGGCAAAATGAAATTCAGATAAATTATATAAGTGAATTATCTGTTATACTGTAGCTAAACTTATTTTCCAACAAAGAATTTTTTGCAAACACAGTCTTTCTGTGAGCAGCACTGAAAAAAAGCACACAATTAAAGAAGGAATATATTGGTACTGAAGGAGACATCTCACTGTTATGGATTCAGTGTCCGCATCTACACTACACTTTTCTTAAGTCGACTTAAGCAAGCTGCTTAAGTCAACTTAAGGAAAATAAAGTCGACTTAATTAAAACTAAGTCGACTTCGACTTTAGGCTAAAGTAGACTTAAGCCGGTGTAGACCAGGACTCTCCCTGCTGGGGGAGGGGGGGCACCGGGTCACCTGGGTTCCCCCCCCCCCCCCCAAGGGCAGGTCAGAGCCCTGCCCACCCTGCCCCTATGCCCTGCCAGGGTTCCTGTCCCCCTTTGCCCCATTGTACCCAGGTACAATGGGGCATAGGCTGAGCCCCATGGGACTGGGGAAGGGGTGCCCCCCTGCCACCGTGGACCTGCCGAAGGTCTCCATAGCCCCTAGAAGTCGACCTAGGCATCCAGTGTGGATGCTCTAGGTTGACTTTAAGTCCCCCCCCAAGTCGACTTTAAATGTATGTGTCGACTTTAGCTAAGTCGACTTAGCTAAAGTCAACCTAAATTAACAAGGGTAGACATAGCCTTCGAGTCTATGCTATGTCTACACTTGCAAGTTAGTTCAAATTAAGGAAGCTTAATTTGAACTAATTTAAGCCTTGGCCACACTAGGCTTTCATTAGTTCGAATTAAGGGTTTCCTTAATTCGAACTAATAAATTTGATTGCTTAGGTCGAACTAACTGCTTAGTTCGAACTAATCCACAGATTGACCTTCATACAACTGACTAATTCGAACTAAGCAAGTGCCCTGCATGGACATGGCTAGTTCAAACTAGCATTCTAGTGGGGCCATGCTAGTTCAAATTAAGTTAATTCAAACTAACTAAAATTAGTTCAAATTAGTTAGTTCGAATTAACTAATTCAAACTAGCTTTTGTAAGTGTAGACATAGCCTATGAGACTACTAATTTATGAATTAGTGCAATCAGAGTGCAGTTGAGTGGCATAACTACTATAGGACTATTTCTCAATGACTACTGAGAACATGCAAATCTTTTTACTCTGACTCGTTCTTATAATCCTTCTGCTCTGGTTCTTCCTTTCAGCATTTTTCAAACTGTTTGACAAAAATCACCAAATCAGCTTCATATTCTTACTCCCTGAAGCTGTAACAGAACTTCAGGCCCAAGTTCAGTGAAAAAGTGCTAAGAGGCAGAAAAAAATGGGCATGTGGATCTGCTCTAGGAAAATCTTTAAAAAACTTGACACTTTTTTACTTTGCTAATACATAGAAGTCCCAGCCACAACTAGGTTTTCCATTATAGAAGCATCATACAAAGATATGAGAGACTATTCCTGTCCCAAAGATTTTTAATCTAAATGATGGATGACTGTCCCATGGTGTCAAGGGATGCACGTCCGTGCACCTCTAAGGTATGACCTAGGTAACTTTTCTGTTTACTTTTGCAATGTAATCATGTAGTTTGTTGCAAAATGTGCCATGCCAGGTTCCCTTATGAATGCTCTGATTTATTGTTGTGGTATTATGTTTCCTGCAGCATCATATATGTGCACAGATGTGAAGCACGATTCCAGGTATTTTACATGGCTCAGTGGTCAGGGGGACAATCAGCGTCATCTTCCAGCAGCATGGAGCCAGTCAGAGCCATTTCCAAAGACAATGGGGTTAGTTAAATGCCCATACCACCTCGGCCCAGGAAGAGGGGGTGGGGCGGAGAGGTTTGGAAACAAATACATACACTTGGAACTGGAAAGTGCTTTTTGCCAGAGAAACTCCATCTTGAAACATTCTCCAACTTCAAGCAAAGATCTGGGCCCTGCCTAGTAATAGGCAGAGATTGGCAGTAAAAACATCTGTCAGCCAAACATCTTGTGAGTAATCCTGAACCATGATCTTAGATTAGGTAGCGTTGTTAGATTAGCATGTGTTTTATATCTAATTTGCTTGTGTTAACTCCGGACTGCTTAATTAATGATTGTACATTGATTTGCTATGTACTCACATAAAATCATATTCTAATCAATCAACTGGTATGTGTTTTATCTAAAGCTGTGTGAACTTTAGAGGGAGTGAATGAGTGAGGCTGGGCATATCCATTTAATTGATAAATGGGTGACCAAGGGTCTATGAGTCCACAGTGATTGGAGAAGGGTCCCAATCCCTGTAGGATGGAAGTTCCTGGTATGGTATCTGGGGGGGGGGGAGACTGGGGGTGTTCCCTGGGTGACTGTTGCATGAGTGGCCAGAGGATGCTCACCCACTACCTGGGACCAATTACATGCAGGAGGCTAGTGTGGAGTGATGCAGAAGTGAGTGGTCACCTTGCATAGTGGGGTAAGTCAGGTTCAGGAGTGGAGATCAGGGGGTCAACAGTGGCACCAGACTCTGAGAGGGGAAAGACACACATCGTCACAAAGCAATTCTGTGACTGAGCTACAGAAGCCAGGTCTCTCTACAATGAGTCTAGTCATATCCTTCAAATCATGCTGTCTCCCAAAAGATATTTATATTATTTCCTTCCTTTGGATTTTGAAGGAAATGAGGGCTTGTTTGGTTCCCCCTAGCCAGCAACCAATATTGACAAGATCCAGAAAAAAGAGTTTTCCTCGAGCCCTCTTCCCCAGTGCCTACAAGTCTCATGTCTTCACAATACTATACTAAGTACTTCTTATTTGCATGCAGCCTCTTCTATTTGATTCAGTTTAGAAATGCACATTAGATAGAAATACATCAGACTTTTAAAAGAAGTGCCTTTTCACCATCACAAATGGGAAATAAGCCATTCCCACTGTTGCTAAAAGTACAGATTTTTAGATTAATTGTTACTAGAGCACATTTCACCATCGAAAGGGTAGGGAGTCATTCTTCCATTGTCCTTAAGTACTGACCATTCACCCTCAATGGCCTCAGAAAGAAATTGATGGAAGAGGGGAATATGGGGATTGCCAAGGGATGGGCCAGAAAGATATTCTACATTTTTTTTGTTTGTTTGTTTAAAACAATTCACCACTGAAGAGTTCCACAGCCTTTTGTTGGTAGTTCCTTCTCTTTAATTTAAAATGGGAATACTTAATTAAGCATTTCAGTAAAACAGCTGGAGGGTGCTTCAAGTTAGCATGGTAATAGCCATGTTCTGAGCCAATAAACTCACAGGCTTTAAAGTCTCTGGTTTATTCACCACAGGATAAGGTTACTTCCTCATAAACAAGAAGCAGCCTGAAGATATCATGCTAATAAATTGAATAGGGCAAGGTAATTTTCTACTGCAGGACTCATTTAGAAAATGCTAGCAAGCCAGTCACATTTACTACTAACTCACTGCAGACCACCTTTCCTATCAATTTCTCATGCTGGAGTTAAAACATGTTCATTCATTAGCATCTCTGATTTTTTTAAAAAAAAATCATCTTCACCTTGAAGGAAACCAACCCCAATATTGTATTAACACAACAGAGTTTTGTATTTGAATGCCATACAGTCCTCTATGCTCTTCTTATTCTTAAAAAAACCCCACCTTATTATACAATTTTAGACACCATTTCATAATTTTGACTTAGATTGGAGGAACAAACTCGCTGAAGCATTTTTAGCTACAGTATATGATTTTTCCTTATTGTAAGCTCCTGAATAATTCTCAATGTCACTGAAGTGTAGTGCATAGGGCTAGCTTGCCTTTATTATATTCACAGCCTTCCCTTCATTATATTTAGCTGCTTTTATTCTATTCAGCAGCAATGTAAAGAAGATAAAAAGTGTAGGGAATAATATGGCTATGTTTGATAAAAAAGAATAGTAAAAAAAACAATGTAACCTTTGGGCAAGTTTACCAATGCAGGTATTGTGAAGTTTGTGTGTATATGATGAAGAACTGTGGCATCTTGTTTATATTTTCCTAATCACTGTTCCCAAAGGAATCATGGTTATTTTCAAACCTACAAGACAGAACAAGACCGTAGGTATTGAATGGCCTTGTTTATTGTATGCCTCATCAAAGAAAAACACATTGCATTCACCAATAAGAAAAGAAAAACATCTGCACATCAATGTAGTTCCTGATGAAAATAAGTTATTGAATAACACTTACATGAATTATCTTAAAGATTAGTGCCTTCACAATGGCTGCATGCCAAACACTGATATTTTAAAACACTCTGCTTTGAAACTAATTTGTGTTAGTGTAAGCGGATACATTTGTTTACTCTTGGGAATTGTAAAATTGTATTGACTGTTCCTGTACACTGTAATCAAGTTTTATTTAATTCAAAATACAGAAATTGAAACCAGATACTTTCCTCTTTTCTATTTTCATCTGAAATTTGAAATGAATCTGCCAATTAAAGATCTGAATCTGCAACACTTACATCTGCCGAGTAATACCTTATTCTAAGAGTTGTTTTGATTCTACCAGTCTTACCCAACATGACTAAAGAAGGTAGGACGAAGACTAAATACATTGGGGTTTGTAGGGGTCCCACGTTACAGGCGGGCGCAGAGGACACCCCCTTCAGGTGCTTCTGGGGAATTAGCAGTGGTGGGGTGCCCTGTTTGGCACACATTCCGTCGCCCCCGGCCCTCCGGCAGGGCAGGGCAAGCACAATACAGAGTCAATTGCCCCCGGCCTTCAGGCAGGGCAGGGCAAGCACAGTACAGAGTCAATTGCCCCCGGCCCTCAGGCAGGGCGGGGCAAGCCAGCAGCAGTCTCTAGTCCAGGGAAGGGCGAGTCTCTTTGAACCAGCACAAGCCTGGCCCCAGGCAGGGCCGGGCAGGCTGCAGTCTCTATTCGGTATTGGGGTTTGGGTTAGTTTAGGAGGGAAGAGCACCACTAATAAACCTCAGTGGCTATAGCAGGATGGTTCCCATGCCCGAAGCCAGAAAGTCCATGGTGGGGGCAGCGGGGGTCCTACCGCAACACGCTGCCCCACGTAGGGTTCACGCTGGTTGCGAGGCCGCGGACCAGGCCACCCTTCCCTCTCCCTTCTCCCGGGGTACCTGGGTCTCCACTCCTAGTAGATGCCGGGGTATTCCGCGGTGGGAAAGTTCCCAAAGCCGTCCATCTCGTCGGGGGGTGGCAAGGCTGGCAGGGTCTCGTCCAGTTCCTCGGGGAAGGGCAGCTCCTCTAGGTCACAGGGGCCGTCGGGGGGTTCTGGTCCGTAGGGCTCCAGGGCAGCAGGTGGTTCCCTGGGGTCTTCAGCCAAGGGCAGCTCCTCCAGGTCGCAGGAACGGTCGGGGGAAGTCTTCAGCCAAAGGCAGCTCCTCCAGGTCACAGGGTCCGTCCCGTGTCGCCAAACTCCAGGGCTCGGGGCCAGAGGCTTGGGGGGTGGGGACCTCCGGAGACGAGGGATCGATCTGGTCCCAGGAGGCAGGCGCCTCCTCAGCCCACCTGGGTCCGTGCCACAGGGGGCGGTCCTCAGGGCCCCAGGCAGTGGGAAGCCGAGGCCAAGCCTTCTCCTGGCCCCTGAGCAGTGAAGCACGGTGCTTCCCTGCTGGTGTCTGGGCCCTGACTGATGGAGAGGGCTGCCTTCTTATACTGCTAGGCCGGGTCCCGCCCCCTGGCTTCCTGTCAGCCCGGATTGGTGGAGCCGGCTTATCCCCTTTGACGGGGGTTGGCTGAGGGCTCCCGCCCGTCTCCCTAGGTGGCCATGTTCCCTGGCCCTTGCTCTGTCCCTTACAGGGTTAAATTCAAATGCTCTAAATTATTAAATGCCATTAACTTCCACAGAGCTATGCTGATTTATAGCTGCTGAGGATCTGGCCCAATTCACCCAAATTTTCAGCCACACTGCAGAAACTTCACACATGTCCATCAGCACAAAGTGGCAGTGATGCAGGCAGTGAAAATTCCTCCTGCCTAGTGGAATACTCTGTTGGCATAGAGTCATGGTAATGGATCCCAAACGACATCATTCCAACCCCTGAGGCCCTTGGCTGGGGAAAAGGAGGCATGGACAGTGTGCCCCTAAACACTTGTGATCATATACTGCAGGAATGCCTTGTGGGCACCATTGGTAAGCCACAAGAATTAGCACTGGAAAATTATGTTGGAGTCTACACAGTGGCTAGATGCCTTCAGCATCGTTGGCTTAAATCCCACTTTTATGGCCCAACACTCTCAGCTGTGTCAAGAACAGCTTAGACAGAGCCTGGGACCAGAGAGGGAAAATGGTCCAGTGATGAGAGTCCAAGCCTGGGATTTGGGAGCAGAGAATGTCATTTCTTGCTCCACCACAAGGTTCCTGTGTTTGCCTTGGGCAAGATGCCTCAGCTCCCCAGGAGTGTTATGAAGATAACTACATTAAAAATAGACAGGTGCTCAGATAATAGAGTAATGGTGGTGGGAGAGCAGTGATGTAAGTTCCTGAGGAAAGTAGACCTGGTCCAAATTTTAAATTTCAGATTATATTAAAAGGTTGATCCTTCCTCTGCCCCCCTTTTCTGTAGCTTCCTAAACAAGCATTCTATAGAAAGTCCTATTTATTACAATTTGTCATGCTGATTTAATTCTATGAACAGATCACCTGGCTGTTCACAGTAGTATTTGCTTCAAGATGATTTTACATCCCCACAAAAGTATTCAGTTATTTTCCCTATGGGAGTAAGCTTTAAAAAGCTCTAGCAGTACTTTTCCTCTCTCCGTAAACTTCTGAGAAGCAAAATGCAGCTACAGTGTTTAACTGACATTAATACAGGAATATTTGAGATATCAACCATATTTTTGCACACAAGATTTCAAAGCACAGTAAGAGCTGAGAGTACTGCCATGTCCCTTCTGCATTGCCTCTTGAATGAAAGCTGAGACAAAAATAGATATTCAAGTAAGATCAGAAAGAAAATGAGAGATAGAAATATTCTCAGTAAAAGTAAGGAACCATACATTTTGATTCTGTATTTTGAATTATAGTAGGAACGTCACCCACAAAGGGACAAGAGGAAGAGATCCCTTACACAGAGGACAACTGTTTCCTACTTTTCAAGTGGTTATTTCCCTTATGGCTTGTCTACATGGGGAATTAGTCTGTATTATTACCATGTGTGGATACTGGGGGTGTGCCTACACTGGCTAGTCAAGTTGACTTAAAGAGGCTTAAGTCGACTTAAACAAAGCCACGTCCACACTGGGCTTTTATTAAGTCAGCTTAAGCATTTCCTTAAGTCGACATAAGAAAAGCTCAAGTCGACTTAATAACACCTTGTTTTAGGTCGACTTAAGCCTTAAGTCGACTCCTTCAATCAACTTAAACCCAGTGTGGATGAGGATTAGCGCCTAAGTCGATTTTATTAAGTCGACTTAAAGCATTAAGTCGATTTAATAAGGTCAACAAGGAGCTATGTCTACACTAGAAAAGTTAAGTTGACTTTGTTAAGTTGACTTAATAAGGTCGACTTTAAATCGACTTAAAGTCAACCTTATTAAGTCGACCTAACAAAGTCGACTTAACTTTTCTAGTGTAGACATAGCCCCAGAGAGTAGTTATCAATGGTTCACATTCAGGCAGAAGGATATAAGAAGTGGGGTGCCAAAGGGATCTGTCCTTGATCCGGTTTTGTTCAACATTTTTATCAATGGCTTAGATGATGGCATAGAGAGCAAATGTATAAAGTTTGCAGATAATACCAAGCTGGTATTAGACAGGTGTTGCAAGTGCTTTGAAGGATAGGATCAAAATTCAAAAAGATTTGGACAAAGTGGTGAAATGGTCTGAGATAAATAGAATGAAATTCAATAAAGATAAGTGCCAAGTACCCCACTTAGTACTGAACCCATTGCACACATACAAAATGGGCAATGACTGCCTAGGAAGGAGTTCTGCAGAAAGGGATGTGGGTGTAATAGTGAACCACAAGCTAAATATGTGTCAGCAGTGTAATACTGTTGCAAAAAAAGCAAACACCATTCTAGGGTGTATTAACAGGAGTATTGTGAGTAAGACACAAGAAGTCATTCTTCCATTCTACTCTGCACTGATTAGGCCTCAACTTGAGCACTGTGTCCAGTTTGGGGCACCTCATTTAAAAAAGGATATGGAAAAACTGGAGAAAGTCCAGAGAAGGGCAACAAAAATGATCAGAGGTCTGGAACATTTGACCTATGAGGGAAGATTGAAAGAGTTGGGTTTGTTTAGTTTAGAAAAAAGGAGACAGAGGGGATATGATAACAGTTTTCAAATACCTAAAAGGTTGTTATGAGGAAGAAGGAGAAAATGTATTCTCCTTAATCACAGATGATAGGACAAGAAGAAACATGCTTAAATTACAGCAAGGAAGGTTCAGCCTAGACATTAGGAAAAAATTCCTAATGGTCAGGGTGATTAAACATTGGAATAAGTTGCCTCGGCAGGTTATGGAATCTCCTACACTGGAGCTTTTTTTGAGAGCAGGTTAGACAAAGAGAGGGATGGGGATATTTGGTCCTGCCACGAGTGCAGGGAATTGGACTCGATGACCTATCATGGTCCCTTCCAGTTTCTATGATTCATGTTTGAATGTTTGACACAGGACACTGCAGCAATTTCAATCTTTGCTATATTGAAACAGTACCACAATACAGTATGATACATGCAGTATAAAATCTACCTTTAACAGCATAAGTAAAGTATACCATATGATCAGATCATGAAGCTTTCCAGTGCAAGGGTAAAACTCCATCAACAGATCAACTTCATGTACTGTATTCTAGCAGAAAATTCTGACTTACTAAAAATGCAAAAAGGTCATTTCAAAGGCATAGCACCTATGATGTTATTACACAAGCTTTCCTGAAAAAAGGTGGAACTTAGAAGTTTTTTACTTAACAAATCTATTACAGTCTAGAGAAGTATTCTGAACATATTATGCAAATACAAATGAGGTCTAAAATCACTAGCGCTAGATTTGTTCCATTTCTGTTGTACATCCCTCTCAGTGGCCATTTTTTGTTAATGGCACTGTCATTATATAGGGCTTTTCAACAATCAATCACAATGTGCTTTACAAAGGAGGATGAATATCAATATCAGTTTTATGGCTTGGAAAACTGACACACAGTTTGAATGACAGGTCACACACACAAAAGAGTATGAATGGAATCTAGATCTATAGAAATCTCAGCCCTTTGCCATATGCACTAGACCAAATTTCCCTTTGCTGGTGCCTATTGCTCCAGTCCAGATATTATTAGTGTATTTGAGAAATGTGCCTGGGTATTGTATGGATACCGAAAATATACACCCTCACCTGGCAAAATATCCCGCTTGAATCAATATGGACCCCATTAACTTCAGTGGGCTGTTCACAGACAAAGGAGGTCATCCACATATTGCAGGCCTTGAACCTGAGATTGCAATCTCTTTAGAGAAGAGGTCGTCTCTTCAGATGTATTTGTAAAGCACCAGGCACAATATGGGTCCAGTCCTCAGTTGGGGTTTGTGGGAGTTTTATTTATTTTTGTTTTTATTGCAGTGAGTTGTAAAATCATTTAATTTTAATTGTCTGTTAAAATTCTCCATTTAGTGTGTAAGTTAAGGCTGCTTTGAAGTTAACTCCTAAGAAAATAGCAAAAACTCTGCATGCTATAAAAGATTACACAGTATGAGTTACGGCCATCTTGCTGTTGCAGATGCTAAAATCAGATTCTGCTAAAGTCAGTATCAAAGGGTTATATCTACAAAGGCTCCAGGGCTGCTCTTCCATCACTACCTGGGCAACACCAGCACCCGGCCTCTGGCTCCTCAGTATGCATAAGGAACATCTGCTCAAGTTCAGAAAGTAACAATGTGGCCAATCCATCAAGAGATGGCTCCTGTTCTCAGGTCATATCGAGAAGCGGCACTCTGGTGTGTTACATACAGAGTCCTCGCTGTTAGATTCTACCTCGGCTCATGCAGAATGATGAGCCTGATATCCTTAAAACTCTTTGCTTGCTGAGTCAATAGGAGCTCTGTGAATAATAGGAAGCCTGGGTATAGAAGGCTTTTGGTAGAGGAAGGGCAGGTTTGTGGTTAAGAACAGGAAGTAGAACTCCAGAGATCCCAAGTCTGCCACAGACTTCCTGGACGACCTTAAGTAATCACAGCCTTTTGGTAAAAAGCGGATAAGATACTTCCACATTTATTTGGGCCCTGAAAACATGCTACACACAAGGGTAGACCCCTGAGCAAAGGCAGAGCTGCACTGAATGGACGCAGAGATCTATTTGTACAACATTGTGCAAAAAATCAGGTTTTACACGTAAAAGTCATGAGAGGAATCGCCTCCTAGTGTATGTACAGTACAATAGGACCCTAATCCCACATGGCACCCCTGTCTGTTACTGTAATAAATCTGAACAACAGGACTGGGCCTGACCTGAGAAATGTGCAGAAAAGTAATAAAATCTTCCATATGTGTTTGTTTTTCAAGCCTGCCTGCTTTTCCGCCTAAGCTTTACCAATATAACTAGTAATAATACTCTGTTTTTTACCTGCCTTTTCTCCAATTTAAACACTCCTTAGTTCATTTACATCTTTCCAGACATTGGTATAATTGGTTGAAAAATGGAGGAAGGGGAAATTCCCAGCTACTTAGTTATTTTTCCTGATTTTTTAAAAAATTGATTGAAATTTGAAAAATTGTTGATGAGTTCTAGTGCTGAGCACCCACAGCTTCTGCTGATTTTTGTGTATCGTGGCTTTTTGGCATTTCAGGACCAGCCATCTCAACCAGATAAAGAAGTATTGAAATGAAGGTCTTGCCTAAACAGACACTGAGGCTGCAGAAAGCTGGGGGGTAGGTCTCCCAACACTAACCTGCTGCACAGTGTCTTTATGGAGCCAGCTCTCAAGCACTAGACGTTGACTTGTGCACTTTAATCTACTCCTATTTCAATGCAAGTAGATCAAACTACAGTACACAGTGTATATCTGAGCTGCTGTGAACTGTTTACAGAAACATAACCTCAGCATGACTTGATA
Organism: Pelusios castaneus; assembly: GCA_007922175.1. Taxonomy (NCBI): domain Eukaryota; kingdom Metazoa; phylum Chordata; order Testudines; family Pelomedusidae; genus Pelusios; species Pelusios castaneus. The sequence continues at coordinate 823,393 of ML685839.1, forward strand.
CTATTTGTATCACCAGTTCTATGACATTATGTTTGCACCGTGTGCTTCCTGAGGGCACACCTGCTTTACACAAACTGAGCACACCTGCAGATGAGACAGAGCCAGATACTATTTTGGATTAGCTTTTTACACTACCATTAATTTTTGTGAGATTACTAAGTGAAAATACCAACTTTCATTTTTTTAAAAAAGGGAAGTTTCCTGGTTCATAGTTGTAAAGAAAAACAGAAAAGCATGAATCATGAAGGCTCAAAATCCAGAAAACAAATGAAAGAACCCCACATTCTTCTTTTAAAAAAATATAAATATATCATGATTATTAACCTAATCCCATGATTTTGGGGGGGATGGACCATCTAGAGAGTGGTAGGCTATCACAGAAACAGTGCTGATTTCTTGTGGTGTTTCCCTCTCCTCACAACTGCACCATTGTGCTATCTTGTTTTTCATGCCACAGAGCATTTCCAAGGTCATTTGATTCTATGAAACATTACCTCTTAATTTGTTGTATGTTATTTTTAAACTTGCTTGCTTGCTACTTCGTTTAGCTAGTTGCTAAAGTTTGTGGGGTTTTTTAATGAAGAGGAAAAAAAAATCTTCTTAGAAACTGGAAACTTCAGCCTTATTTTAATTGCAATTTTAGCTCCATGTAAAACTTTATTGTTTTAGTCTCTCTATCCCATCCTCCAACCCACCAACAACCCAATTTTTCAAACTTGACTAGTTATCTTAGACGCCTCATTTTGATTCAATTTTAAGGCAACTTAAAGAACATTGTTTTCAGCAAGTATGGAAAACTAGGCCCCTTTAAGGTGTCTCAGGATGAGCCTCCCATATTTTCTCACAAAAATTAAGAGTCATTAGTAATAATTCAGGATGCTTCAGCTGTAACAATATCACTACTACACCTTTCTATGTTAGTCATCAATATAACAACCAACCATTATTTCAGCATTCTATGTTTACCATACAGTCCATCACATCTCTTTTCCTGTCTTCCATTTTTTTTTCCCCAAGAACAAGACTTTACTTTTGTTGATAATTGTGTCAGTTTCTTCTCTACATTTCCAATGCAGCATGCCCTCTGTTAAATACACCCATTGATGGTATTTGCAAAATTCCATCAAACTGAATCCAAGCTATTCAAATGTGACAGTGGATTTGTAATCACTGCATTCTGTCCTTGGGGAAAGCTCATGGAGGGCATTAAGATGCTTTACAATATTTGTGAGCAGAGCTTGATCCATTTCTTTTGAATATAAGTAAAGAACAGAGTTTGTTTTGTGAGCTCTTCCAACACCTCCCGGTTCTTAAGCTGGTGTCCAAAGCTATTAAACTCTTTTTGTATCATTGAACACAATGTAACAGCAAAATACTCATGGTTCATATACCTTCCCCAAGAGAGTGGCAAAACAAATATGGTAGAACCTCATCAATATTCACTTTATTAGTCCACATGACCCCTAAAGTTGTTCATAAGAGCAAAGAGTCTTTCCCCACTCCTCAGATAAGATTAAACAGTAACATGATGTAGAGAACACAAACAAGTACTTGTGAGGCACTTTTAAAGACTAACATTTATTTATTGCATGAGCTTCCCTGGAAGAAAATCCCACTTCGTCAGATGCTTTTAAGATGGGTAACTTATAGAATGGGAAGAAATTAAATGCAGGGAATTGTATGACAGGATCAGGTCAGGCTGTAACAGCAAATCAAAGTAGATGTTAAGATTCAAACACTGGAGAACAACATATAGAGGAAGATGAGAACAATAATGTGTTGTAATGAGAAAAAAATCTGTAGTCTCTGTTTAACTCTGAGGCAACAGAGTCAAATTTACATATACATTTCAGTTCTGCAATTTCTCTTTGAAGCTGCAATTTGTTATTCATTTGTTTGAGTACAGCTATTAACAAGTCATCAATAGCGTGAGCAGGGAGATTGAAGTGTTCCCCTATTGGTTTTTGAATGTTGTGATTTCTGATGTCAGACTTGTGTCCATTTATTCTTTTTCATAGGGACTGTCCCAGCGTGGGGGAGGGAGGGAAAGGGCTGGGGCCAGAGGTGCATGCAGGGTGGCTTTCAATGCAGCCCCAAGACCATGTTGGAGGCCGTACTGCCTGGCAGCCAGCTCCACCCCACCCCGGGGGCGGACCGGCCAGCCCAGGGGTGGGACAGGAAAGCAGAGCCCAGCGCCACCCTCCCCCAGCGCTGCATGGTGGAGGACCCCCCACATTTTGTGGGCCCCTGGGCACAGGCTCCATAGGCCTGTGTGTTAATCTGCTCATGGTTCCACATGGATTATTGTCCCCCGCCCATGGTGGAGAGGCACGTGCCAGAAGTAGTTAAATACAGCCAGAAACGTGAAGTCACTACAGATCTAGCAGAACACGATGTAGTGCCATTCTTCCTGATATCTCACAGGGGTTCTCTTACATTCATGAAGAGAAGTAGGTTTCTGGAACTGTCAGTCACAGAGCCAGGAGGTGACTTAAAGTAAGAGAAATGAGGTGTTTATTATTTGTTAGCCTTTAAAGTTGCCACAGGACGACTCATTCATTTTGCTGAAACAGACTAACCTAACTACCCCTCTGGAACATGTTATTTATTGTTTCTTGTTGCTCGTTGAATTTTACCCTAGGATCATTCTCTATCCTCACTGAACCAACAGAATGGATAAGCAGGGACAGTGGCTAGTGGAGCCTTGAAGTGGAGAGCATCCCTGAGTCACATATCAGTCCTTAAACTGTGCTCAGGACTGAAGAGACAACAGCCCTTTCCTCCACAGTTAATAATCACTCTGTTTGAAAGGATGCTTTAATTCCAATGGCTCACCTTCTTTCTGGCTTAATTAAAAGCTGGTCAAGCTTTGCCTCATACCTGCCTTGTAGGCACAAATGTACCTAGATGAAGAATTTGTGGCACATCAGATGAGTTCACATTTGGTGGAACTTCAGTACCAATTAATCAATTTCGCAATAGCCAGTGCATGTGTCACATAAGTGTGTCACCTCACTGACAACCCTGAGTACACCACTTTGGATTTCAAGAACTCTGCTCCTTCAAATAGATGACAAAGAGAATAATTTCAAATTCACGGAGTGCTTTGTTTTTATCTCTTATTTTCTAGCATTTTGTCATCCACTGCAATGATATGTTCTTCAGTCTTTTCTTAGCCTAAAAATGTTTCTTTTTTTCAGTAGCGAGGAAGATGCAGAGTATTGTGTGTAACCATTCCCTCCTATGGCGTACCGCCACTGCTTGAAAAGAACAGTCTGAACTTCATAGTTGGACATCATTAAAACTATTTTATTGGCGTAATGCTTTTAATCATTGAGGACATGTTTCAGAGAAATCAGCCTGTACTGTTTAATTTTAAGACGTTAATTGGGTCCTCAGTGTTTACTTGTTTATGTCTGACATGCTGTTCTTTGTGCTTTTTTTTTACTCCATCACCGTGTTAATAAGTGTGTGAATAGTAGTACATTTAAGCTATCAACTTCTATTACTGTTTTTCTCTCATATCTGCTAATAGCAGATGAGATAAAATAGATTCAAAGAGAATCTGCCTTCCAAATCTTCCACTTCATTTCCAGGATGGATCAGCATGTGGGATTTGTAAATTTAACAATTTTGACTCTAATCACCCATCTCTTATTCAGACCACAAAAACCAGAAATGTGAGAAATTAAAAAATAGCTGCAAGACAAGAGAATTGACATAGAACATCGCATTAATGAAATATTTGGTCCAATACCCTATCTCCAGAAGTGGCCACTGCCAGATGCTATAGGTGAAAAGCCTAAAACCTTCACAAAGGACAATTATGCACCAGCATGGCTGTGGAGGTAATTTGTGAATGTCCAAAAGCATGAAGGTTGTCATTTATACAGCCAGTTGAAAAATGGTGTTTTCTCATACAGAAAGTTTTATGATTATGGGGAAAATATTTACATTGAAAAGTTCCATGAAAAATTTCAATTATTGGCAGAAATTCAAATACTGAAATATTTTAGCTGACAAGATAAATGTTTTTATATAGATATGATGCCAGGGTGCCTCATAAAGTTGTAGTTTGGGGGCCTCAAGCTGTTTTTCTCCCCTGAAGACCAGAACACATAGTACAATCACATCTCCCTGGATCGACCAATTCCTGACTTGGAAAGGGGAGACAATGCAAGATCATGCAAGTCCCTGGCAATGGTGTATCATGACAGATGAACTTCAGCCAAGGATTTCAGTGCATTCAAGCAATAAGGATATGAAGCAATGAAAAAAAGCAGTCCCATGAGACACCATGGAAAATTTCCAAATGTAAATATTTACTTGGCGGGTGGGTAATTAAAAATGTAAATTTTCCATGGAAAGCGAGTATTTTTCATGTTTTTTTTTTAAAGTAAAAGACATGATTATATGTCAAAAACAATTTCAGTTGCCTTTTTCTTTTCCAGCTACAATAAATACATTTGTTTGCTAGCTATCATAACTGGGGTCACCATTCCTATAATATACAAGAAAAGAAGAAATGGAATAATCATTGTTCTTTTACTGTTCTCATCTTATCCCTCTGGTTTTCTTTTTGTCCCCTAATCAAGCTGCGTAGATCCTACATTATCTGTTTGGGTCAAAAATCGTTCTGGGGAAGATTGTAAAGGAGGTTCTAATGGGTTAGTGTTAAGAGTCTGCTATGGACTTTCAGGTTCAGATTCAGATATGGGTACAGATCTCTAATATTATTACAAAGAAATTCTTCTGGGAATTTTATCATAATGGGGAATTAACTTCCCTGATATTGACTGAGAGTAAATGCTACTAATATCCCTAGGACCCAAGTATTCTTGGGTGTGATAGACACCAAACTATCACTCTACTAACAAGAGCTGATGCAATTTTTTACTTGGGGTTGATAAGTAGTGAGGACATCATAGAAGAGTTAGCCATAGAAATAACCTTGGATCAAGTGATCAGAAATTGATTCAGTTTAAATTAAATGGAAGGGTAATAAAAACTAGCTTGTCAACTATGTGGTTGTTTGTTTTATTTCAAAAGGGTAGACTTAAGTGTAGAGGATGCATGCAATTTCTTCAAAATCGGTAATACGAAAACTACCTGCAAGTTGTATCTCAAGCAAGGGAAAAAGTCTTGTAAGGAAACACTCCAGACCCAACTGCATGAATAACCTCCTCAAAAATATTATTAGGAGTAAGCAGAGAGCCTGTAGAGAATGGAATAAAGAGGTTGATTACAAAGAAAGCTACATCACGGAGACTAGAGAAAATAGGAATAAAATGAGAATTACTAAAAGTCAAATGAATTAGCCCTTGCAAAGGAAATTAAAATAGTTATATAAATAAAATGAAAATAAGGAAGAATAAGATTGAGCTGCTGTGCACAGTGGGTGGGGGAGTGATTGAAGTTAATTTAGATATGGCCTCAAAACCAATTTTACCTCAACTTTCAGTAAGAATGATAATATGGATCCTGTACATGAATGCAGTAAGGCTGATGGAATTGAGTGTCTAGAAATGGAAATGACTACATCTGATGTGGAAGAAAAACTTAAAGAGCTTAATGTGTTCAAATCAAGGAGACCGGATAATTTCCACTCCAGAATACTGAAAGAACTGGCACATGAGATTGCTTGTTCAGTAGCAAAGTTTTTCATAACTCTACCTAGTCTCGAGTAGTACAATGTAACTAGAGAATAGCTAATGTTATACTTATATTTCAGACAGAAAAAAAGTTATCTGGACAATTATAGACCTATTAATCTGATCTCAGTAATATGCAAGACTTTGGAACAAATTGTGAAAGAAAAAAATGATTAAATTCATGGAGGAAAAATGGTAAAGTAGATCATTCCAGACTAACCTGATTTCCATCTTGGGGGGGGGGGGGGGCTGATTTTTTTTAGATGAGGGAAGTACTGTAATACTTGGCCTTCAGTAAATCATTTGACGTGGTACTACATGAGAAATTAGTTACATTCATGAACATGGGGATCAATGAAAATTTTTAAGTGGGTAAGGAGCTGCCTAAAGGAAGGAAACACTGGGTTATGCTGAAAGATGAATTACTGGGGGGAGTTACTAGTGTAGTTCCTCAAGGATCTGTCTTGGAACCAATATTATTCAGTAATGTTATTAAGAGCATGGCACAAAAAGCAGGACTGTACCAATAAAATTTGCTGATGAAATAATGTTAGGAGGCATTGTCAATATGGAGGATTGAAATAGTATATGCAATAATCTGGATGACATTGAGGACTGGAGTAACAGAAATGGGACAAAAGTCAATAATACAAAGTGCAAGGTCTTGCTAATAAGGTCTGCTAATATGAATTTCTGCTAAAAGCTGTGGGTTTTATCAGGTGGAAGTGACAGAGAAGTAGAGAGAGCTGGGTATCTTCACTGTGCTGCATCAAGAGGGAAAGCATTCCTGTCAACACAGTGTTGCACTACTTGATGGGGTGGTTTTATTAAGTTGATTTCCAGATTGACTTTACGGGTCTTAATTGAAAGATGAGTCTGATGGTGACAAATTCGCCTCTGTCAGTGTAGACACGGCCTTAGAAGTCAATTTATGCTTTTGTTTGTCTGTAACCATTTGTTTTTACTCCTTATACTTGGAGTCACCCCATCCTATGTCCTATTGTTAAAGGAACTTGTTTTCCTCTAACTTGTTTTACTTCAGTGCCGTGATTGAGATTACAATGTTTGTCAAACCTCAATGCAGTGAATGAGCTGAAGTGTACTGTCTCTTTAAAGGAGCGACAAACCTAATTAAGTTCATTCAGAGAGTGCTACAGTCTACAGTTGGGAGGACTGGATGCCTCAGGAAGATGTCTCTGGGGAACTCAGAAACTGGAGTGCACTGTAAATAACCTTGCCTTGCAGGTAATCAAGACTGGCAGTCTGAAGAAGGGTGCTGGTAAGCAACAGAGACTGGTGTAGCAGGTTTCTGCCGCATCATCTAATCTCCAGAAAACTCACTTTTGTCGAACCAGAGGAGTAATAGAGGCTCACAGTTCTCGGTGTCCTGAACAGCCCATCACACCTGTTTAGCCTAGCAAAAAGAGGGCTGAGAGAGGATATGATTGCTCTCTAGATACATTGGTGGGGAGGGGGAGGTAAATACCAGGAAAAGAGAAGAGCTTTATAGGATAAAAATGTTGGCTACAAGAACAAATAGATATAGACTGGCTATGAACAAATTAACGCTTGAAATTAAAAGGTTTCTAACCATCAGACCATCCAAGTGTGGTTGAAGAGCCAAGCAGCTACTCATACAGCAGCAGTGGTTAAAGTATAATTTGACTGGCCCCGGAACCCTCCTAATCTCCAGGCCCCCTTCCCGTATTGTCTGGGCCCCCTTCATGCATGTGTTGGCCCCAGCCCACGTAGGCATTTGCAACTACTTCTCAGTATCACATGCATCGGTTATTGCTCCATAAAAATATTTATAATTTTATATGGTGTTTATGTCTATAGCAATTATTGTCAAACTAGCAAACACTGCATAAAGCAATAAGTATTGTGATTAACAACGGTGAGGCGTAGGACGTGCCAGCAGCCAGGGCAGGGCAGAACATGCGTTCTGCTGGATTTTTCTATTTTTAGGGGCCCTGGAACTCTGGCCCCTCAAATTTGTGGGCCCCGGAACTGTGTTCCAGTGCGTTCCCCCTTACTTTAACCCCTGCACAGCAGGATCCATGTTCACTTGTACTGATCAAGATGGCAATGGAAAACTTGCGATATGGACAAAGAAGCTGGCTGCCACCAGTGAAAAAAGGAGGTATAGACTGGGTTAGAATTAGGCAGAAAAGGGTTCAATGCATTGTGGGAATGATGATGCAGAACTATGAAATCCCAAGACCTGACACACTCCACCTATTGCACATGGGTACAGAGGACTGTGTCACAGCCTGATATGGGTGCTTACCCACATACCTCAGGAGAGCTATGCAGCAGCCTTCTAACAGGAATTTTGGGGACAAATGGTTTTAAGAAAGCCAGACAAAGTTTATGAATGAGATCGTATGATGTGGTTGCTTGTGATGGTAAGGATCAGGGCTCAGCACCACTGCGACTCACTTCTTAGGTTATGTTCCACATTCCTAAATGCTCATGTTTCATCCAGCCAACTGCTGGGATCCCCCACTGTATTGGGTTTTTGTTTGTTTGTGTTTAAACCTCCTTTCTCTGAAGCATCAGAGGTGGCCACTGAAGAGCAAGACCATTGGACAAGGTGGCTATGTCTACACTTGAAAAGTTAAGTCCACTTTATTAAGTTGACTTAATAATGCCGACTTTAAGTCGACTTAAAGTTGACCTTATTAAGTCAACTTAACAAAAGTTGACTTTTCAAGTATAGACATAACCCCTTTCAAACTTATTAAGTCGACTTAATAAGGTGGATTTAGGCGCTAATCCCCATCCACACTGGTTTAAGTCAACCTAATAAGGTTGGTTTAAGCGTTAAGTTGACCTAAATCGATGTGTTATTAAGTCTATTTAACTTTTCCTTAAGTCGACTTCAGGAAAGCCTAGTGTGGACGCAGAGTAGTTCAAGTTGACTTAAGCCTCCTTAAGTCGATTTAATTTGTAAGTGTAGACACTCCTAGTGTGTTCAGGCTCTAAGGTGACACCAAGCACCTTTCTCTCTGGTTCTTGGCTGGCTGGTTCATGCTCAAGGGCTAATTCAAGGGTCAGAAGCCTTTGGCACACATGGAAAAGGTGGCATATGGGATGATTTTGAGTGGTACATCGTGCTGTTCTCAAACCCAAGCAGGATTGCATGGTGGCTGCTCCCTCCTGCCAGCCCCACCCTTCTCCTACATGGGCCCAGCAGTGCCCTAGGCCTGGCCAGAGCTGGCACAAGCAAGTACAGATGGCTGCCTCACCTCTGTGGATCCCTAGATGCATCCAGTGCAGTGGCAGAGGAGAGGAAGGGAGGCTGAATGGCCAAGGTCAGCGCACCACTGGTCTTGGTTGGGAGCTGCAGAGTGGCTGCTCCTCCACACCTCTGCATGCTTTGTTCTGGCTCCAGCCAGGGCACTACTGGGCTCATATGGGGGACGGCACAGCTACCAAGGATGTCAGATGGGGTTAGCTCCTCAAAGGAGGCCCTGGCCGGTGCCCCTCCCCCCTCCCCCAGGTATGCCACTGCTGCAGCGGGGAGTGGGCGGGTAGAGCAGGAAAAGACTCACAGACATTCATCCACACCACTACCATCACCGGAGACCCTGGCCATGGTGCTTGGCCCATGCAGCACGTAGACATGGGGGAAGACTTATTTCCTCTCCTCCTTCCCCCTCGTACCCTAAAAAAATGTTGTTTGAAAAAAAAAAAAAAAAAAACCACACAATTTTCAGTTGGGGAAGGCCAGAGGAAAGGAAGATTTGACAAAAAGAGAAACTTCTCCACTAAAGTATTCATTTTGTCAAAGACACATTTTCTATTAAAAGGGGGAAAATATGTTAATACAAAAAAATACTACCAGCTTTATATGGATTGACTTCAGCTTGCAATATCTTCCTGAAGGTCAATAAGTCTGACTAAAAATGAATTTTACTAGAAGTAAATTTATTTCCCATGTTCTCTAACATATTACTTAACACAATTTAGCTTTATTTGACATTTGAAGGAACATGTAATTATGCTCGAATTGCGCTTGGGATATCAGTTCATGTGGAGTTAGATAACAAGAAACTCAAGACCTGGATATCTGGGAATGATGCACTCTACAGCATCCTTACAAGAGAAGGGATATCTCAACTATGAACCAGCTTCATTTCCACCCACAAGAAAAAAAAATGCAAGAGCTGGCTGAAGTATCTCAAATGATTTTTGACAAAAATATTTTTTTAATAAAAAGCTTTCATAGAAAATTTCCATTTTGGTCAAAATTCAGTGGAAAACAGAACTTTTTTTGTTTGTTTATTTTCACAAAGCAAAAGTTGTTTTGTTTTTCAGTTTGAAACAACACATTTTTATGAGGAAATTTAGAAATAATGAAAACAACTATACCACAAGAAAAACAGCATTTTTTTGACGAGCTCTAGAAAATACCCCTAACCTAAACAACTTTTTGAAGAAGAGAAATGGGGAAAAAAATGTGCTAAAAATTATTTTCACTATGCTTCCAAGAGACATGTGCAGTCTACTATTTTTCCTATTCTCTACCCCTTTGACATTAGTTGATCCTCTCCTTCCAGCATAGATCTTGAGGTTACATCTGTGACATTCCCCAGATTAACAACTAAAGTGTCCTCTTAAATCTACAACCCGGGAACTATCTACACTGCATAAAACAATGAGAGTTCTGTGGCACCTTGAAGACTAACAAATTTCTTCGTGCATATGCTTTTGTGGGTTACAACCAACTTGTAGATGCATGCACAAAAGCTTATGCCTGAAGAAATTTGTTAGTCTTCAAGGCGCCAGGAGGACTCTCAGTGTTTTTACTAAGTACAGACTAACACGGCTACCCCTCTGGAACTTACCTACACTGCTTTACTGTCAGAACAGCCACTCCTAGCCCATTCACTCAAAGCCACCAGCATATAAAATCACTTCCAGCTGAGTACATTAATGCTATTGTAACCTTCGGGTGGGCTAAATTCATTTAGTTGCCCTTCTCCAGTGCCCCACAGAAATCAATCCCAACCCCTATGGAGAAAGCAGCTGGAGACCCAGGATCCAGTCTGTACAGGACTCACGGCGAAGCTTGCTCAGAGCTATACTCACACATTAAAATACTACTAAAAACAAACATAACAATGAACTTTATTAACTACTAACTAAATGAACCTTATCCTAAGAAAACAAACTATAATTAACCAAGAACAATCCCTTGCATGAAAGATACCCAAGAGTCCCAAAGTCTGTGTGGAGTTCACCCAACTCTCAGCTACAGTCTCTGTTCCGGTGTGGAAGCTTGAGTGGCAAGAAATAGCTGTCCTCTTCTTTCTTTGCTGGGATCCTCTGTAGCATTACATGCAGGCTTTCTCTTCTTCTCTGCAACCAGCCCTCAGTCCCATATGCATGTCTGCAAGGTCTGTTGCAAATGACTCCTTTACATGGAGAAAACATCTTGTTCACTCCTGGCTCAGCTCCTCTCCAGAACACTGAGCACATGGTCTCCCTCAAGGCAGCTCCTGCCTGCTGTCTGCTCAGGCTGCTGCTCTCCAGTCATCTGACTGACAACTTCACATCACACCAGCAGGGTACACTGTGGAGCATGCTCAAATTGCTACCACTCCCTGCTTCTGGAAGTTTTCAGTTGTGGGTTGCTAATCTGCCCAACAACAGTAAGCCACCCTCAGCAGGTCTCTCAGAGATAGCCTTTTCAGGCATATGGGTTACACTATGCTCAGCCATCCATGAATCAACTATAAGGAAACACTCACATATTCCTTAGTCCCAACCATGTCCCATAAACGTGCATCTTCTATTATCCTGTAGTCCACTGAATGGTACAAGTTCATCAGTCCTCAGATGGAGCAAATTGTCTGGTGGCGGGGAGCTGGGACCGGGGGCAAACAAAAGTTCCTCAGATTTGCGGTAGACCACACCCATTACCAATTTACAGTCCCCACCACCAAGGTCTGCCTGCCTCATCTGCCCTCCCTGGTCCAGGGCTGCACCTTGTCATGTAACCTGCAGAGTGGGAGATTTAAAGGGCCAGCTGGTGACAGCACCTCAGCTCTTCCCAGGTGGCTCAGGGAGGCTGTCTGCTATCGCTTGGAGCAGTCCCGCTGCCAAGGATCCCTGCTGTCCACTGAGTGGGGGATCTAGATGACAACTTCACAAGCTTTTTGGCATTAAAATTTATAAGGATCTACATGTCCATTTTTAGTCAATTATTAAGACTAACTGGATATGCAAACCTCTCCTTAGTCACGTTATTAGTTCTTTTATTTCCCCCCTTCCCATGCAGCATAACAGCCATTTTTGGAGGATGGAAGGGTCTGTTAAAAAAAAAGTTTAATAAAAAAGAGTTGTATTCTAATAGCACTTGACCATATCATGATTTATTTTAGTGGGTTACAGGTTCATTTCTCAGACAATGAAAGAATTTGGCTTTGTTCTTCACATGCACCAATAACCTTGCCAACGCACTATTGTGGATTATTGCTGCATAATTACAGTCTTATTTTATGCTGGCTAATCAATTATTTTGTAGACAGCTCAAACAGGAAGAGACTGCTCAGAATACATTTATTTCAAGTATTCAGTTTTGAAATAAAATTAAACATTTTTTCACATGTACATTTCTGCTATTTTAGGTATTTTGATAGTCCAGACATTGCTGTCGCATTGTTTTATAAAAGTAAGATGACAAAACACAAAAAGATCATGGTTTAAAATATATCAACAGATCTTTCCTCCCCCAACCCACCAGTTAATTGTTACCTACAGTATATCAAAAAAGAGAGGGTTACTGAGACTGTTGTGTCCCCCTGTGGGTGCTTCACTTAGATGTCCACATGTCCTGCATCAGAGATTTTTGCCAGCAGTGCTCATCTGGGTCATGCATGTACCACACTGGTCTTACAGTACCATTGGTGTCCTTTTTGGTGCACATGATCTAGCCTCCCTCGGTTCCTTCTCTACTATGAAGCGCTAATATTTTACTCCAAAGTAGAGGGTAGGAGTGCAGGTAGTAGAGCACCCACAGGGGCACACATCTTTAAGAACCTCAGTTACTGCACAGTTCTTCTTTGAGTAGTATCCCTGTGGGTGCTCCACTCCAGGAGACTCCTGCAGTACCCTTAGATGGCTGGAGGGGTTTCGGAGTTGAGAGGTTGTATGGAAGAGAGTACCAAAAGACCAATGGCCACATCTGATTGTGATGCACGATCAATCATATCATGTTTGGTGAAAGTACGGGATGAGATCCAGGTGGCTGCTTTGCAGATCTCTAGGATTGGTACATTCCTGAGGAAGGCTGTGGATGTAGACACAGCCCTTGTGGAGTGTGTTCTAATCATTTTTTGATGCATGAAATTCATTTTGAGACCTTTTGTGTGGATATGTTTTTCCTTTGCAATGATCTGCAACTGATGGAAATAGTTTAGGTGATGCTCTAAATGGCTTTGTTCTATACAGGTAGAACACTATAGTCCATCTCACTTCTAAGGTATGCAGGTGTCTCCTGTGAATTGATGTGTGGTTTTGGGTAAGAGGTGGGTAATTGAATAGGTTGATTTAGGTGGAAAGGTGATGTGATTTTGGGAATGAATTTTGGGTGTGGTCTAAGGGTCACTTCGTCTTTGTGGAGTATTGTGTGTGCTGGGTGAGCCAGGAGTGCTCCGAGTTTCCCTATACGACTTGGCTGATGTTATCGCCACTAAAAACTATACTTTTACTGAAAATAGCATTAGAGAACAGATGGCTAGTGGTTCCAATGGTGGTTTAATGTAAGTTTTTAGGATTAGGTTGAGTCCCATGGTGGTATGGGAGGATGAATGTCTGGGTATAAGTTCTGAATGCCAGACATGAAGTTTTTCCCAATTGGATGTGTGAAAACTATGCGATCATCAATGTGGTTGTAGAAGCTTGCAAGAGATGCTAGGTGTACTTTAAGAGAAATAATTGATAACCTTGTTTTCTTCAGAGTGAGGAGTTATTCAAGTATGGCTGCAATTGGTCTGGATACAGTGAGGATCTGGCTCTGCTGATACTAGGAGCTAAATCTGCACTAATTTTGGAGGTAGGGTTTTCTAGTAGATGATTTTGTGTTGTTTAGTAATATGTATTTAATGGGTTCTAAACATTCTAGTTCTGCTTGTTGAAACCAGTTAGGAAGCAGGCTGTTACTTGTAACTTCTTTAACTCTGGGTGAAGATTGAGTCCCTTGTCCTGGGATAGAAGATCCTCCAGGAAAGATAGAGCAATTGGTGTGAGGGCTAACTTCTGTGTCATGTAAGAAAACCATACTTGTCTGGGCCATTCTGGGGGTATCATTATTACCCTTGTGCTGTCCTGTCTCATTTTGTGTAGGGTCTTTATTAGAAGGATGGTTGGAACTATGCAAAGGAGCTTCCGGCTCCAACTGAGGAGGAACGTATGCCCTCTCAATCCCTTTCCTAGACTGGCTCTTCAATAAAAGTGGGGGCATTTGTGTTTGTGAGTCATGGTGAATAGATCTATTGCTGGATGACCCCATCAGTGAAAAAATATTTTCCAGGATTCCACTGTGCAGCTCCAAATTGTAGTTGGTGGCCAACTTCCTTTTGAGGATGTCCGTAGTGGTCGTGTGGATTCCAGTTAAGTAAGACGCAGAAATGTTGATTTTGTGGTGCATACACCAGTTCCATTTTTCTTATTGTTTCTGTTCAAAGGAAGTTGGATCTCACCCCTCCCTATCAGTTAATGTATACAACATTCACGTGATGTTTGTCATTTTTATGGATATATTCACTATGAAAGATATGAAATGGAGGCTTTTGGACCACTTCCCCTGGACCGTATGTTCCTGTAGGTGTGCTCCCCAGCCTATGAAGAGTGCATCCGTGGTTACCATAATCAAGAGTTTAATCAAGAATCTGAACCCACGGAAAGGAGGCCTGTGAAAAATTCCATCGAGATTTCAACAATTTCCACCCCACGATCAACCTCAGCCTAGACCATTCCACATGGGAGATCCACTTTCTGGACACTACAGTACAAATAAGTGAAGGACACATAAGCACTACCCTATACTGGAGACCTACTGACTTCTATAGTTACTTACATCCCTGAAGCTTTCATCCAAGACACACCACATAATCCATTGTCTAGAGACAACAATGGATTTTTGGGTGGATTTCTTTATGTTGGCCATCAGACCAAATTTTTGAAAGAGTGAGATTGGAAGCTGTACTGCCTAAATGGTCCCACTGTTCCAATGCCAGTATCACGGCAGATAAAGTGACTATCTTGAATCTTTGTACCTTTACACACCTGTTAATTTTTCTGAGGTCTAAGATTGGTCTCCAATATTCATTCTTCTTTTGGGTCAGGAAATATGGAGAATGAAACACTCTGCCCTTGTTTTGAGAGGAGACATGTTCTATAGAACTTATTTGTAATAGATATTTGACTTCTTGTCTCAATAGGTATGTGTGAGATGCATCCCTGAAGAGGGATAGTAAAAAGGGCTTAGGTACTAGATGTGGAAATAAAGGAGTAGTGTAACCAGACTGAGTAATCAGTCAGGACCTCCTAATGCTCCCCCTCAACATTCCATGTTGCGTCATTAGTCACTGCATTCTCTCTACAACTCCATCGCGGAGTACCTTAAAAACAACCACAGCTTCACATGCATCTATTTGTCAAAGCCACAGCTGGTGTATGTGTCGCTGAAATGGGCTAAACATTCTTTCACCTTCATAAATTCTGTTTTTAAAGTATTTGTTTGAAAATTGCATGGTTTTTTGCACGGATTTTGTTACACTATAAAATTCTATTATTTGAAGCATAATTCATTTTTATTAGTTCATAAAATATACTGCCAAGTGCTCGGCAGTTCTGAAAGCAGCCAATTATTTGTTACTACACAATGTCACAGAACTCATAGGACCATCACAAACTAGAATAATAGGTGTGTTGACAAAGTTCTATTCCTACATGTACAGCAACCACCACATAATTCATACTAAGCCACAAAAGAGCAGGGCCAGACAGAGCACACTACAACACGTTTCTCTACAACACGTTTCTCTACTCACTCTTAAAGGGTCTGTTAAATCCTCCCCGTGCCATACAGCTCCACTTTGAGCTCCTCCAATAACTCTTATAATCTGGCTGTTCAAATTCAGCAGAAAATTGCTCCATCTCTGCCGCACACCCCAGTGGAAACTTTTCCATCTTTGCTTCACAGATATTATACAAGGCTGCAGGCAGCTATAGCTATTGGGATATTTTTTCTGAGAGGTACAATCTTGTGTGTAAACAATGCCAGCATCGCTTCAAATAGCCACAAAACACATTTAACTACCATTCTGCATCTGCTGAGCTGAGAGTTGACTTGTTCCTTGATGCTGCTGAGGTGCCTGATGTACCACTCCATAAGCCAGGGCTTAGGTACTGGAGGTGCTGTTGCACCCTCTGTTTTGAGGTGGTTTCTGTTATAAACAGGATTTTCAGTTTGGTTTAATGGCTCTCAGCCCCCCACCCCCATAAATATAGTTACAGCACCTCTGAGTCAGGGATACACTGTGACCCAATGATCATTACAGGCATTTCAACATTGGCAATGGTAAGCCACTGGCTAGGAAAGAAAGTCCCTTCTTAGAGCTTTCTGAAAAGTCCTATGTTGTTAAAGATGTACACATCATGCACCTTCCCTGACCAGCCTACAATGAACGCAGTGAAGGATCCACCAGCACTTACATAACCATAGAAAAGATGCCCTTTCTTTTGATTCCTGATTGACTGGTAGCAATCTAGAATTTCTACAGTGTGATTGTCACTTGCTTTTCCACAGTCAGTACAGCAATCATTTTGGTGTCCCTGCAAAGGAGTGAGTTTGACACACAGATCCAGGAATGTGGCTTTGCACATCCAAAAGGTCTCCCGTCTCTGCTAGTCTCCCAAGTCAGCATTATGATGCAATCCCATCAGTCAATGCCTGTTTTTTGGTCCTAGGACCAGCACTCCATCATCTGCAGCTGCTCCATGAATGCCACCAACCATCTTTTGCTATATACTACAACACTCTGGCCTCCAAGAAATTGTCATGCTCCTCACTCATTCAGTTCTTGCAACTCCGCAAATGCTGTAGAATCGTGTTCCCGGTGCTTCCAAGAATCATGATAATCATGCAGAGCTATGCGGGCTCCATGCTTCTGTCAGAGATGGTAGACAACAAGGAGTGCAGTATGGGTTTGTGGGATTTAGAAAAAAAAAAGTGTCCAAATTATGGGAAATGTAACTTTATGGGATGGAGACAATTGCAAAGTGGGAAATTGATTATATGCTCCGAATTACTCCTGTGGAACTTGTTGTCACCCAATCATGCATTGCCAAAGCTTTCCAAAAAAAAGAGGAAAAACAACAAGAGACCTGTGGCACCTGAAAGATTAAGGAATTTCTTCGGGCATAAGCTTTCCTGAGCTCCAATCCACTTATGCCTGAAGAAATGTGTTAGTCTTTCAAGTGTCACAGGACTCTCATTTTTGCTGACACAGACTAACATGGCTACCCCACTGGAAGAAAAAGTGCACTGGGTGGTGTTAAGTTGCACTGTGGCATTCTGACCCATCATGCACTTCACTCTGCACTGACAAGCACACCTAGGGACCATGCGCGTTGTGAACACAAGGAATCAGTATATCTGCAAACAAGTGATGAACCGACGACAGTGGCTGTATGCTGCCATGACTTGAATTGTAGACTGAATTGAAATTTGTAGACTTAGCCTAACACAATAGCTTTTCTAATATGATACCCTATACGCTTAGTTACGTACCTGAAACTCGTGGATCTGATGTTTATGGATTTCAAAGAGAAAACCGTTATTTGCACAGCACTGTTTCAGCATTGACAAATCTGCTCATCTAAGGCTATATCTATACTATGCGGGGAGAGGTAGGGGGAGAACTAGCTGCGTCTACACTTGGTCAGGTCAGCTTAATGGCAGCATTCAGGAGTGTGAATCTCTCACACTTGTAATCTAATACTAGGCTGATCTGAATTTTAAGTGTAGACTGGGCCTACAAGAGTATGTATGCTTCAGTCTTTTTCCAGTGCTCTCCTTCATATTTCCACTCTTCTGATCCAAATCAGAAAGGCTTTTGAGCCTCCCATGTTAAGGATAAAACTAATGGGGAGACTATTTTCTACATCTGTCAATCCTATTCCAATATGAGACAATACCTGCCTGAAGTTTGAACATTACATATTCTTTCTTCTTGTTGGTTTATCAAGCCATTCTCCTTGGTCCTGCATTTTCTCTTCCTCCTCAAACCCATTTTTAATGGGCATATCTTGATTCACACTAATATTAGAATAAGGTGATTACAGAATGCCAGGGGGCTCAGCCTTTGTCCCATTGTACCTAGGTACAATGGGGCAAAGGGGGACAGGGACCCTGACAGGGCATAGGGGCAGGGTGGGCAGGGCTCTGCCCTGCCCTGTGAGGGGACATGCCAGGCTCCCTCTGTGCCTCCCGTCCCAGCAGGGAGGGCATTGGTGTAGCCCTGGGGTAGCCCTAAGTTGACTTAGGGCTATCCCACATCTAGACTGGCTTAAGTCTACTCTAGGGAGTCGACTTAAGCCTTAGGTCGAATTGAAATGTGGTGTTATAAAGTCGACTTAATTTTAATTAAGTCGACTTTATTTTCCTTAAATCGACTTAAGGAAACTGTAGTGTAGACGCAGGGTACATTAAGTTGACTTAAGCAAGCTTAAGTCGACTTAATTTACCAGTGTAGACGCAGCCTCTGTGACTCAGTTCTCCCTCTGTATGCTAGAACAGAGATAATGCTTTCCTTAGTCGTCTTTGTCTATTCAAATGATAAACTCTTTATGGGAGACAAGAGAGGATTGCTCATCTTATGCAGTAACTGACATTATTTGAGATGCATGTCCCTGTGGGTGCTCCACTCCAGATGTTGGCACATCTTCATTTTCTTGACCTGAGATTTGGTCATCAGTGCCTGTCCATGTCACACATACACTGTCCCCTTCTCGTGGTGCTGTTGGCAGCCTTTTCAGCACACACAACAGAACAAATTAAGAACCATGCTGTTACTAACTTCTTCAGATGACGATGGACAACACATCTCTTGTCTTGGGAGAGAAGATCCTTGAACAGTGGGAGAGAGAGTGGTATGTGAGTCAAATTGGTCTCAGGTAAGTAAACCATGTTTGTCTGGTCCATGCTGGTGCTATCATTATCACCTTCACTTTGTCTTTGTACATTTTGTGTATGATTTTGGATATCATGGGAATGAGTGGGAATGCAGAAAGATGACTTGTATTCCAATTGATAAGGAATCCTTCTTCCATCAATCCTCTGCCCAGACCTGCTCTTTAGCAGAAGTAACGGCACTTGCAGTTCATTGTGGTTGCAAATAGGTCAAATATGGGGTAAGCCTTTTGTTGGAATATATTTTCCAGGACTTCAATGAGCAATTCCCACTCATGATCATTGCTGAATTGTCTGCCCAGATTGCCTGAGGTGGTGTTCTGAATACCAAGTAAGTATGTTGCTGATATCTGGGTATTATGCCATATGTACCTATTCCAAAGCCTTATTGCTTCTGAACTTATGGAGTTGAATCTTCCCCCTGGCAGTGAGAGAATCAAAGCGTGCACCTCTAAATTCTATTTGTTGCACAGGCAATAGGATAGATTTTTTGTCAGTGATCATCAGTCATAGCATATGAAATAATGTCCTTGTCAGGTGAATTGCTTGAACTCCCCCATATACATGCATGTCCTTATAAGGCAATCATCCAGATGAGGGAATATGGTAATTCCTAGTCTGTGAAGGTAAGTGGCAACAATGATGGTAAGTACTTGAAGACGACCCTTTGAGCAGTACAAACTCCAAAAGGGTAACACTGCATATTGATAGTGCTTGTTGTGTAGTGTGAGTATTAAGTGCCTTCTATGAGCTAGTGAACGGTAACATAGAAATGTGCATATTGAAGTTCGAGGGCTGCTAGTAATATGGAAGCCAGAATGACCATCCTGAATTTCTGTACCTTTATAAACTCGTTCAGTTTTCTAAGTTCAAAATGGGTCTCCAACCTATGGCTTTCTTTTGGGTGATGAAATAATGGGAATAGAAGCCTCTGGCTCTGAGTTGGTGGGGCACTTGCTCTGTCGCACCTATTTGAAGGAAACTATCTACCTCCTGTTGTAACAGGTGCTTGTGAGATAGGTCCCTGAAGAATGACAGGGAAGGGGGTTGGATTGTAGGTATGGAGGTAAAAGAGATAGAATACCAGAAACAGATAATTTCTAGCACCCATTTGTCTGCTGTTATGCTCGCTCAGTGTTGGTAAAAGGGCTGTCGGTACTGTTTGAACAAGATGGTGGATGTTATGGTCTCTGGCTGGGGCGGGTGGGGTGGTCCTCAAAATTGTTGTTTAGAAGGGGCAGCATGAGATGTTGATGGTGTTGGAAAGAAAGCAAACAGGTTGTCCCGGAGGAAGATTGGGTTGAATGGCACCCTTTATTAATCACTCGTTTCCTCAATGTCTCAAGTGAGCGCTGTGGGGTTGTTTCCCAACGCTTTTATACAAAACAGTATGATAATACATACATGATTGACAGTGTCCCACAGACCCTTATTTGGTTACATCAGTACCTACATGATGCATATTATTAGCCACGCCTCTGTTTACTGACTTTATCCATTTTGCACAGGCGTCCTATCTTCAATCTTATACTAAATTGCTGAATTAACAAATCTTAGGGGCAGGAGGTTGCCAAAGGGAGCAAAGACCTGGGTTAATGAGCAAAAAGGGAAGAGAAAGTAGCCTGCATTAAAATGCAGACTATGCCGAGACACCCAAGCTACCAAGAAAATTCTGTACTAAGCAACTTATGGTCTATTACACAAAGTTAAACATTCATGCTGCCCACCCTATACAACAGGCAAAGAGAAAAAACCCTATCCTAAACAAAACTAACTTATTGAAGGCTGAAGGTTAGGAATACATACTGATTGCCCAATGCAGTCCCATGATATATCCTGTGATGCAGACTTGACCCATTCCCCAATATTGCTTTAATTTAAAACTCTCCTACAGATGGCTTTGCATTTGTTTGTCGGCTGTGCTGTGGCTCTTGTCTGGAACGTGGTTGTTCATACTGCCTGTTTTGTTGGTAGCGTTCATATTTAAAGTTATTGGGTTGGTACCTAAAGGTTCTCTTTCCTCCAAGTGTGTGGAGCGCAGCCCTAGAATCCTTCATGGTATGCACGATTTCATCAGTCTTATCTGTGAAAAGCTTTGCTTTATCGAAAGGAAGATCCTCAATCATCACTTGCAATTGTTTAGGAAGGACTACAGAGTGGAGCCATGATGCCCTATGCATGATAACAGCAGTTGCGACTGTTCTAGTACGGTGTCTGCAACATCAAGGGAAGCCTGCAACACGGGTCTTGCAACCAGTATTTCTTTTATGAGAGACTGAAAGTGCTGTTTTCTGTCGTCAGGGATACATTCAATAAATTCAGATATCTTTGCATCATTGTGGTCAGAATTTGACAGCAATGTGACATAATTTGCTGTCCTGAATTGTAGGGTAGCTGACATGTACACTTCCCTGCGAAGTAAACCTAGTCTTTTGTCCTTTGTCGTTTGGTTGTGATTTTTTTTTTTACTTTGTTTGTTCCTTTGGTTAGCAGTGTCTTTGAGCAGTTAGCTAGGAGTTGGGTGGATGAAGAGGAACTTTCTATCTTTAGCAGGGATGTAATTTTTATCAGCCCTTTTGCAAGTAGGAGGAATGGTAGCAGACATTTGCCAATTATTATTGGCTGTCTCCATCAGGGCATCATTCAGGAGAAGGAAGATTTTAAAAGAAACTGAGGTCTGTAGTATTTCAGGAGTTTCCATTGTGAGGCTACCCCTCCTGGAATGGAATCTCCAGGCTGTCAGCCACCCTCTTGAACTACTGTCATCTGCAGTCGTAGCAGGTGAGGGAACTATGGCATCATCTTGTGAAGATGAGTTGTGTGTTGATGGAATTACCTTTTCCTCTGTAATATCATCCTGTTCTTCCATAGAACTGGTTGTATCGGGTCTTCTTGCAGGAGGTTTATTGGGTGACCTTTCCCTGCCTTTCTGGGAGGTTGATGGTCTACTTTGTGATGTGAAAAAATAGACCAGATGTCCCATCCAGCTCGGTATCTGAGATATGGGACTGGTGGAGCAACCATGGTGTACAAGCCATGGGTATGAAGGATGTCTAGAATGTGGATAGTATTGATTGGGTAACCCCTAAGTAATGGTTTTTGAGGGGAAAAGGTAGCCTGTTCCCCTTTATACTCCTCATCACTGGAAAATGAGATGGAAGTAATGGGCTCCTCCTGACTGGACTGCATTGGGGAGGTATTCCATATTGTGGTGATAGCAGAGAGGATGTTAAGAATTCTTCATCCTCCTTGTGGTGCCTGTGCTTTTCAGTAATGCTTTTGTGGTGCCAGCATCATTGGCTCCATTGTCAGGGTTGGTGCTACCATCTGCTCCTTGACATCCTTCCCGTGGATGCGGGAAGAGCCGTTGATGTGATATACCTTGACTTTAGCAAGGCTTTTGATACGATTTCCCACAGCATTCTCATCGGCAAATTAAGGAAGTATGGGTTGGACGAGTGGACCGTAAGGTGGATCGAAAACTGGTTAGATCAACGGGCTCAGTGGGTAGGAATAAATGCCTCAATGTCTGGTTGGCAACCAGTAATGAGTGGAGTGCCCCAGGGGTCGGTCCTGGGGCCGGTTCTATTCAACATCTTCATTAATGATCTTGATGATGGAATAGACTGCGTGCTTAGTAAGTTTGCGGATGACACCAAGTTGGGGGGAATGGTAGATACTCTGGAGGGCAGGGACAGGATCCAGAGAGACTTGGACAAATTGGAACACTGGGCTGAAAGAAACCTCATGAGGTTCAACAAAGACAAGTGCAAAGTCCTGCACTTAGGACGGAAAGATCCCATGCACTGCTACAGGCTGGGGACCGATCAGCTAAGTAGCAGCGCTGTAGAAAAGGACCTGGGAGTTATGGTGGACGGGAAGATGAATATGAGCCAACAGTGTGCCCTTGTTGCCAAAAAGGCCAATGGCATATTAGGCTGCATCGGAAGGAGTATTGCCAGCAGATCGAGGGATGTGATAATTCCCCTCTATTCGACACTGGTCAGGCCGCATCTGGAGTACTGTGTCCAGTTTTGGGCTCCCCACTACAGAAAGGATGTGGACAAATTAGAAAGAGTCCAGCGGAGGGCAACAAAAATGATTAGGGGGCTGGGGCACATGACTTATGAGGAGAGACTGAAGGAACTAGGCTTATTTAGTCTACAGAAGAGAAGACTGAGGGGAGATTTGATAGCAACCTTCAACTACTTGAAGGGTTGCTCCAAAGAGGAGGGAGCTAGGCTGTTCTCAAGGGCAACAGAGGACAGAACAAGGAGCAATGGTTTCAAATTACAGCTGGGGAGGTCAAGGTTGGATATTAGGAAAAACTTTCTCACTAGGAGGGTGGTGAAGCATTGGAATGGGCTATCTAGGGAGGTGGTAGACTCTCCATCTTTGGAGATTTTTAAGGCTTGGTTAGACAAAACCCTGGCTGGGATAATTTAGGGGGAGTGGTCCTGCTTTTTAGCAGGGGGTTGGACTAGATGACCTCGTGAGGTCCCTTCCAACCCTATTATTCTATGATTCTATGATTTCTTAGAGCAGGCATGTGTAACAGCGCATAGGTACTGTTTATGCTCTGGGCACCATTGGTGTCTCAGATGTTATTGGTCCCAATTGGGTACAAATGGTGCCAATGTTGTGGACTCAGTATGTGCCGGTGCCATACTGCTTGTCGGCAATGATGTCCGTGTCACTTCCAATGTAGTGATGGTTACTGCCGTTTTGCGGATCATTTCTGTGAGGGTACCACCTCAGACAAGTTTTTTTCCCCCCAGTCTCTCAGCTGTTTAGTTGAGGAGTGAGAGTCCTCTATTATTGTGGAGGTCAGTGTACCGGAGGAACCTAGAGCTCCTTTGGTACCAACTCCTTTGTCCATTCCCAGTAACCTCTTTCTCTTGCTCTTCTCCTTTGCAGGTAGAGTAGAAAGCTGTTTGAATAAGACTAGGAAAAGACAATTACCCTATGCATGGTCTGAGGCAGGTCTGAGAGACTTCTTCAGAAGTATTTGCTTCAGACGGAGATCCTTGGCTCTAGATTTTAATTTCTTGCAGTGGATGCATTGCTGGGTGATGTGCCCTTTGCCTAGATAACTGATGCACTCCAACTGCCTGTCCAAAGCTGGCATAGCATACCTGCATGATGCACACCATTTGAAGCCCGGAGAGCCCAGCATGATATTGGTATTTACAAAGGAATAAGTCTGAGGGAATTTTTTTTTCCTAAAAGGGAAGTCTGGAGGTAAACCATTCTACAGGTAAAATGACTAACCTTAATGGGGAAAAAACAAGCTATTGATTTCTGAAGCGAGCTTCAAAGAGCTGCTAGGGGCCTGGTCTCAGACCACAGATGGCTGAGAAGGAACTGAGGCAGTCTGGTCATGTGCACTGAAAAGGGCACCAATGGTTCCACAAGATGGTCATAGCATATATGTTACCCAGTTGGGCACTACTGACAAAATCTCTGATCAAGGACACAAGGACTCACCAACACCTGGAGTGGAGCACCCACAGGGACACTACATGAAGAAGAATCTCTTACTATGTGCAGGGATTTTAAGACTCTAAGCTCTTCACGACAAAGTTATTTATTGTGTGTTTGTACAGCATTAGCACAATGGATCCCTGATCTCCTTGACTTCTAAGTGCCATCACAATATAAATATTATACAATTATTTCGAGTGGAGTCGGTAGCTGCTACCATAATACAAATAAGTAATACGTAATAAAAATAGCCAGCATAAGCAAGTGTTCAACTGACTTAGAATGAGGAGTACAAAAACTACCATTAATTCCTTTAAGTGGTAGATGCATATTTAGTCACATTCACATTGCTTTGAAAATTTTAATCTTATTGACAATCCAGCTATTTTAAATTAGATATCTCAACTTGTGAAATGCAGCAATAGCAGTGATTCATATTATTTCCAACTATTACTATACAGGATCAATTGGTCAGAGAGTAATATTTTTGAAGGCTCCTTCATGCAAGAAGCTGTGTTTGACAGCCAAAGCCAGCCTTATAGGTGGGTGACAGCCCAGTGCCTCATGATCAAGCTCCTCCCTCTTCCCAGACATCCCAAGGCCCCTCAGTGCTGGGCCAGGGCCAGGGAAGGAAAAAGCTGAGGCTCCCCAACCAGGGGCTTCCATCATGCTGGGCTGAAGAGGGATGCAATTTCCTCTTCCCTGCATGGGCCACTTCAGGACCTAGGTCAGATCCACCTCCAGGAATCTTTAGTTCTGCAGGAAGTTTCACCCTTCTCCCTTCATTTTCTGCACTCATCACTCCCCAGCCACAGGCAGTAGAGTCACCATCCAGAAACCTGCCCTCCCTCGTTCACCCAGGTTGACTTTTCCCTAGGGCCAGTCTTTTTGGCAGAAAATTATAGATTAATTCATATGTAAAGTAACTGATAGAAAGGATCTCATTCTGCCTTTTTACCAGTTTGAGTGTCATAACTCCAACATTATCAGTGGAATTGCTCATCATTTGTAGAGTAAAAGAAAGTATAATAAAGTTCAGGGTCTATATAAAAACAATCTGGGCGCCTAATGCTCCATCTTTTGTAAGTATCTACACCTAGACAAATTCTGAAGAGGTAGCCATATTAGTCTAGGTCAGCCAAACAGACAAGAAATCATGTGACACTTTTAAAGACTAACATTTATTTATCACAACAGAGTCCTGTGGCACTTTTAAAGACTAACAGATTTATTTATCTGACGAAGTGGGATTTTTTCCCAGGAAAGCTCATACGATAAATAAATCTGTTAGTCTTTAAAAGTGCCGCAGGACTCTGTTGTTTTTCTACAATAGACTAAGGTCTGACGAAGTGGGATTTTCTCCCACGAAAGCTCATGCGATAAATAAATCTGTTAGTCGTTAAAAGTGCCACAGGACTCTGTTGTTTTTCTACAATAGACTAACACGGCTACCCCTTTGGAATTTATTTATCACGTGAGCTTTTGTAAGTATACAGACAAAGTGAGTATACAGTACTAGAAAATCAGAATTCACCACTTACTTACACAGGTAGTAGCTTTTTATACCTACTGTTATAATTACCTTCTCCTATGCGAAGTTCAAAGCTAGGGAAAAACAGGCCTTACAATTCCTTGTTTCTTTTTAAACAATCTTAAATTTAAATGATAAACCATAAAATGACTTTAGAACACCTGCCATGGTTTGATTTGATTAGCTGTCAGAGACATTGAATCACTTGTATAGTGGTCAGAGTAAATGCAAAGATTCAACTGCTGTATGCTACATTGGGTAGCATATCAGACCCAGGATATTAAAAAGACAGTGGTTGGACCTAGTTCTTTCTACCTGAGGAAAAGCTTTGTATAATCTCCAAAGCATCTCTCTCTTACCAACAAAAGTAGATCTAATGAAAACATAACACTTCATCCACCTTGTCTCTCTAGATCCTATTGTGATACTAAGTCATGCATCAATTCCATTTCATACTAGTAGATGCACACTCCAGACACTATATTATTGCATTTCTCTGGTGGTTAAATACATGTCCTTCAGTCTTATATGCTTTAATGGCATCTGAGGAGTGCTGTAATTACGCAGAAATTCAATGCATGCCAAGTAGTATTGATTAACACTAATTTGTTCAGACTTGTAAATAATTCTCTTTTTTTTTTTTTAAACATCTAAACAGAGTTTTGGTTGTTTGAAAAATGTTTTTCTCTACACGTCTTTCTATACATTTCATGGTTCTTACATGGCACAGTGCCAGTCAGGTTTTTAGAAATTGTTGTTACATATGATATTTGAAATCTTAATTCATTTTCAGGAATCTTTAGAGCTTTAGATAATGAGCTCAATGGAGAAAAAGGAATACAGTGGTCACTTTCAGACAGTTGTAGCTATAATTAACTTTGTTTCCAGCAGCCTCATATCTGACATCCTATAAAAATCTTTTGTTTAAAAATGATCATTATACAACAAATTTAAATAGGAACCCTGTGAAATGTGAGGGTTAGGAGTTCTCCAGCCAGAGGCCCAAATCCAGCAAAGTACTTCAGAATACGGGACTGCTTAAAGTTAAACATGTGTTTAAGTGTTTTGCAGGATCTTTAGATCACAAGGATCAGCTATTGAGAGATACGGAGTGCTCTTTGTTTGCATTGAAATCAATGCGAAAGGTACAAGAATCTTGTACGAGAATGACAGCACCATGACGAATGGGGTCTAAAAATGAAGCTTTTGATTGTCTTAGAGATTTCTATAATTTTTCTTTTTTTTAGTAGAGCACAACTTGTCTCTCAATATGGAAGACTGCTCCCTGGGGGATAATTGCTTACTGTACTCTGATGTTTTTTCCAAAGATAGCACTGGACACAGAATGACAATGCCCTCTGGTGTAGGGTAAATGTTTAAAAAGGGCAATTCCTAAATAGAAATGGAATTAAAAAAAAAAAACCTGACATGATGAGCAAGCCACTAATACCTGGGGGTGGGGGGTTGGGGGGAGATGAGCAAGGGAAATCAAAGTTCCATACACGAATAAGACTATATAGGCAAAGAAATCAGGGCAGAAAAAAAATGCCAATAAGAATAAAATTCACTCCCCCCACATAAGAGCTAAGAAATTTTTTTAGCCCCTCTGCAGTCTGAATAGAAAGATGTGAAATCCACCCTCCAACTCATGGCTAGTCATTAGGGCTGATGTACAGCCCCCAACTCTTTGTTGGAATAGCCAATATAGACTTCCTTGAAGGAAGATGTTGTTCTCCATAAAACATAGATCCCATTACCCCATCCCATTCACCATCATGGCTGCATGCACAGACATGCGGAAACAACTTACAGCACCCGGGGTTGTGCAGGCACCCTTGGTGAATCGCTATGCCAGTACTCCCTTGCATAGCCAAGATCCTCAGTTCATGTAGAGAGCTTTGTACTGCTCCCCTGCATTGAGGATGAATTTCATTCTGAGTGAATAATTCTTTATGTTCAAGACAGGGACATCAGTACAGAAATTGAAATATGTATTTATTCACTGCATGAATTTAACCCAATCACTTCTGAAGTGCTTGCCTGAGTGGCGATCTCACAGTTCTTGGATCAACCTTATTTTTGTGGCCAACTTCACTGTAGTGCGTTTCCATTTTGTTAATTCCAAAATTTCATACCTGAAGCACTGCAGAAATGAAATTTCCAAGATCAATTTTCCAAGTTTAAATACCACAGTGACAAAAACAGTTGCAATTAATAAAAATAACAGATATAAAGCTATCAGTTTTACCAATGAGATCCCCAAACATGATTCTTGATTTCACACCAGCTAATGAAATCAGAGAGTAACATCAGAGAAAGAAAATGGGGTTTGAATTACAGGCTGCAGTTCAAAAAGCAACCCTCTTTACACTGCCGAAGTAGTAGAAAGGAGCCCTGGTGTGAGACTCAAGATCTGAATCATCTTGGCTATGTCTACACTTACAAAAGCTAGTTCGAATTAATTAATTTGAACTAATTTTAGTTAGTTTGAATTAAGTTAATTCGAGCTAGCATGGCCCCACTAGAATGCTAGTTCGAACTAGCCATGGCCATGCAGGGCACTTGCTTAGTTCGAATTAGTCAGTTGCATGAAGGTCAATCTGCCGATTAGTTCGAACTAAGCAGTTAGTTCGAACTAATATGGCCACATTGACTTAATTCGAACTAACTATTTCAAATTAAGGGTTAGTTCAAACTAAGCAATCAAATTTGTTAGTTCGAATTAAGGAAGCCCTTAATTTGAACTAATGAAAGTGTAGCATGGCCAAGGCTTAAATTAGTTTGAATTAAGTTTCCTTAATTCGAACTAACATGCAAGTGTAGACATAGCCTTTGGTGGTAGTTTTTTACACCTTCTGCAGAACAACAAACAGTCGTTCGTAGGGCAACCAACATTTTCTCATTCTCTAATCTATAGCATCTAACCAGGACCAGAGTAGTACATCTTCTTTTGATAGATCTCATCATCCACCTTATCATACCCTAAAACAACATGAAGAAATTTGAGATAATCCCTAGAGTCTTTTAGTAAATCAATTTTTAAAGACTAAACAAATTTATTTTTCACATGAACTTTTGTGGCTCAAGTCCCACTTTATCAGATGCTAGAAAATGGAAAATTCACACCATGGGAGGGAAAGATAAATCCTGTGATTACATTTCACTACATCAGGTCAGATTACCTCAGCAAATCAACCAAGCTGTATAGATTCAAACAGTGTAGATCAACAAACAGTCTCTAAAAGTGCCACAGTACTCCTTTGTTTTTCATTACAATGATTCTCACTTCTCTCAGCCTCACCACTTTCTGATATGTTGTTCCAAACTGTTTGAATCTATACAACTGGATGGATTTGCAGCAGTAATCTGACCTGATGCAGTGAAATGTAATCACAGATTTATCTTTCCCTCCCCTACTGTAAGTTTTCCATTTTCTAGCATCTGATGAAATGGGACTTCATCCAGAAAACTCATGTGAAAAACAAATTTGTTAGTCTTTAAAAGCACCACAGGTCTCCTTGCTGGTTTTGCTGAACTAGACTGACATGGCTACCCCTTTGGAACTGGTAAATCCACTGTTTCACTGGTATCATTGTGATGAGATTTATTGGGAGTTTGAAGTCACATATGAGACAAGAGAGGGTAAGAAGATGTAAAATACCAGGTGCAGCAGACCACTGTCGAGAACACAACAAGAAGAGGTACTTACACCTGCTATTGGGAGATACAGCCTACATTGCCACTAGCATAGTCCTGCAATAGTCAGCCTGCACGGAAAGGAACAGGCATGGAAAATGCCAGTTGAGTTGGTTGCATGATTGTATTGCATTGGGCCCGCATAAAGGAACCAGAGCATGTCAGTAAATCTTGTCCAACTATTTTTCTTTCAGCTAAGTGAATCTTTTACAAATATCCTACCAGATTTACATTGTTAAATAGTCACTGGTTACATAGGCCTTTATATACAAATATAAGACTCGCGTTTTCATGTTGCAAACAAACATTCTCCCTCCCTCCTCCCATCCAGAATCAAGCAGACAAAAAAAAAACCTTGTAGGAAAAAGCCTGTAAAACTTGATAACATTTTTTAATGGCAGACACAGAGAGAAAGAAATAGAAAACATAAGCTACAGGTCAGAGGAAGTTCAGCTATTTGCGCATGACAGCTTCATTTATGAACCTGGCACTATGGGAAACCCAAGTAGTCTTGAAGGCAGACACAAAGAAGGAGCTAACTATATTTTATCTGAAATGTTTGATCACTTGAACAATTCATTGAACCTTGAAATAACCTAGAACCTTTTGGCTGTTTTTCAATGCACTTGAATTTTTTCAAACACAGAATGCTATAATTTTGTCTTTGCAATTAAACTTGGGACCATTGATCTGTGTTGGCAGTGCACATCCCAGGAAACCTCATGAAACTTTCTAAATCCAGGGCAAAGGTGATGGTGTGTATATTTTTAGCTTATGTTTTCCCCTGAGGGTGGTCGCTGTATTTCCACATGCCCCTTATAAGCTGATCAACCACCCTCCACTGTACATCCATAGGAACGCAATCCAAATTTAGCCCTGACTCAACTGGGGATCTTGTGGAACCCTACCTCGTTTAACAAAGACCATAGAAGATCAACTTTTCATGCAGCTAAGGTAACCATTCAGCCATGTGCAGAGCAGCCATCTTTCCTTCAGAACAGTAGAGAAAGTGCCAAAAAATTGTGGCCATGTGCAGATGACCTGTAGCATCACAGAAACAAAACTAATTGTCACTGAAACAAGAGCTTGTCCTTAGTGAGTTATTTCCCTGATAAAGTTCTTTCTATCCATCTTGGGGGTTGATACCGCTGCCAATCACTGTATTAGCTTTGAGAACCTTCAATGTAAAAGGAATAGCAAAATCCCCTAATGGATTTTGGAGAGTTATTTCCTCACAAAATTTCTCCTGTTTTAGCCCTGGATATTTTTTGACATTAAAACTATTTAAGTAATATCACAAAAAGGTTTTTATATCGTGGAAAGTATATTTCATTTGCTGGTCCCCCCTCCCTCCTCCTCAACAACACTTGAACTAACTATGCTCTGACTTTCAAAAGGGGGGAAAAATATGATTCTCGGATAGTCACAAGGCTTGTAAAATTTCAGTGCTATTAGTCACTGAAAAGGGTGGATTACAGTGCAAAAGTGTAGTCAACCTTAGCTACAGCTGTCACCAGTACTCCAGCTAGAATAACATTCTGAAAAAGATACACACTCAACTGATGGTTCGGGGGGCTAGCTAAATAGCAACCTACAAGTGACATATTAAATCAGCTCAAAAGTCTTTTTAGCACAGAATCATGCTTCTAGCAATGGTTTATATTTGTGGTTTCAGAAGTGATCCTGTAATTCACCCTGTCAGTTATTTTCCACAGCAAATACTGGTGTCTCAGACTCAGAATAAGAGAAATAGCCCAGATAAGATTAAATGTGCCTACACACAATGGAGATGGAAACCAAAATGACTTCCCTGTCCTTTAGCAGATCAAGGAATTAAACAGAGGTGTCCTGAGGCTCAGACTACTATCCTATCTACTGCACCATTCTTCTTATCTTGATCCTGGAAACTTTGCTTTTCCATTGTAGTCCCACAGATCTCTAAAGTTGCTCACATGAGCTCGCTGGATTGGATCCAGGTAAAATATTTCTCAGGCCAATGTGTGGTTGCAAAGATAAGTTAAGTGAACTCTTGTTTACTTTATCTTATTCAATTTAAATAATCATAAATGATATCTGTTAGGAGAACAAGATAGGTAGTCTCAGGGGCAGATTAGGTCAAACATTATCCTTTATTGCCTGCTCATTCCACCTCCACGTGGCAAGTGAGCAAGGCGGGGCCATTACAATCCTTTTATGCTTAAAAATATGCAAAAGCTTACATTTTCAGCAACTCCCCAGAGACTCTTATTTGGTTACACTAACACCTAAAAATGAATATTAATAACTAAGTGATGAATATAATTATCCATACCACTGTTTGATATTTACAGGTTTAGCATATAGTGCTCAGACACTTTCCCTTTAAATGCATTATTTTTTACAATAGAAATTACTTCATAGTCCTTAACAAGCCGGCACGAAAGGGAAAGAAAGATGATAAGCGATGTTCCCATCCAGGACCTTATGTAGGAGGGAAAGACAGAGAGAAAAAGGCAGATAACATAACTTTGAACTAAAATCTTATTTACAGGACACCCTGCTGAAGCCAATACAAATGGTCTATGGATAAAGATCATAGTGTTTTAAAGGCCACAGTTCTGTGATATAAATTGAGATTTGTGCAATGATCAAATCTCTACAACTCCAGTCCTGCCAGGTGCTGAGAATTCCCACCACAGTGGAAACAGAAGGCATTCGCTATCTCACAAAATCAGAACAGTATCCCCAGGCAGGAGTGTCTCTTGCAGTTGTATTTGACCGAAATGCCAGATACTTGATAAAAATGGCTTCTCTCCATTGCCACATGTCAGTAATGAACCTGTTGACCGCTGTTGATTGCAGTTCAGTAGGTTCTTGCTCTACATGTTGACAGAATAATTAGTCGTGTGCAGAAAGACAAAGGGTCTTTTTATTAATTTTTACTACTGATAACTGCAAAGACCTTGCCATGGTGGCTGAAAGACCTGACGCAACCTAGACAGCAGCCTCTCTGTAGAGCAATAGTCATTCTTTTTTGTACTCTGAAGTCTTCTGTCTCAGGGTTGCATGTGAAAATCACGCTGAAAAGCATTGCTACCAAAGTTACGTTCTGTGTCAGAATTCCTTCTTTTACCTAAACAAGCAGGCAGGCCCTAGGATAACCAGTTAATGGTGTATAGAAAACAATGGAAACAGACTTTTGCTTTTTACTCCATAGTCAGAGGATGAAGCTGGAGGTCTGGGGAAGGCGAAGCAACAGCTAGTGGTGCAGACAAATGACAGATTTGGTTCAATTACCTTTAAAACCAATGGGAGCCTTGCCTTCCCAGTAACTTCAGCAGGAATTGGATGTGACGCAGATGCACATTAATTCATCTGAAATTTTGAGATTATTTGGATCAGCTATGAAATCAGGTTTTATGCCAGTTCAGATTTTTCTTCTTAAAGGAAAGGAAGAGTGGTGATATATCAGTTCCTATTTATAAGAGCTACTTGGCACAAAACAGAAGAACCATTACAAACCCACCATTTTGTGGAAGTCAGACTTAATAGGCCCTTTAATTAAAAATGTTATTTACCCAAAGAGATGTGGAAAAAACTGGGTATTGGTCATATAAAACAAATCCAGCATGGGGTTGGAATCCTCATCCCAGTCTAAGGAAGAACGCAGAAGATAATCCAGATAAATAGATCTCCTACACACTCTTTCTCACCTTAAGAACAAAAAGTCAGGGATCTTGGAGGTAATGAGGACAAACCAAATTTCAAATCCAACCTGAACTGAAAATTCGAGGCATGGAAATCCTTCATTCATTTTATATATTCCTCTTCAGCTCTTGTTCCCACCCAGGATTGGAAGCAGAACTGCACGTGAAAGATTCTTCTCACAGTATTTCTGACCTCACCAGAAGCATCAGAAAGCTCATGAAAAAGCATATTCCTGTAGAATCTCCAGCCCACTTGTGCAGCAGCAAGAGAATTCAGGTGCTATTTGTGACAGCATCTGAGCCTTTTGCTTTCCAGAGTGAGCCCAATCTCTCAAAACAATCTTCAATGGGAATTATAAAAATGCATCCAAGGCCATCAGTTGCAACAACCATCTTAGAAATGATTCTTTTCAATATGTGAGACCTCATTGCACAATGCAGCATCCATTATGTTTGTTAGACACATGAAACAATGGTGCACGTAACCAATGACTTGGAAGTGCTATGTTTGGTGCATCTTTTATAGGAGATTATTTAAACACCTACCTCTGGGTAGGATGAGTCTCTGCATCTGTATACCACTATAATCTAACAAATTATTCAGGTTGCAGATATTTACATACATAAGGATCAATTTTGACAGGTGCCAAGTGTTCTGGTTCAGATCCAACAAAGCACTTAAAACATATGCATTGACTTCAGTGGGATTAAGCATGTTTTTTGCACTATGGAGGCGTATCCTCCTTTCTTTTCTGGCACACAGTGCTTCAAATGTGGCCTGAGTCAACTTGTATTTAGTCCCCAGAGTCTAGTAAAAAAACATTCATTTTTTCATTATGTCTGTTCCAGAGTACTCAGAAAAAATATTCAAAAACATCTAGTCTCCAAAGTCAATGACATTCAATGGGACTGAGGTGCTTTTTGAAAGTTTTACCCAGAGTCCTTAGAGATGTGGGAAAATTGATCACATTACCAGAAATACTAATTTCTCAGATCAGTTTGATTGGAAAAATCCCATAAAGTGGTGACAACTTCACAAATAATATGCTATATTTATTACTTCTAGCAAACTTCCTCATCTTATTTCTACCAGATACTGCCATGACTTTGACAAGTTTCATTACCCATGACTAAGCATGCCTTGATCATTCAATCATCAATGAATGACTTTCTAAAATCTAGGTCAAAAAATTGTCATTTTAGAGAATAATTAGACTGGAATACCCCTCAATTAAAAAAAAGAAATAGCTGGAAGATTACAAGTAAAGCCTTGACAAAGTTAGGAATCACAGATTGCAGAGTAACAATTACTAGAGCTAGTAGGGATGTTTTCTCCATCAGAAAATGTCAATTAGTCAAAAGCAAAACAGTGTGGTAAGTGTCAATTTCATTTTTTTTCTTTAGAAAGGGAATAGAATTTTCTGATAATATCAAAGGTTCTTGATTTGTATGCACAGTCAGTTTATTAAATTCACAAGAATTCAGATTTGTAACTACAATTAAAATAGTGTGTGTGTTCAGGAAAGAAACAAAAATTAAAGTTTTTGGGGTGGGATTTAGGTAATGCATAGATCAGAAGTGAATTTCATCCTAACTACATATAATAAAAAAAAAAGAGTAGTGTTAATAGAAATTATAATGGGGAACTGGAGAGGAAGGTTAAGCAAGAAAATTAAAACCATTCCCTTCCATTTCCATTCTTAGTTTAACCAGATTAACATGGGCCTTTATTCTCTACTGCAATAGTCATTGCAGACAGATAATGAGATAAACTGATACCAAAGGAAGAAATGGAATATTGGTATTGATAGTGACTTGACAGGAAAGTAAGCAATTCAAGACCATTTCCTTACTTGGGAAATATGGAGAGAAGATTCTGAAAATTAAGGATTAGGTTTAAAAATACCCCCAGGAAGATGGCTACAAACATGGATTTCTAATTTTTGTGGGTTGTTTCCTCATCCTCCACACAGAGATGTAAAATTGTAGAATGTAGAATTTAAATTTGTCAGATTTCTTCTGTTCTATGGAGAGGATTTTGACAGGCAGAAAGACATGTGATCTGTATTCATTCAGAGCTCCCAGAGTTGACTGCCGGTCTCTCTGGCTATGCCTACACTAGAAAAGTTAAGTTGACTTTGTTAAGGTCGACTTTAAGTCAACTTAATAAGGTCAACTTAACTTTTCTAGTGTAGACATAGCCCGTTGTCGACC
This sequence comes from Pelusios castaneus, assembly GCA_007922175.1. Classification (NCBI taxonomy): domain Eukaryota; kingdom Metazoa; phylum Chordata; order Testudines; family Pelomedusidae; genus Pelusios; species Pelusios castaneus. Next base: position 858,862 of record ML685839.1, read on the forward strand.
TTATTAAGTATATTTAATGCTTTAAGTTGACTTAATAAGATCGATGTAGGCGCTAATCCCCATCCACACTGGCTTTAAGTCGACTTAAGGAGTCGATTTAAGGCTTAAATAGGTCTAAAATGAGGTATTATTAAGTCAACTTAAGCTTTCCTTAAGTCAACTTAAGGAAATGCTTAAGTTGACTTAAAAGCCCAGTGTGGACGTGGCTTTGTTTAGGTCAATTTAAGCCTCCTTAAGTCGACCTAAGATGCCAGTGTAGACGCACCCTCTTTGATTTCCTATCATTTCAGATTTGTAGAGGTGAATTCTGATCACAAGTGACCTTGACTGGATCAGAGTGGGCATCTATGAAGAGAATATAACATGAGATGGACCTTGAGCCATGTAGGCCTTCTCTACACTGCCGCCGTTTTTTCGTGGCAAGTGAAGGGAGGTACGCAAGGTACGTAAAAGAAGTTGCTTATCTCTGTTCGACTTATTAACTCTGCCGTACACACAATGCTAAGTCAAATGCAAATAGCGTAAGTTCGACTTAGCGCTACTCTCATTGCCAGCCTGGAGATACTAAGTCGAAGTCTGGAACGATTGAACGCATCTTGACTGACTCCTCGATCGAATCCAGAAATTCAAACTGACGGCGGTGAATTTGCCACCGTCAGTGTAGACATAGCAATCGTCTTCAAATGTCATGCTCAAAACTTCATGAAATCTCGGACAGATTTGAAACTCAATGAAACACAGTAGAAGTGGTTTAATTTTAGACTTCAATTTTAGGGGCTTTTAATTAGCCTCAATTTAGATTCCTCTGTTATGCACCCGGAAATTGTTATTCATGTTTTCACCTGTAAATGCCAAGCACTTCTGTGACAGTCTAGAGCTGTTTTGAACATACCCAGTCATTTGCTTTCACCTTGCTTCCTTTCACCTAACTATTCTTTGAATCAACGTAAAACTTAGACAAGATCAATTTTGATGCAAAGAAGGACCTCCCTAAGGTTTTGCTTGCCCTGACTCTGTCCATTTTTCTCCCTCCCCAATCCCCGACCCCCTGCCACTAGAACGTTAGGCTTCTTGCTGAAGCTTTGTGATGGTAATCAAAGTATTTCAACACATGAAAGAGGATGTGCAATAGCACAGAATAAAGAGTAATGATTCTCCAATGTCATTATGCAGTATGTGGTGCACATTATTCAATTAATTTGAGCACTGTAGCAAGAATATAGTTATTGATGTCCAATGCTAAATAGGATTCTAGCTGCTGGAAGACTGCCACTTAAATCAAAGTTACACCAGTAGACAATTTGGCCCTATAGCTTGAAGTGGTTGCTGAAACAAAAAAAAAGTGCATCTATTTATTATTGGGTTTACTCTGTGAAGCAAGAACACCAGAAGATGACACGACTTACACACAATGAGTGAATGAATCACTTATACATTTGGATAATGGACTTTCCTAGACACCAACTCAGAAACCCATCCCTATGTAGGAAAGCACTTAAGCATGTACCTAAATTCCATTAATTTTACTGAATAAGGATAGACCTAACAACATATTTAAATGCTCTGCTGTTTCACAGCCTCACTTTCCAGCCATGTACTGCAATGTCCTCATTTCCACCAAACCACGGACAGAAAGATATGAACTCTTTCATTTGTCCAATTCAGATCAGCTGTATATTATTTGGTGTGCGGAATTCTAAATGAACTGCCACTGTAGCTGACAAGAAACCACCAAAAAGCACATCATTCATATCTCGGCAATGATATATACACCAGTTTGCCATCATCTGTTAACTGCAGGAGCATAGTAATTCACATTCGGTCACATAGCCTGATCTTCATGGCCTCTATCTGAGGACATAAAATCCATTTGCATGGCATGGGTCAGTATTTTATGCACTTTTGGGCCTCACATGACAAGCTTTGTTTTCAGTCTAGTAAATGTTTCCTCGCTTGATTTTTCTTCTATGAGCACCTTAATTGGATAATCATATAAATTAGTAATTAACATTTTCGGTGTCACATAATTCACAGTACAAATGTATTTTTCTGTGCCTCTGAATTCAATGAAGCCAGTATTTTATTTAGGGTTCATCAGAATAATAATAGTTTATGATACAAATGGTCAGAATGTGTGTAAAATTCTAGCAAGGTAATTGGATGTGTGTCCACAGATGCAGAGTTCTGTGACTTGTGGTCACAGCAAAGGATTATAGATTGGGGAGCAGTGTAAGTCACCTGAAGAAAAGGTTTTTTGTGACATTTTATTCGGCAGCTCAAATTTTTGACCAGCTATTAGTGCTGATTCAAGTCTACAAATCATGAGATGGCCTTGCTTGGTGGGGTGACCAACTGGCTTCCTGCTCTTGGGCAACTGCACAGTAAAAGTAAGATATCATTGTGATGGACATGCTAGGAGAATCTGAGCAGAAGTCCTTGTGCATTGCTCCTGCTACCTCCTTTACTGTCAGTGAAGACGAAGTCTCAGGGTCCCGTGTGTGCGCGCGCATGCACACTCACACACACTTCACCCCAATACATGTTCACAGAGCAGGGTCAGCATGTGAAAAGGAGCAATGTACTTTACCTTCATCCATTCACTCAAGGAGTTGTCCAGGTAACACTGTAGCTTCCATTTTATTAAGATACTCTTGCCAGATATCTGTCTTTTTCATATCTGCTATCCCCTTAACAAACTTATGCAAGACCTTTAGAGAAATCTGTCTATTGGGAATCTCATGGTGTCTCACATCTGTAGATAATCCTGCAGGCAAAGAAATGCACCATTTGCCATTTTATAGCTGACACAGAGTCTTACGTACATAAGCAGGTCAAGAACATACAGGGATTTGATGCAAAAGTTTTTCTTCTAAATGTGAGATACTTAACCACAAGTCAATCACCAGCCAAGGAAAGATGGAAAGAACAAGATCTCCTTAAGCAAAAAGATAGTGTTAAGGGGCTTACTTATGCCAGGGTGAACTGACCTGAACATAGGAATTCAGCGGCATGCTTGGATAGGTTGGGGGGTTTTGTTGTTGTTGTCATTATTATATTTTGTTTTAAAACAGTGTTGCAAACCCAGACGGCATCAAGAAACAATGGGGAAGAATCCAGCTAAAAGGAGACTGAGTGTTTAATGGATAAATTATAAATTTCAGAATCTCTATAAAAACAAACCAAAATACTCGTCAGCAATGACAAAACAATAAAGTGACAATATTTGACACTAACTGACTGTCAAGGAGATGGATGTCTGAGCTGCCACTTTATATATTGGAGTCAATTGCTAAGTGAGCCTGAACCATGCCTTTTAATTATTTTGCTGCTGCTGTCCATTTATAGCATGTGGGTCTAAGTAATCTTCTTCTAGAATAAATTCACTGATGTGGGTGCTGTTCATCCTTTCATTGTAAGGGAGTGATGAACGATAAATTGGGGAACCTGCAGGAGGGACTGTTTCATACAGGGAAGCATTTGAGTTAATGGTTTAGAAAAAAAGCAAAAAAATAGAAGTGCTAAATATTTTATAACAAGGTTTTGTTTATCTTTTGAAAAAAAATAAAAATAGAGTGCACTAGGGAGACTTCACACTGTGGTACAAAATCAACTGTTCATCCTTTTCAGTCTTAGCTTCTTAATCAGAAAAGGTTAAATTCTGTCCAAAGGCCTTCTGTACAACAAAAGTCCTCACTTACATCATATTTTTAGAAGGTCTATGTTGATTTTTGTGATACGTAGCCCTTCTTCGCTCTCTCTTTGTAATGGTATGTGTTGGCCAGTTTGCACTAATCTTTTGTGAAATGCTATGCCAGGGATGATGCTTCTGAAATGAAACTCATTGCAACAGCTATGGTTTTCGGGAATAAACAGTAAACAAAAAATACGGACACAAAGGGAGGGAGTACATAGTTTCATCTTGTGTTATTTGAAAATATATGCTATTTTAAAAGAATGAGAGAAAGCCAAAATCAATGTAACAGAGGAATTTTTTCCCCATTCTGTGCAATCAAAAAGATAGACAATTTAACTACTAGTTCAACATGAATTAAGTTAATGCTTGTAGGTTCAATAAGTAGGACCACATTAATTTACACTCATCGGGGATTCACCCCTCTAACGTCTGTGAAATCACATCAGTGTAAAGTGGCCCTAACTCTTGGAGTGTAATTTTGTCTGAAGCCTAAATCAGTATACCCTAATACCTAACTATAGATACAAGGGAGATTCAAATTCACTGAATACTTACTTTGTCTAGATAACACTGTTAAGTACCACAGATGGCTTAAAAACCCCCCACCTTTCTGTGATTAACTTTCCCAGTTGAATACTGCAGCAGACATTTTTTTATAACACTACTTTAATCTGTAGTGCAGTGTTTGTAAAAAAAAAGCTGGTATGTATTCATTTCTGTGAAACTGTAGTGACCCCTGCCTGTTTGTATGAAGCGTGCACAATTTGAACACAAGTTTTTTAGAAATCTATTTAAATATAAAATGATATTGCTTAAAAAAAACCAGCTAAATCCACAATGCACAAGAGAGATACCTAAAACTTTGAAGAGAATGGATTTAGAACATGAGCAAAGGGTGAATAAAGCGATATTGAACATTGTATTCTAACAGGGTATTATAAAACTCAATGACTTTGCTGGCCAACAAAATGGCTGGTGGAAACATGTTGTGAGATGTCAAAACAAAATATTTTTCTATGTTGAAAAAGTAGCACAAGATTTCTGAATTTAGCAAGGCCAGGTAACTTAAGTATCATAAGCAACCCCTCTCCACCTCCCCCCACAAATGATAGCTTTAATTGAACCTGTAGAACAAGTCATGAATAAAGAGTCTCATTTTGGTGTGCATCAAAACATCTTTATACCTCTCATGTAATTTATACCCTTTAAGATTCTTTTCTTCTGTCAGAGTTGTATAAAGGGGCCTAATGCCTGCAAGAATAGGACCCCAAACTTTCAAGATTTCCAGTTTGTTGGCAATACAGTATCGTTCCATTTCTGCATTACTTGTTCTTGGAATAGAGAGGGAAAGCACATGTTGTGAAAGTCCCTTTGGATAAAGATTGTTTTAAAATGGAAGCTAAGTCCCACAAATACCCACCCCCACTGGATTCTTCCACTTCACCCAGTGCATCTCAGAAGTTAACACTCTCACATTGACACATGCAAAAATGATGCCTTGCTCCATGGTGGTTCAGCAAACACAGCAATGCAAACGTGGGGAATGGCTGCAAAGTCACATAGCATGGTTACTTGTTGCAACAGAACAACAACATGGCCATTCAGGAAGGTCTTCCTTGATCTGATTCTCCTTCAAGTCCTACCTGTTTATACAGCGTCACTCCCTGACTTCGAAGTAGTTATTCCTCATTTACCCCAGTGTAAGTGTCAGGAGAACCAGGCACTTCATGTCTGTAGACTGTGTGTCCTACACAGCAAGCACAAGCAAATGGACATACATTGATGAACTAGGTACTTGGCAGTTGAACGATTTGACAACAGCAACTGGCAACAGATCTTCCCAGCACATCATATCAGGCTAAATTTTAGCTGCATTGTCTCAAGGGGGAAGATGTATGGGGTGTAGGCTGGTGGATGTACCACAGGGTCTTTGGTGTGTATCTAAGTAACTTGGGGCAGGAGTGTTTGGGGGTTGCTGTGACATCCATTCCTGGGGGGATGAAGTGGGGGGTGCCAGCTGCCCAGTCTAGAGGTGTTGGGGGGTATATGCTGGAATCGGAGCCTGGCATGGCCTTTGGATGACACATGGCAGCCCTCTCTACCTTGCCGTCATCTGGTGGAGAAGCTGGAAGGGGGCAGCCTTGGGCTTACGTGAAAGCTGAGGGAGGAGGGAGTTCTGAAGCCAGGCAAGGTGAAGGAAACAGCAGCAGGTGGTTCCGAAGACGGACAAGGCTTGGGATGGGGGGGACAGTTTGGGGCCTGTGCCCCAGATCTTTTTCCTATGGCCCAGATCTTTTTCCTATGCAGCAATGCTCCTGCTCAAGAGCAAAGCTGCCTAGTACTATTCTTTCTCTTTGTCCTCTTGATTTGGGGAGGGAGTAAGGTATTTCAACCCTTTTTTGTGGAGAAGTTCACTTCTTCCTGTGTTCCTAGTCAACTCATCTGGCTGATGAGTAAGTGGGGACATTTTTCAAACTGCCCACTTCATTACGGCCAGGTGGTTTAACTGAATTAATCTAAGTACTCTGATTTCCCTCCATGAATTTAGAATTACAATCTGAGCAGGAAAGGCAAAGCTTAATCTAACTCTCTCTGGCTATGTCTACACTTGGTAATTTAAGTCGACTTTAACTAAGTCAACTTAGTGTGTCCACACTTAAAAATAAAGTCGACTTAAAGGAGAACTTAAAAAGTCGACCTAGAGCGTCCACACTGGATGCCTAGGTTGACTTTTAGGGGCTTAGGGGGACCTAGGGCAGGTCCACGGGGGCAGGGGGGCACCCTTTACCCAATGCCAGGGGGCTCAGCATTTGCCCCATTGTACCTAGGTACAATGGGGCAAAGGGGGACAGGGACCCTGGCAGGGCATAGGGGCAAGGTGGGCAGGGCTCTGCCCTGCCAGGTTGGGGGCATGCCAGGCTCCCCCTGTGCCCCCTCCCCCCCGCAGGGAGGACATTGGTGTAGCCCTGGGGTAGCCCTAAGTCGACTTAGGGCTACCTCACAACTACACTGGCTTAAGTCGACTCTAGAGAGTCGACTTAAGCCTTAGGTCTACTAGGAAGGTGGTTTTATAAAGTCGACTTTATTTTCCTTAAGTCGACTTAAGGAAACCGTAGTGTAGACGCAAGGTAAATTAAGTTGACTTAAGCAAGCTTAAGTCGACTTAATTTTACCAGTGTAGATGCAGCCTCTTAGTCCCCAGTGCAGCCCCGCAAAGGTGAGAGACAAACAAACAAGTCTATTGTGTATACCTGAACAGACAGACTAATTTAAGGCAAAGGAAAAAGCTGAAAACAGAGCAGCTTTGAATAAATCAACGTAAGCTATGTCTTGCTACAAAGCCCAGCTAGATCCATGCCTTCCCTTGAGTCATAGATATTACCCATGTACAGGCTAAATCAGCCCCTTAATCTGAAGACACCATCTTTTTTTAAGTCCTCTGACTGATTTAAATGGGACTGCTTGGGGAATAAGGACGTATGAAATTTGACAAAGGTTGTCAGAACCTGGCTTTATATTTTCCTCACCCCACCCCCAAAAATACTTGCACCTTTCTTTGCAATGTATTTGAATTACAGCTGCTCCCATTGCACAGTCTAGGGAGCATTCCATAACACAAGATTCCTTTAGGCTTGTGGCGTTCAACCTGTAGTCCACAGACTATGTCTCAGATTTCCCATGGGGTCCACACCTCCATTCAAAATTTTTTAGGTGTGTACAAATGAAGAGGTGAAAAAGCCCATAGATGTATGCAAATGTTCTTTTCCTAGAGTGTTTAGGCCATACCCTTCCTGTCACCAAGGAATAGGTCCTAAATGTCCTCAGCTCCTGCTACCTTTTGTAGGATTTGGCCGGTATAATGAAAATCTGTACAGAGCTAAAACAGCAGTTCAATAGCATTTATGTCTATTTATCATTCCTAAGGCTTGTCTACACATAAAATGCAGCAGCAACACAGTTGCAACACTTCCATGAAGATGACCCCCCCCAAAGGTGTAGGCACTTCACTTTTCTAAGGGGCAGTAATTAGGTTGATGGTATAATTCTCTCATTGACCAAGCACTGTCTACAATGGGGGTTAGGTTGGTTTAATGGCATTACTTGGGGCAACCCTATTTTCTAGTATGGACCAGGCCTACTAATGTACAAAGTATATTTATTTACCATTAGTCCCAGCCATCTGGTTCCAGTATGATGCTTCCATTTCCTGCATAAAGTTTATATCCCCTATTTCTATATTCTGCTACTTTCCTCCTGCTCCTCTGGATTTTCCTCACCCTTGCTGATTCTTGTGTCTCTCAGTCCATCTGGTATGCAAGCAAATGGTAGAAAAATATAAGAGACAGCAAATTATTTAATGATGGTTTAATGTGGCTGCTGCTCTTTGGCAGTGGACAATTGCCAGTTTGCCTAAGGCATTGCAAATACTAGCGACATTGCTATTCTATATATATTTATTTATTGAAGAGATTTCACCTTCTGAATTCATTGCAGGAAACACAAGGAACCTGTTCTAGTGTCTCTCCATGGTTGGCTTGCAGATATATAAGTACGCAAAAAATCCCTCCCCTAACTCAGCATGAACTTAACCTCCCAGAGGCAAGAAGGATAGTGGTATAATTGATGACTAAATTACAGGTGGTCTCTAGTAGATAAGTAAAAACTAACCAGCTTTAGGGAGAAATATCGGCCATCTCCCTTTATGTTTGATTTTAAAACATGTAGCCTGATCATTTACAGCCCGGCACTGGCCTATAATCTTATTATCAGATTTTATAAAATAAGCAAAGTTAGGACAGGAGAGTCCCTGGGAAAACCTATGCTGTAAGGAATAAGGCTAGAGATTCATTATAGACATCTTCCCTCTCATTTAGTATTAAACCAATGCATGAACATGTTTTGTGGAATTAATACATTGCCAGATGTGCTGTCTTTCAGGTGAGACAGAACACCATGGCTTTTGAAGACCAGTAGCACTTTTTACAAATCTCAAAAATGGAAATGTGACCTGACCAGCTGGTCAAGAAAGAGATATACTTCTTGTGAAAATTTAGCAGCATTCATGGGCTCTGGCCAGTGAAGCACACCCAGGTGGGATGTGCTTCATCTTTCCTTGGGGACAATTTGGCCTCTGCTCATCTTCCTCTTTCCCCCTCATGGGGCTGCCTTACCTCTGCATGTTACCATGTGCTTCAGAGAGCCAGGTTAGTAAGAAGAGGCCACAGTCTAGTAAAGATCTTGCGCTTGTGAACACCTTGAACATGTGTGACTAATTCCCTTTGACCTAGACTGAAACACAGCTTAAAAGTGTTTTGGTTAACTAGCACTTTTATATCTGACATCTAGTAATAGGCATCAAGCCACTCATTCTTTAATACTCCCTTCTATGACACTCCTGGCTGATAAAAACCAAGTTATTATGGCAATTTTAAGAGCTTCTGAAAGTGTATTTTATGTTACACATTTAAGTAGTAATAAAAGATGCATATTTTGAAAGGAGGAATTTGTTGTAGCCTTAGCGAGAGCAACATCAGTGAATTACTTGGAAAATTAACTGTATACTCCAATTTTAATCCTCATGACATATACGGGAATCCAAAATGAAACTCAGAGTACCAGGAGAAAACCAATAACCTGATATACAGTGCTATAATTCTACTGGGTTTTTACCTACCAATGGAATTAGAGAGCAATAATTTAAAAATTCATTAGGTTTATTTTATGTAAGTACTAAAATCATTTCAGTCTCATATGCAGTTCTCTCTTCATGTTGCTACCAGAACATCTAGGATTTGGGGCCAAATAGTCTGGTATTATAGATGTGGGAGATCGACAGATCATTTTCATTGGGTAAAATCTCATAATTCATGAAGGTGACATTATTATGGCCATGAATCTGATGTTTCTTGACTGATGAAAATGTGAAATGGATTCCAGTGCATTTAATACTTCACCCTGTGTTTTCCTTATTAGCAATACAGATAGTTCGGCTTGGGATGATCAGGGGAACTGCATGGTGAATAACTTGCTAAGTGCAAAGGTTGTGGATATCATGAGACTTCTAGACAAACTTATGTGCAGTGATGAAGAGGAGTCAGTGATTGTGGTATATGTAGATACCAACAATGTCAGCAAAGGTACGAGGTCCTAGAGGCCACATTTTGGCTGCTATATAAGAGAATAAAAGTCCAGAACCTCCAGCACATGGGCTATAAGCAACTGCCAGTAGCAAAAATCTCCAACTGATGGAAATGGGACAGTGTGGGCTCTGATTTGCTACAGAGAATTCTTTCCCAGATAACTGCCTGCTGGGTCTTGCCCACATGCTCAAGGTCTAGCTGATCATCATATCTGGCGGACAGGAAGGAGGTTCCCTGCAGGTCAGATTGGCAGAGACCATGGGGATTTTTCACCTTCCTCTGCAGCATGATGTAAATGGAGAATTCTCTGTAATTGAAGCCTTTAAGACATGATTTGAGGACGTTGGTAATTCAGCCATATGTTAGGGGCTTGTGTCAGAAGTCACTGGTGCAGAAGGTCAGACTAGATGATCACAATGGTCCCTTCTGACTTTAAAGTCTGTGGTAGCATTCTCTGAAATGCTTCCAGTTCCACATGCAGAGCCAGGAAGACAGGGAGAACTGCACAGTATAGGGAAGAGACGTTTGGGTTTATTAGGAACTGGGGAACTTTTAGAAAAAGGAGGAGTCTGAAGAGGAATGATGGACTCCACCTAAACCAAAATGGACCAGGCTACAGGCATGTAAAATTAAATAAGTTGTACAAGATTTTGTAAACTAAGGGCTAGGGGAAAGCTGACAGGTGCAGAGTAGAACATGGTCTTGTTAGGGGTGGTATAGGGGGACACATCACGTAGAGATGAATTTATTAAAGGGGAAACTCTATCCTTTAGTAAGGCAGAGTGAAAAAAATTAGTAAAGTTGTAGGAACTAACGTGAAAGAATCACACATAGAAAAGGAGCTCCGTTTAAATACAACACATGAAGGCAAGCACCTTAAAATTCACCAAGTTTACAAATGCGTACCTATATACTAAGATGGGTGATTTTTAGAGTGTCAGGCATTAAATGAAGATATTGATATAATAAGAATAATAAGTGAGAAGCAGTACAAGGTACAAAATACAGAGTAATGAGGATGGTCATGGGGGGGGGGGAAGGGCACAACAAGTAAAAGAAAGTCAAATAAAGTAAAAGTACTAAGTGAATCAAACTATACCATAGAATCAATGCTAAAACAATAAGAGTATGTATAAATTATTGAATACATGACAATGATGGTGACTGAAGCATTCAGGGAGATTAGAGAGGCTATAAGGGCAGAGAATGAATAATAATGGGGGATTTCTATTATCCTCATATGACTGGAAACATGTCTCCTCAGAAAAGGATGCAGAGATAAAATTTCTAGACACCATAAGTGATTTCTTTTTGGAGCAACTTGTCCTGAAAACCACAAGGAGTGAGGGAATTCTTGATTTAGTCCTAAATAGAACACAAGATCTGGCACACAAGGTGAATATAGATGAAATGTTCAGCAATATCAACTATAATGTAATTAAGTTTAATATTCTTGTACAAGGAAAAATGCCAAAGAAACTACCACAGTAGCATTTAACTTGAAAAAGGAGAAGTACACAAAAATGAGGATACTAAACAAAACAGAAATTAAAAGAACAGTCACAAATGTGAAATGCCTGTAAACTGCATGGAGACTACCGCTTAAAAACACCATAGTAGATGCTCAAAATATATGCCACCATGCCTAAACAGCCTAAGAGGCAAAAAGAGATTCTTTAAAAATTGGAAGTCAAATCCTACTGAGGAAAACAGAAAGGAATGAACTCTGGCATGTCAATTGTAAAAGTCTAATTTGTCAGGGCAAGAAAGAATGTAAAGAGTAACTCACTATGCAAACAAAAACCTAACAGAAAAAAATATTTTACATACATCAGAAGCAGAAAACCTACCAAAGACTCAAGGGGACCATTGGATGATTGAGGTGCTAAAGGAGAATTCAAGGAAGACAAGGCCACTGAAGAAAAATAAAAGACTTCTTTGCATCAGTCTTCATTGCAGAGGATATGGGGAGATCCCTACACTTCAGCTTTTTTTTTTTAGGTGACAAATGTGAGGAACTGTCCCAGACTCATGTGTTAATAGAGGTGATTTGGGAAGAAACTGATAAATTAAATAGTAATAAGTCACCAACACCAGATGGGATTCAAAGTATTCTAAAGGAACAAATACGAAATTGCAGAACTACTAAATGTGGTATGCAATCTATAACTTAAATCAACCTCTATACCACATGATTGGTGGGTGACACCAGTTTTTTAAAAAGCTTCAGAGGCAATCCTGGCAATTACAGGCCGTTAAGCCTAAATTCAGCATATTGGTTAAGACCAAATAAAAGTATAATCAGACACATAAATGAGCATGTTATGTAGGGGAAAAGGAACATGATTTGTAAACAGAATTCATACTTCGCCAATCTATTAGAATTCTTCAGGGTGTCAATAAAGCATTTAGAAAAGGTCATCCAGTGGATATAGTGCTCTTGAACTTTCAGAAAGCCTTTGACAAGGTCCTGCACCAAAGACTCTTAAGTAAACTGATCAGTCATGGATCAGCAACTGATTTAAAGGTAGAAAACAAAAGGGTAGGAATAAATGGTAATTTTTTACAATAGAGAGGTAAATCATGAGAACCCCAAGGATCTGTACTGAGAATTGTGCGGTCCATAATATTCATAAATGATCTAGAAAAGGGAGTGAACAGTGAAGTGGCAACATTTCTAGATAATACAATATTATTCAAGATAGTTTAGTCAAAATCCAAATACAAAGAATGAGAAAAGGGATTTCACAAAATGCGGTGAGTAAACAACAAAATGTCAGATGCAATCCAATGTTGATAAGTGCAAAGTAATTCACATTGGAACATATAATCCGAAATAAACATACAAAATGATGGGTTCCAAATGAATCATTGTCACTCATGGATTCATTGTGGATAGTTCCCTGAAACATCTGTTTATTGTGCAGCATCAATCAAAAAAGCAAACAAAGCTAGCAACTATTCGGAAAGGGATAGATATTAAGACAAAAATATCAGTGACACTACATGAATCCATGGTACACTCAGACTGAGTGCTGCATAGAGTTATGGTCACTTCATCTCAAAAAAAGATGTATTGGAATCAGAAAAACCACAGAGAAGGGCAACAGAATTATTAGGGGGATGGAACAGCTTCCATGTGAGAAGAAATTGAAAGAGCTGGGACAGTTTTTCTTAGAAAAGAGATCAGTGATATGATAGAGGTCTATGAAATCATGAAAAGAGTGGTGAAAGTGATTATAGAAATGTTATTTATCCCTTACATAACATAAGAACCAAGGGTCACCAAATGAAATGAATAGGGAGCAGGTTTAAATCAAACAAGAGGAAGTACATCTTCACAAAAATGCACAGTCAAACTGTGGAATTTGTTGGAAGTGGGTGTTGTGAAGGCCAAAAGTAAAACTGAGTTCAAAAAAAAAATTAAAGAAGTTCATGGAGGATCAATGACTATTAGACTCGAAGTCTAAAGGTCAGAAATGACCAATATGATCATCTAGTCTGACCCACTGCACAATGTAGGCCACAGAACCTCACCCACCTACTCCTTCAACAAACGTCTAACTTATGATTAAGTTATTAAAGAGCTCAAATCATGATTTAAAGACTTGAAGAAAATCCATCGGCAAATGAGTCATGCCCCATGTTACAGAGGAAGGCAAAAGCACCCTTAGAACTTTTGCCAATTTGCCCTAGGGGAAAATTCCTTCCCAACCCCAAATATGGCAATCAATCAATTAAACCCTGAGCATGTGGGCAAGATTCAGACACCCAAGAAAGAATACTCTGCAATAACTCAGAACTCATCCTATCAATCGTCCCATTGGCATATACGTCACCAGAAGCAAAAGTATCAGTCAATTGCCAAACTAGCCTCTACCATTATATCACCCCCTCCATGAATTTAACAAGCTCAGTTTTGAAACAAGCTAGGTTTTTTGCTCCCATTGCTCCTTTTGGAGTGCTATTCCAGAACTTCACTCCTCTGATGGGTAGAAACTTGCATGTTATTTCAAGTCCAGACTTCCTGATGGAGGGTTTATATCCATTAGTTCTTATGTCCACACTGGTACTGAACTTAAGTAATTGTTCTTCCTCTTGGTATTTATCCCTCTGACGTATATATACAGGTGATCACATCTCCCCTCAACCTCCTTTTTGTTAGGCTAACTAAGCCAAGCTCTTTAGCTATGTCTACACTTACAAAGTTAAGTTGACATCACAAGGTCGACTTTCGACTTAAAGTCAACCTTGTTAACTCGATTTAAATTGACTACATTTTAAGTTGACTTAATAAAGTCAATTTAACATTAATCCCCATCTACACTGGCCTTAAGTCAATTTAAGGACTTGACTTAAGGCTTAAGTCGACCTAAAAGATGTTATTAAGTTGATTTAAGAAAATGCTTAAGTTGACTTAAGAAAAGCCCAGTGTGGATGCGGCTTTGTTTAGGTCGACTTAAGCATCCTTAAGTCGACCTAACTTGCCAGTGTAAACACACCCTTAGAGGGTGCATCTACACTTGTAAATTAAATGAACTTAAGCAGGCTTAAGTCTACTTAATTTATTCTGTGTCTACAATTGAGTTTCTTTAATTTGACATAAGCAGTTCCTTAAGTCGAATTAAGGAAACTAACCCTTAATTTGAACTAATTAGTTCTAATTAAATCAATGTGGCCATATTAGTTCGAACTAACTGCTTAGTTCAAACTAACCGGCACATTGACCTTAATGCAACTGAATAATTTGAACT
>ML685839.1:878449-951903 GCA_007922175.1 Pelusios castaneus
TGAGTGGAGGCTTGTTCGGTTAGTAGCAGTATGCTCACATTAGGATGTGCTTTGGGTTGATGGCACACAACTCAATGACAACATTCTTCTTAAATCATGCACCTAGTGGCAAATATGAGAAATTCACACTGTTGCAATAAATAATAATAATAATTAGTTTTGGATGATGTGAAAGCCCTGAAGAGATTAGCATAGTCGTTACTGCAAACACACAATGTTCTACGCAGAAGCTGATGGTTAAGACATCAGAGGGAATGCCAGACTAAACTGATTTTTACTACAGCTTTGATATACACAAAGGCTCAGCACGCTCATCATCTTGATAAAACAACCACTAAATTCCTCCCCATGGTCCTCCCTGTACTACCACTTCATATCAAAGCCTTTCCCAGCTGAACTGAAACTGCAGGCTAGCATGGGCGTGAATGATGCCACATCAGCATGAATAATGGGCTAAAGATAATAGATATTTCACAAAAAACTGTATCACAATTCAAGGGGACTAATTCTACCATCCTGTCAAAAACTCTAGAACTTGCATGAAAAAATAAGCTCTTATACTTTTCCCTGTAGAAAATAAGATCCATCTTTAAGATTTGACCAACTTTATTTGCAGGCAAGAAGGAGAAAAAGATAGGTAATCCAGTGCCTTCTTCCCATCCTAGTGTCCTGATAGAGGCAATCCTACTGCTGGACCCATAGTACCATCTGAGCTCTGACTCTGAATTGCAATGGAAGTCACTTCACCTCTGTTTCCCCTCCCTCTCTGTCTAGCTTGCCTATTTAGAGGGTAGGCTATTTAGGGAAGAATGGATTGTTTCTTTTCCACATTGCCTTTATCGTTCATAGCACATTGGGCCCTGATTTGAGTTATAGCTAGTAATACAGTACAGTATTACAAATAAGAAGCAGCACCTAGCAGAATGGCCAAGCTCAATTCTTTGAAGTGTTCTGTCCGACTTTATTTATAATGTATGACAAAAGCTTGCACAGGGTTTATTTACTTTTTCCTTCTTCTGCCACATTTCACAATAGTTTTGTGTTTAAAAACATCAGGCAAAATACATCCCTTGTGTATCTCACAATATGGATTATTCTTTCCAAAATGCCCTTTGATTAAATGTGTAGGGCTGGAGCCAGTAAATTATACTAAATCAAGCATCACAGGCATTGTAATTAACTCTTCTCAGTGTTTTCAGATGGGAATGTAAAATAAATGATAGAAGGCGCTGAAAGTTGACTAGTCAATTAGTGTAAGAAACCACCTATAATTAAATTAGCAGAGCTTGTTTTAAATCTAACTTTTCTAAAAGAATTAATGTCTGTTAAAAAGTTATTTTTTTTTAACTAAAACTACAAAAGTAGATAGGTAGATAAGAAGCTTCTGATCTGTATCTGCATCAGAGGAGGG
Organism: Pelusios castaneus; assembly: GCA_007922175.1. Classification (NCBI taxonomy): domain Eukaryota; kingdom Metazoa; phylum Chordata; order Testudines; family Pelomedusidae; genus Pelusios; species Pelusios castaneus. The sequence goes on from ML685839.1 coordinate 879,861, forward strand.
CAAAGTGGAGGTGTTTTAGGTTTTGTTGCTGCAAAATTTCATCGGTTGGGTTTTCACTTGCAAACACCAAAACAGGGTAGCTTGGGTTCCTCATCTTATTATATCTTAACCTCCAGATTTCAAGAAGAGTAGCAAATTAGGTAACCAACCAGATCTTCAGCTCATGAAAATACATGACCTCAGTGGAGCTGTACCAATTTGAACCAGATGAAGATTTGGTCTGTGATTTTAGTTTGGATTCATTCCAATTTCAAACAAAGATAAGGGCAAAAACAGGGATGTTTTTGTTTGTATTTGTTTTGAAAAGCCTTTTCGGCTGGGCTTCTAAATTGCAAATTTAGAAAAAAACAAAATGTTTCAAATCTTGGTCCAATGATAATCAAGCCACTCAATAGTCATTCCCTTCCCTTCCTCCTCCCCCACACAGGTGCCAAAAGACAAAAGCACTAAGCGCCTGTAAAACTTTTTTGCAAAGCTATTTGAGTAATAGTTTTAATTATTTAAGACTAAGACATTTCAAAAGAGCCTAAGGGAGTTAAGTAGCCAAATGCTACAGAAATTCAATGGGAGTTGCAATATTGCCAACCTCAGCACACAAAAATTGTGAAGCCAGGGCACCAAAAATCATGAGTTTGACTGAAAAGTCAGACTTCTAAAACAGGGGTTGAGAGAGGGGGATCTTTGTTTTTCTTCCCCCGTTTTTCAAAACCTCTCAGTATGTTGCATAACTTTAGTTCTGAGAATAGTCTCATTGAAGTCAATATTACTTCCTACTGGCATGAAGCTGAGCATGTCAGTCTGCAGGATATGGGCCTTTACAGGCCATTTTATCTTTGGACAGCACAAGTTTTGGGTGTTTTTTTTACAATTTGGAATCTGCTATTGATGCAACTTCCATAAAAAGACTGAGTAGAGGGAAGAGTTAAAAGCCATTCCTATGGCATTTGAAGGTGTATTCCAACCAATTATTTACTTATTTTTTTTAAAGTATGGTGAGATAGGAAAATGCAGACTGAAAGAGGCGGGACACCCTTGAGTCATGATTCACCTACCATGTGCCACCTCCATGTTTAATTAATTAAATCTGCAGATAAGTTGCAGTTAGAGCCAGGATATTCCCAATGAAGTTGGAGACTCATAAAAAGAGAACCTTATTTAAAAGTTGCACTTCACAAGATTATTAAAAAGGTAAAGAGAGCACCTAATCCTAGTATGAATCCATCAAAATTAAAGGTTTTAGTTTGATCAAATCTCTTTAAAAGCTAATTTAAGAACAAGAAATCATCATATCATACATTTGCAAATATGGAGTTATTAAAACCCTTTTTAATTGCTGGGGCAGGTGTGGGGTGGGGGGGCAGGGAGGTGCAGACATTCAAAACTCAATATTGTTTATGGCTTCTACTCAGATCAAAGTGAAATGTTGACAGCTACATATGTCAACATTAGACCTGATTGAAAATTTCCCTCTAACTATTTTACAACAAAACAATTTTTCATTAAAAAATGTCTATTTTCTGTGAATTTTTTTTTTAATCAAGAGCCAAAACATTTTAAAACTATAATATTTTGTTTTAGCTTTGTTCCCATGATGCTTTATAGGAGTCATATGTCAGGTCTACACTAGCAGTGAAATTTGGTGGCAATCAATGGAGTTACGCAAGCCACGTGATGGAAGTGGAGGTGCTTTGCAACAGTATAAGAATACTAAAATGTGACAATTTTGTGAACATGATACATGGTATGTAATCTGGCCAGTGAGAAGTTATTGTATATTCAGTTATAAGACTTTCCTGTACAAATTCACTGATCTCGCTTAAGAGGGAATTGGGGAAAAACAAAGAAGATGACAATTGCTCCAAATAAGGATGCCTCAGTGCACACGCTCAAAGGACAATGAGCAAAACTATCAGCTTTGAGGAGCTTACAGTGTGTACTTAACAGGATGCAAATCTCATTCATGCAACAGATCACAGGGCTATAAAGAGTTACAAAGTGACCAGCCTCATGGATGATCAAGAGGCCCAATCTTGGGAAAGGATTCTCCCGAGACTGGGAGAGAGAAACCATTTGTGAATTATGAGAATGGACTACATCAACCAAATCCTAAAAGGATCAGGGAACAGGGAAGCAGTGTTCCATGGCAGTTTAGACCTACCGGGATCCTCATGTGGAAGATAGTTAGGTATCTGGGAAGTTAGATGTGTGTACAGTGTTTTGTGGTCTGTGCTTCTCTGAAATGTTTTTCTTTAAGGACATTTTTTGGTGACTGATTACCACCATCATTCCCCCAGAATGCAAATGCTTGACATAAGTCAATCTGCTGAGATAATCAAGGCTGTAGACCAAAAACTTCTCTGGCAGTGGGAGAATCATATGATTCCATCCTAAGAGAGGTGATGGCTCAAGGTCTGAGAGCTGAAAGATGCCCTTGAGAAAAACAGGGGAGTCAGAAGTGCAGTTACCCAGGTAATTTACAACTTCCTCTGTAAATTGGTACTATCTCATGACAGATTGGTATTTGATATAATGGCTTTTTAGTTCTCTTAGCCAACTACACAGCTTGAACAAATTAGCACCCTTGTTATACATTCTCAAGAGGACAAGCATTGCACAGACATGGAGAGTGGACACTCTAATTCCATAAGAGGTGTCTTCTCCCAGGTTATAGTGGAAGTTCATAGGACTGAGATTAGATTTCTGTTCAAGGGTGAGTTTTACCCACAGTGAGCAATCGCCGGCAAATCAGTTCTTAAAAATAAACTCCATATTAACATTCTATAATAGCAAAGATAAAAAACACTTGTCTGCAGCAACGGGAAAACATAACAAAATTAGGTTATTACATTAGGGAGCTTATTTTTAAAATCTCCCACATACATTTGCTCATTACTACTGCCCTTCTCCATCTTTGTGTGTGTTATAGTTCCCTAGTTATTTCGCTTTCCAGCTCCAGTTCCTTTCTTCTGGTATTTCCTTTCCCTGTTCTGATTCCTGATCCCCTAATGCTTATCAAAGCAGAAGATGCACAGCATACCCCTTTGAGACATACTGGTGTCTTGAACAAGCCCAGCTTCTAATCAGTCTGAGCTTCCTTAAGACTGACTAAAGATAAGTCCAGGAAATTACATGCCAGGAAGGTTATCTTCACTTAGTGAATTATGTTGTCCATTTACAAATATTAGTGGCTGTTTCTTGCACTAGTAGCCCAATACTGTTTTCAGTATTTGATGCTTGATCCAAAGTCCACTGAAGGTAATGGGAAGTGTTTCCTGTGACTTCAAAGGGGTTTGGATCAGTTCCCTCAATTAATCACAGTAATACTGGGCTTTTACTGAATTACTGTAATTTAAGGTAGCACCTACTATATACCAAATGTTTTCCAAATACTTCCTGCTGCAAACAAGATCTCACAATTTAAAGTCAGATAGACAAGCAGACTGAGCGTAATAGTAGAACAACAAGAGAACATGTATATAGTCATTAATTTGATTCACTGAAATCATCATAACAGGTTTTACATCACACTTGATTGTCAACAGGGCAGAGGGATTGGTAAATAAGTACAAGGGGGTCACCGAAAAGTTATATCAGCAATTATACTCATATAAAATCTTAGGCTATGTCTACACTAGCAATTTAGGTCGACTTAAGGAAGCTTAAATCAACCTAAATTACTCCCTGTCTACACCAGACTTTTATTAAGTCGACTTAAGAAATTCCTTAAGTCAACTTAATGAAAGCTTAAGTCGACTTAATAAGAAACACCCATTAGGTCTACTTAAGCCTTAAGTCGACTTAAGGATGGTGTTGATGGGAAGTAACCCTTAAATCAACTTTATTAAGTAGACTTAAGGGTGGTTATGTCAACTTAAAGTGGACTAAGTTGACTTAATGTTAAGTCGACTTAGTCCACTTTGTTAAATTGACTTAATAAGGTCGGTTTTAACTCAATTTAAAGTCGACCTTATGAAGTCGACGTAACAAAGTCGACCTAACTTTTTCTAGTGTAGACATAGCCTTACAGTCTTAGTAAAACTGTAGAGATGGAAGGAACCTCAAGAGATCATCTCTAATTCAAACCTCCACAGTGAAGCAGGACCAAGTCATCCCTGACAGTTGTTTCTCTAATCTGTTCTTAAAAACCTCGAATGAAAGAAATTCTACATCCCTTGGAAACCTATTTCAGTACACAGCCAATGTGATGTGGCTGTGAAAAAAGCTAATGCAGTTCTAGGATGTATCAGGAGAGGTATTTCAAGTAGAGACAGGGAGGTGTTAGTGCCGCTGTACAAGGCACTGGTGAGACCCAATCTGGAATACTGTGTGCAGTTCTGGTCCCCAATGTTTAAAAAGGATGAATTCAAATTGGAACAGGTGCAGAGAAGGGCTACAAGGATGGTCTGTGGAGTGGAAAACCTGCCTTATGAGTGGAGACTCAAGAAGCTTGGCTTGTTTAGCTTAACCAAAAGAAGGCTGAGGGGGGATATGATTGCTCTCTATAAATACATCAGAGGGATTAACATCAGGGAGGGAGAGGAATTATTTGAGTACAGCACCAATGTGGACACCAGAACAAATGGTTATAAACTGTCCATCAAGAAATTTAGGCTTGAAATTAGATGCAGATTTCTAACCATTAGAGGTGTAAAGTTCTGGAATAACCTTCCAAGGGGAGTTGTGGGGGCAAAAACCATAACTGCTTTCAAATCTGAGCTTGATAAATTTATGGAGGGGATGGTATGATTAGCCTATTTTGGAAATTGACTGATATTTGGCTACGTGTGGTGGATTTACAAGTGGCCTAAGAGGGGAGAATACGTGGGGTGGGTTCTGAGGTATTATAGAGAATTGTTTCTTGGATAACTGGCTGTTGAGACTTGCCCACGTGCTCAGGGTTTAACTGATCGCCATATTTGGGGTCGGGAAGGAATTTTCCCCCAGGGCTGATTGGCCTGGGCTCTGGGGGTTTTTCGCCTTCCTCTGTAGCACAGGGCATGGTTCACCTACCGGTGAATTCTCTGTATCTTAAGTCCTTAAATCATGATTTAAGGAGGTAAATAACTCAGTCATAGGTTGGTGGCCTATTGCAGGAGTGGGTGGGTGAGGTCTTGAGGCCTGCATTTTGCAGGAGGTCAGACTAGATGATCGTACTGGTCCCTTCTGACCTTAAAGTCTATGAGTCTATGAGTACTCACCTGTCCTTATAATTAGAAAACTTTTCTTAACATCTAACCTAAATTTGCCTTGCTGCAGTTTACATCTTCGCTTACCTTCAATGGACATGGCAAACAACATATCACAGTCCTCCTTATAACAGCCCTTAACATATTTGAAAACTTATCATGTCCCCCTTCAACATCCTTTTCTCAAGACTACGTTTTTTTCTTTTTCTTTTAACTTCTCCTCTATAAATCAGGTTCTCATTAAAAAAAAAATATGCTGTTCTTCTCTGGGCTTTCTCTAATATGTCCAGATCTTTCTTTAAATGTGGCATCCAATACTGGACAGAGTACTCCAGCAGAGGCCAACCAGTGCTAAGTAGAGCAGGACTCTCTACATCCTTTACCTTCAATGTCCATTACCTTCTATATCTTACATATGACTGAATGTTATATTTTCACAGTTAGTTCCCATTGCTGACTCATGGCTCAATTTGTGATCCCAGATCTTTTGCTGCAATTCTGTTGCCTAGCTGTTATTTTCCATTTTTCTATTTGCACATTTGCATTTTGCTTAACTGTAGTATCTTGTACTTGCTTTTATTGAATTTCCATCTTGTTCATTTTAAACAAATTCTCTAATTTGTTCAGGTCTTTTTTAATTCTAATCCTGTTCTCCAAAGTCCTTGCAACCCCTCCCAACTTCGACTCATGGACTCTAAGATAGGAAGAGACCAATATGATCATCTAGTCTGACCTACTGCACAATGAGGCCACAGAACTTCACCCACCCACTCCTGAACTAAGCCACTAACCTATGACTGAGTTATTAAAGTCCCCAAATCATGATTTAAAGACTTTAAGATACAGAGAATCCACCAGCAGACCTAAGAACTAAGTTTTAGAACACCACATTATTTTTACAAGCTCTTATTTTTTCCTTTAACAATATCAAAGAAAAAGTGGTGCACTTGAAACCCTCTTGTCTAAAAGAAATAAAAATTACTTCCTTAAAGCACAGTAGCCAATATTTCTCTTCAGAATGTTAGTTTTAAAGCTGTTCTGGTTGGCTGTCAGAGTTAGATTCCTTCATTTAGAAGTAGCTGGAAGGGCTACATTTTTCTCCCAGTAGTTAGATAAGGTTTGCCCATCCATCCACCTACAGGCGATTTCCGATTTTATAGATGTCAAGCTAGATTTCAGTGTACTGTTTTATACATATCCTTATTCCCAAGCACTGTATTTAAATAGCAAATTGTCTGTTTTTTTGTTTATAAGTCTCATAGTTATGGGTAGTCCCCCACGGAATTAATGAAATAACCACAACGACAATGGGAAAAGCCTAAATATTCACAGTGAAAGATGACTGGAACCAGGGCTTTTTTTTGTGATGGTACTCAAGGAGAACTGAGCACTGGCACCTTTTTTCCCCCACAGTGTTGTGGCCCTGGCTTCTGCTGCCACTGGCCCCAGGCCGAGTACCAGCACTTTTTCTTTTACAAAAAAGCACTGGCTGGAACACACCATCAGAACACTAACCGTGTCTAAGAACAGCCTTGAAAAAAAAATGGATTCTGTTTCTTTTTAATGGCATTGGTTCATAAAAAGAGTTGTCAAAAATTCTGATAAACAGTTTTCTATCAGAAAACTCTGATTTGAAAAACAAATGTTTCACGGGAGCTGCAGATTGTTGATATTTTTGTGGGAAATAATTTCAGCGTCTTATTTCAATAAGGTCAAAATGTCCCATTTCAACTTTATTGAAGGAGATTAAAGTTAGAGCTGGACACTAGGCTTCTGCTAGAGCCTACAGCTGTTACGGTCATGGGGTTATGGGCAGGCAGATTTTGTTTCCCTGTAATTGGAATTTTAGTTAATCAATAGGAAGGAACTATAAATATTTATAACTTGAGCAAGAAATGTAACTGAAAAAAACCTGTTCTTTCTTTCTTGCATAAGATTCTTGGAGAAAATGTGTTTATATTTCTCCCCCTTCCCCTCCCTGGCTTAATGCTTAGTCAATAATTTATAGGTATTTCTGTAACATGTTGAAAACAAATACCTGCACACTATTCATTAAACTTGTCAACAACAAACAAAGGCGGGTATAAATATATTTACCCCATATTTGTTGTTTGGATGTTAATGTAACCAAAAAAATGGTCTCTGGGCAGTTATGAATGTAAGCTTTTACATATTTTCAAGCATAAAAGCATTGTAATTCTCCTCCTCCCCCCTTTCCTCACTTGGGTTATCGAGGAGGAATGAGCAGGAGCAGGCAATAAAGGGTAACATTTGACCTTATGCACCTCAGGGGCTCCCAGTCTTCTTCTAATATTTAGGATTTAGAATTTTATATCATGAATCATTGGAAATGAGGTTGAAGCTAACATTTCAACATTATCAAAAGTGAAAGTTTCAATAAAATCAAAATGAAATTGAGATTGATTTTTCCATCCCAATTTAGCTGAAGCCAAATTCCAAGATTTCATGGAACAGAAATTCTATTTTCAACCAGTTCCATTTATATTTGTAATATTCTAATCTGATATTTCAAAGTTCATACTGACCTGAACCCTAACTACCAGAAATTTTGGTAGGTAGTTGGATGGCTACCAATTACTTCACAGACTATCTACACCAGGAAAAAAGAGGAGTGCTTAGAAAAAGTGTTAATTGAGTGAGAGACTTTACTTAGTACCTAATACGGATGAAAGAAGTGATGTTTAAAACTTGTTAGCTGGTGATGAACCTTAGGGTTTACCTTTCATTGCACACATCATTGTCCCTCTCTACTTTATTATATAAGGCACTAAATGATCAATTAACATGGCTTTAACAAACCACTCATTTTCCAAGTCCAGACAAACCCATGGAAAAGAGTTCTCATTCACCTGTAAATGTGGCTATAAATATGAATTTTCATTTAATTAGGTCAAGGGGGAACAAACTAGACAGAACTGGTTGCACAGAGCCAAATTCAGTCTTGAAACCAAGTGTATCTTGCTGATCTCAGTGGAATTCTGCACTCACACCATATCTGAATTTGGTCTATTAAAGTTCCTGATATGATAACAGAAAGGTTTCACTTATTTATTTATTATTTATTTATTGTATTATCATAGTGCATGAGACCTCTACTCAGAAACCAGGACTCCATTGTGCTAGGCTTTATTCAAACAAAAAACAAGACAGTCGTCCCTACCCCAGGAGTTTACAATTTAAGTACTTAAAGTCTTTCCAAGAAAACTGCCTTCGATATGATATTGCTAATAAGTTTTTCAGTGCATGTATTATTATTATTTTTTTTTTAAATAAATATGTTTCCACTCAGGCGACTCCCTCAACTCACTGTTCACTCTAAACACCTCCCAAATGCTGAACAATTATCATTTAGGTACTTAGAGTGAAAAATCACCCTTCTTCCTCCCCCACCCCCAATAGAAAAGGATGAGAATAAGGACACAGCAACCCAGTTTTGTTTGAGTTTTGTTTTGGGTTTTTTTTTGACTGAACAAAAAGGTCTTGTATAAACCCTCTACACAAAGGTAACTTTCACTTGTAAAAACACATGTTTTGTGGTATTACTGGAATTAAAAATCAGCACACGTGTTAATTGTAATTTTTCATATACAACTGATTGTCTTTTGTATAATAGAAACAATGTTTCTGGGATCAAAGTAGTTATGTAATAGTTTGCATTTGTCAGTCACACACTTTGGCTCTTCAACAGGCTTTATCTATTTTCAAAAATCATTTGCTGTCCAGGATAGTCCTCTATCATCAACATTATGGTGGTATGAATTGTTTATGTGAATAACAATAAACCGTGTTATTACAACACACTATAAGGGCTGTGAAATTAAAAGCAGGGTATCAGAATCTGCCCCTTAAGGTCAACAGATACAGCTATTTCCTCTTCTTTTCCTAATGCTAAACAGAGAACAGTATGGCTGCGTCTACAGTTGTAAATTAAGTCGACTTAAGCTTGCTTAAGTCGACTTAATTTACCCTGCGTATACACTACAGTTTTCTTAAGTCGACTTAAGCAGCTTGCTTAAGTAGACTTAAGGAAAATAAAGTCGACTTAATTAAAATTAAATCAACTTTATAAAACCTAGAATTACTTTGACTTAAGGCTTAATTCGACTTTTTAGAGTCGAATTAAGCCAGAGTAGACGTGGGGGAGCCCTAAGTCAACTTAGGGCTACCCCAGGACTACACCAATGCCCTCCCTGCCGGGGGGGATACAGGGGGAGCCTGGCATGCCCCCCACAGGGTAGGGCAGAGCCCTGCCCACCCTGCCCCTATGCCCTACCAGGATCCCTGTCCCCCTTTGTCCCATTGTACTTATGTACAATGGGGCAAAGGCTGAGACCTCTGGCACTGGGCAAGGGGCGCCCTCCTGCCCCCGTGGACCTGCCCTAGGTCCCCCTAGCCCCTAGAAGTCGACCTAGGCATCCAGTGTGGACACTCTAGGTCGACTTTGAAAGTTCCCCCCAAAGTCAACTTAAAATTTAGTGTAGACTCACTAAGTCGACTTAAATTTCCAAGTGTAGACATAGCCTATGATCCTGGCTATTCCTCGTTTTGTACATTAACCTGGAAAGCCTTCAAAATCTCTTAAGCAGTTTAGAGCACATTGCTATCTATAACATCTACAGATGTATGACTGTTTGCATGACTGTCGCCATTTGGTTTCCCCTTAAAGAAAAGAGAGTTCTGTCATGGAAGATGAAATTGTAGTGATATTATAGATATTACAAGTCATAATAAGATGCAACATTTAAAAAAAAAAGCACTTTGCTGATAAAACCTGTCAAGAAGCACAGTAGGGATAGTGACAGTAAATTAATACAACTTTGTAATGTGTTATATTTTGATAACAGAAAGGTTGGCAAATCCATCATGTCTCAAGTTACTGAAGTAGAAAAAACTAGTTTCCCTGCATCATTTATCATCCCCTGCCTACCTGCTCACATCTTAAGCACCTCACAAAGCACTGCTCACTGTGTAAATGTTCCTAATTTCACAGAAGGCAGCCAAGAACATTCTGTTGCAAATATTTGGAAAGATAATGTACCCATAGGCATTAGTAAATAGAAGCCTGAACACTGTTCATCTGCCACACACCCACCCACTTTGTAAAACCGCATTATTTGGAGTGACAGTAGGTGCTTCATCTATTTGCAGCCAGACAGTTGTACAGACTGAGGAAAAGATAGATCCATTCTTATTACTGTGAGTTTCCGCACTACAGAGAGACATTTATTCCGGAGTTACATGATGAGTCAGATTTTCAACTGACAAATCAGTGACACTCCACTGAAGACAATGAGAGCTCAAATTTAACAAATAATGAGCCATTAAGCTAAAGCTGGAAGTGATGTAAACGAAGGTGTGAGTCACACATAGTGAAATAAGTACAGGAAGGAACATGTGTAAACAATTCTGCTGATTATGTTACCCGGCTATATTCTTACCCTTCCTCCCCACAGTATGTAAATGGCATCATTACTCTTCTTCTTTAACCTACTATGCTCAGGTAATTCACACCACTGTTTAAGTTCCCAGTTCAGGACATTTCAGATGTTAAATTTTCAGCAGGAGTTAAATCATCCCTAATTCAGCAAAAGACGTAATCCAATGCTTAAATTTTTAACGTGCTTAAATCCCATTGTAGCCCCATGCCTAATTTTGACTAAGTGCTTTGCTGAATAAGGATGGCTTTAAACATGCCTATATAGTTAGGGATGTATAGCGCTGGGATAAGCCCAGCCAAAAAAATGACCATGACTATTCAGTAAATGACTTATGGTCATGTTCCCCTTTTATGTTTAATTTGTAAAAGTATTCTAAAAAAGAGTTTTCTAACTCCTGATCTACACTCTAGACTACCATGGCTACAGCACTCAGAAGTGTGAAAAATCCACACCAGGGAGAAACAAAGCTATGCTGATCTAACCTGAGCATATAGGTCACTGGGCCAGCAGAAAAATGTTTCCATTGCCCTTGCTACCATTGCTAAGGGAGGTGGGTTACATACAGTAAAAGAAAAACCTCACTGTTGTTCTTCAGTAGCATCCATACTACACAGATGGCTTAAGAAGGATGTTTGCAGATCCCTATATTAGACGCCTTTTCTTTCACATTAAGCCATACTTTACAGTAGTTAATTATTAAAGAAGCTGTTCTTTGCAAGTCTTCCATCTCTTTAAAAGTGGTTTTGCATCTCTGATTTGGAAATATGCCTATTACAATACAAAGAGCTTATTCAACAGGTGTGTCTCTAAATGGAAATACATCTGCAGTCTAGACACATACGCTGTGAGGGTGAGATTTTAAGAGGTGGCTCCCAAGGATTGTTTATGGTTCTTGCGGGTGAGCTGGAATACCCATAAAGCACATACTGCAGCACACCTGGCACAACCCTTACTCCTGAGCTTGGAGTGGGCTGTATAAAGGTGGAAAGGAAAGAGAGATATTAGAGCTGGTCTACATGTCAGAGACAAGGTAGATCCAATATCTTTTATGTTTCTGTTGGTGAAAGACAGAAGCTTTCTAGCAACACAGAGCACTTCTTCAGGTCCGGGGGAAAAAAAAGTACTCAGAGTATCCTTTCGTGGGAGAAATCCCATTTCATCGCATGCTTGAAGAAGGAGAATTTACAGAATGGGAGGAAAAATAAATGCAAGAAAGTGTAAGACATAAGATCAGGTCAGATTATTTCAGCAAGTCAACATAGTTGTTTAGATTCAAACAGCATGGAGCAACATATTGAAGGAGGGGAGGTAGAGGGAGGGCAAAAATTGTCTTTTATAGTATGTTGCTCCACACTATTTGAATCTAAACAACTGCTTTCATTTGCTGAAATAGTCTGATCTGATCCTATGACTTACACTTCCCTGCATTTATTTTCCCTATTTTATAAGTTTTTCATTTTCAAGCATTTGACAAATGGGATTGTCTCCCATGAAAACTCATGTGATAAATAAATTTGTTAGTCTTTAAAAGTGCCACAAGAGTCTTGTTTGTTTTGCTGAGTTAGACTAACACAGATACCCCTTCGGAAACGATTATTAGAGACCTGAAAATCCACAGATAGGCACACACTATTTTTTGCAGAAGGTGGTGGATTGAATGTGGATTTTAAAAGTGGGGAAGCATCTGTCTTCAGTTTATAGCCTTTGATGGTGCTTCCCCACTTCTGAGATCTGGAGGTGGGGGCTCCCTCTGCCAGCTGCCAATCAGCTGTTTGGATGAGGCTCCCTCTGTTAGCCTCTGATGGTCAGTTGTTTAGCAGCTGCCTGAAGGGGCTGCTCCTGAACAGGTGATTTGAGGGCCCAGAGCTGTAGGTGCAAGCAAGTACAGATAACCTAGAAGACAGACTGTAGATGGCTGATAGGAAATCAACAGATGTAGATCCATGCTTTTGTAGCCATGGAGGACAAAACCATTGACTGAACACTGTCTTGCATCTTAACATATGATGTTTAAGTACAGTAGGAACAAATATAAATTAACTGAAATTGGATTTTCCAAAAGATTTTTCAGCTGAACCCAAGGCTTCTTCAAATTTCATGCAAAGAATAAAGCATTTCCCTTCTAAAGTGGAATTACAGGATTCCTACTCTCTATGTATGAACTGTCATCCATTTCACACTCTTATTAGATTCTGGAAAAAGCACATTGTTTAAACGATTGTTTAAATCAAATGTTAACCCTGACAGGCCAATATTCAATCTGAAGAAAGGCTAGTCATGAAGATACACATGCTAATTACAAAATATAAATTGCTCTTTTCACACAATTAAATGCTTGTAGGAAAATATCCCAAGCAGCCATATGAGTAGATACATCATAAATCTAGATCATTAAAAGAGAATATAAATGCATAGATTTCCTAAGCATCTTGATTAGCACAGCTTTTTTTAGCACCTCTGTCATCTCTCTCATATGATAAAATGCATAATCATGACTGCAAAGTATGTGAAGCAGCATGTAATACAGAAAGCAGCAGAATGCTAATTTAAGTGCCAAAACTGTCAATTATCAATTCAATATTCAGCAAATGAATGGGGTTGATGAGGGATTAACTACATTGTACTCATGAATACGGGGATTAAAAATTTCAAAAGTGCCTATCAATTTAGGATTTTATAAAAGAGAGCTTAGGCTCCTAAATAAAGTGGCTTGATTTTCTAAAGTGCCAAGGACCCAACAGTTCCCATCAAACTGAATGGGAACCACTGAAGGCTCAGTGCTTTAGAAGAGTCAGGACACATATCTGGGTGACTAAATTATAGCCTGAGCCAGCAGAAATGCCATAATTAAGGCTGTCTATCACTTCCCATTATAATCCCGTTTTCAGGTACTTGGAACTGTTCCAAAGAGCAGGTCTATATTGCCCACCATTTTTAACAGCAGTCAAATGGAGATGCTCAAGTTATTTTATATCAGTTTTATTGCTCTTTGCCTGGCACATCCATCGCACTGAGTCAAAGGGAAGGGCCTCCCTTCGACTCAGTGCTACTCCAGTTGCTGGCATGGTTTTAACAGATTGACTGAGTGGGTTTTCACAGTCCCAATCAAGAAATCAGGAAAGTCAATCTGCTGCCATCAGTGAAGACTAACCCATAGTCATGGTTTGAGCTGAAGTTTTCCATACTTGCTCTCTTCCTGAAGTCAAACTAATCTGTTTCCGAGACTGTCTCTACAGACTTCTGTCAGCATAACTATGTAAATCAGCCAGCCTGAGCCCCGGCCCAGGGCATGGGTAGATTACATTAGGAGAGACGGGGGGCTCAACTTTAAAAGTTTGGAGGTGCCTTAGGCTCTCCATTCCATCTGCCATCCAGACAAATGGGAGCTTTTGATAATGGTCCCTTATACCAAATATCACATTACATAGGTTACTCCCAATACCAAAGGGTCAGTCATTTATCCCAGATCAATGGATTCTCTCACACCTCAAACAATGCTGGCAGCTAATTTTCTCTAGTAAACTAATTAATGCTTTATTAGGTAAAAAAGAAGTGAGAACTATTGATGTCAAAACAGGTAAAATACATTAACGAGTGAGTCCAACTTTGTAAGTCCAAAGTGATAGAGATAGAATAATCTAGTTTTCTCCTTCGAGAGCTGTCCCTATGGGTGCTCCACTGAAGGTGTTGGTATGTGCTGCATCACAGACTGGAGATTTTACCAATAGTGTTCGCTAGAGTCGCGCATGTGAGACAGCTGTCTCGGAGTCCCTCAGCGCTTCTTTAGAATGCGCGCAGTTTCAACAGCCTCATTCCCTTCTCTACCATCAATTGTACAGTCAGAGTCTCTCTTTCTCCTCAGTTTGTCATAAATTCCTTATTTTCATTTACTTTATTCACTCTTTTCATTATTTGTTTTTTTCCTCTTAGTGTTTTCCCTCCAATAAAAGAATAAAATCAAACAAAACACATCGCTTTACCCTCCAGATATGCCGTTTTCCCCAGGATGTAAGGGGTGTGAAAAGTGTCAGGATGCTATGCCGGCATCTCATGGACACTTGATATGTATAAAGTGCCTGGGTGAGAAGCACATTTTGCAGAAGTGCGCTCACTGCTGCAACTTGAGCTCTAGAGCCAAAAAGGACAGGGACTTAAGGCTCAAGCTACTACGAATGGGAAACTCTCTCCGACCAGCGTCTGACCCTGGCCAGAGATAGCCAACCTCTCCAGAGCCACTGGCGGCAAAGAGACATTTAACCCCACCTCTTACTTTGGCCAAAAGAAAGAAAATTCCTCCCGCATCTCCTAACAATGCCTGTACCAAAGAGGCTCCCAATTCCTCCAGTAAGCAGGCTGCGGGTCACAGCAGAAAATCAATCTCGACCTCATCGGGTCAGAGTTATAAGTCAAACCAGGCTAGGTCCTCCTCAGTGAGGCTGCCAAAAATCAATCAACAGCTGGGTGTCAGAACGGTCTCCAGCACCGAGCAGCATGGCTGAAGTACCAGTGCCCCATACAGCATTCAGGGCCACAGGCACCAGCAACTGCAGGTGTACAGGCACCGAGAGCCGTGCCTGAACCAGCTGACAATGCAGTACCGGCAGCAGTACAACATAAATCAGCAGCACGAAACCACTCTATACCGCATCAGGACACAGCACCGTCTACTGCCAGAAAACGTGCTGAGAAAAGAAAACAGCTCAGTGATAACGATGATGAACATTTGTCTCCTCCTCAAATGCCATTTAATCTCATCAAGGAGGCTTCTCCACCACGCATCTCAAGGCAAAGAACAATGTCTCCAAGATCTTTTCCAAGTGAAGAGGAAGAGATTGATGATTTAACCCCAATGATCCTCACTCTCATCAGAGATGTGATTATAGGGGACACCATCATGAAACTGATCTCACAGGCTGTATTGTGAATATACGCATTCCATTTCAAACCTCTAGGTTCTACATTTTTAATTTTAAGTATAAATATGCTGTCCTAACTAGTTGAGAAATAATTGATGGTTTGATATTTGATGACTAAATTAAATTTGGAACAACCACCACAAGCCTTGAAATAAGGATTAAGGGCTCAGAATAATTAGAAGCAATAAATTTTGTAATGTAGAGGTTAATAGTTAGTGCAAAAACAACAGGTAATACATTTAAGCAGCATGTTAAGTCACTCACACTGAGGCAGTTACATACATAATGGAGCTAGTTGGGAAAAATATTGCATGTAATAATTTTGATAAAAACCAACAAAAAAGGGGGAAATTTCCTGCAGATCCCCCCATTCTCCTCATCTTTTAATCCAGCTGGTAGATCCATGAACCAACTAACTTGAGAAAACTTGAATGGTTAACAGGGCAGACAAACTAATACCTAAAATGAGGCTCGCTAAACAGTCATTTAGGTCATCAGAATTTAGGAAACCTCCACCATTCCCTGTTCTGATTTCCTCCTCCTCTACCCAACTTTACTTTAAGGCCACACTCAATTACAAAAAATTGCAAGAGCCCCTCTTTCTGCAGCAAGCCTAAATTAAGCAGTAAATGGAAATGTATTGTTTTAAGATAATATCAGTTGAGGGGTTCAATAATCCCTGAACTGAGCTGATTAATTTTTCAGCCAGGCTAGGCAAGCAGCAGGACCATTTCAGCCCAGAACTCCAATCCAAGAACATTGCCCATGCTTTCATAAGACAAGACTAAGAAAGATAAACTAAACTGTGGTCACAGAGTTTGGAATCAGGGCTCCTGTTTACCACAACAACAGCAGAAACACTAGTGTGATGTTTACATTTCCCACATTTGGACAGTCACTAGGCTCATTTATTTGTACACTGGCTGTTGCCTGCCCTCTAACGAAGGGCTATGAGGCCATAGTAAGTAAATGGAGTTGTGAAACTGTGTGAAGTGTGCAGAAATAAAGAAATGGCAAGACCAAAGTTCATGGCTCTAAGCACTCAATTCAAAGGTCTGTCCCCTGAACAGTAAGCTAGTTTTGTTTGGAGGGGACTCAACTCGCCAAATGCATGAGATTTTTGTATAAAGGTTTTAGCAGGGGTGGACCGGCTATCTGGCATCTCTGGCAAATGCCAGAGGGGCCAGTGCACTGAAGGACTGGGGAGGTCGGTCTTTACATCAGAGCACGGTGGCCCACCATAGGAGTCTTACATCAGCTGAAGTGTGGCAGCTGCTTTGCCCCACTCCCAAGTCCCACCATGTGGGACCAGTGGCGATGCCCTGGCTGAAGCATGGTGTCTGCTCCCCACCCAGCCCTGCCTCTTCCAACCCAGCAGAAACAGCGTGGCCAGGGTGCAGCAGCCACTCCACTACCTGCTCCTGGCCCAACTCCTCTCCCAAGTCCCACCGTGTGGGCCTACTAGAGGTGCCCTGGCCAGGGCTAGAACGAGGCGCCCACTCACCACTCCGGTCCCACCCATGCACCACCCCTCCACCAGCCCTCCCACCTTTTTACCTGCCAGTGATGATTTTTAGGCCCATTCTGTCACTGGGTCTTACTCTATAGTCACCTTGTGAAATAAAATGCAAACTAGCACTATGTGGGGTATTGGGACTGTGCCTTTAGGTGTTCCCAGACAGTTTGGGTGGGGATGCTGTGAAGTTTAGGCATGTTATGCACAGCCAGTTGGAATGGGTCATGGATTAAAACAAAGTTCCCACATGCACCACCTGCCCTGAGTGATCACTAGACCTCACAGTGTGCTGCCATCCAAAACTCAGACAAACATTTACCACCATCCACTCCCCATTCCCCAAGGCCTTGTGGTACCTTATATCTATTGTAAATTAATCCTTTTTTAAAAAAAGGGTACTTGTTACCACTAAAGAGCTCCTGAATATATTCCTGGTAGATCTAAGTGTCTTGCCCACATGTTCACATATAAAAAAAAAGTGGCTTTGCTATATGCCAGCCTGAACATTTGTGTAATCATATGAGAAACATGAGACAAGAGCTAGATAATACTGATGATATTCTGTATTGTAGTAGACAACTGTCTAGAATCAACCTTGAAATGAAATCTCTTGTTATCCTCTGGCACTTGCTCAGCTCAGTTGATTTTTTTGCTTTTGTGATTCTACTAACTTAAAACGAAAATGAAAGCCAAGGGGACAGCATGGTTTAGGGAATTCATAAAAGGATCATGGAGTTCTTTGATTCTCAGTCACTAAAGTCTAACAGCTGAGCAAATAATCTGTAAAGGAGAACTGACTCCATGGAGTTTTGCCTCTTTCTTCCGCCTAGTGCATTATTCACAAGCAGTTATCAGTTTTCTTACATTTATGTGCTGTTCACTAGGATTCACTGAATACTTTCAGTAGATAATTCAAGGTCTAAGATGAGCAGTTATCTAGGATTAGACATTGTACAAAATTTAAAATGTATTCATTCTGATTGAGCACGTAGCTCAAATATTGTTTCTGTTGTCTGAGTGAAAAGACTCATTCTTCACATTTATGTGCTCAAAATGTACTTTTTCACCAATATTCTCTAGTAGCTTTTGCATCAGGTTCATGATGTCCATGAACATTCCTGACAGCCAGTATCTGTGTTACCATAGTCATGGAAAGGCACAGAAGGGGCATGACAAAGCATAAAGTCATTTTTTTTTATTGAGCCATTTATGCAGCTCCATACCAGGAATGCAGCAAAATTTACAACCCAATGGCTGTACACTGGTCTTTGGAACAAATCTGTGGTCTCAGTAGAGCTCCTAACAATAGGCTCTTGCAGCACAAACCAAGCGCCATATTAGGCACTGAACTTCCCACCCCCCATCTCATCTGCTGCCATGTATCTTTGCTCTCAGTCATTTCCCCCTAGATCTCTCACATCCCTTGTCCTCTGACTTCGCTACTACCTGAGTCTCCTCTTCTTACTTTTGCTCTTTTATCTTTCATTATGCTGTCAGAATGTGTGCTCCTTTGTCAAGCACTCTTTTTTCATATCCTTCTCTAAGTGCTCACCTCTTCAAGAGATTCTCTTCCCTTTTCCTACTCAATAGTCCTCATGCCTCTCTAGACCTATTGCTCTCTGGCTAAATAAGATGAAGCTGCAAGCACTAAGGCCAGGAAGTCTCTTGCTTTCTATTATGGACTAGACTGTGTCTCAGCCAATAGAACTGTGCAGGTTACGGCAGGGTTTTTGGCAGGGAATTGGTGGAACCCTCAGTAGTAATTTCACTGCTATTATACTAGCTCGCTCAAAACTATCTAAAGATGTCAAAATGTGCTTCCGCAGTCACATCTCTAGACAGCTCCTTCCCTGCACAGATTGTGGAGCAGTACAACTGTATATAATATTATAAATATAAATTTTACCACACTTAATTGTAAAGCCATACTTATATCCCTCTGGATGTACGTTTACAGTGGTATATATATACTATCTGATAGTAATTTTATATGACAGGGTCACAGGCCATTACTTTTAGTTGACCCTATACTCAGAGTACCTCAATTTCAGAAGGCAAATATCTCCTTGGTATGTAACAGAATCTCAGCTGGCCTGACCATCTTAATAAACTTCACATACTAGGGTCATGATATATATATATAAATGCCATTTGAAAACCAATATGCTAGTAAATATCACTATAAAATGTATGTAAAAGCTGCATATGACATCACAGAGGATCTCTGCTACTATGTCTTAGATTCGAACAGCTAAAGGAAGGAAAACCATTTTTTTCTTAGAAAAAAGGGTTTTGTTTTTTTTCCTGTCTGACAAGTTTGATCAGATAGGACAATGAAAAGTACATATACATACAAGGTAAACAAGTGGAGGAGATGACCACATAGAAAGCACAGCAAGGGATAGAGTATCTACAACCAGGAAGTCTTTCTGGCTCCCAAGAGAGAGATAGTGACCTTTGGTTTAATATAAGGGGGTTAAAGACACATTTGAGTCATCTATCATCTGGAGGAACAAAGAAGCCAGTGCTTTCTGTGTATGAAAGACAGATCTGCCCACTAAAACGGGCTGGAGAATGATGAAAACTTGAGGCAAGTAAGAAACGGTGTCAGGCAAAGCTATCTTCTTCTAGAATTAATACTTTAGACACTAGAAAATGTGCTGCTTTGTTTTTGTTTCTACCTTTCGTATCTTTCATTCTTGCTTGAAGTTACTTAAACAGATTTTTAATATGACAGACCACCCGAGTGCCATATATTAAGGTGGAACATATAACCCAAGCTGAGCTAGGAAGCTACTATGTGTTCTGGCTCTTTGGAGACAGTGAGCTTGGGATCACCTCTGAGGGTTCAGTAAGAGGGACAATCTGGAAGGGATGTTGGGTAACCCTGCAAGGAGTAACTGAGGCTATGTCTACACTTGTAAATTTAGGTCGACTTAGTTAAGTCAACTTAGCATGTCCACACCTAAATTTAAAGTCGACTTAGGGGGGAAACTCATAAAATCGACCTAGAGCATCCACACTGGATGCCTAAGTTGACTTCTAGGAGCTAGGGGGACCTTGGGCAGGTCCATGGTGGCAGGGGGGGCACCCCTTGCCCAGTGCCAGGGAGCTCAGCCTTTGCCCCATTGTACCTAGGTACAATGGGGCAAAGGGGGACAGGGACCTAGGCAGGGCATAGGAGCAGGGTGGGGGGGCATGCCAGGCTCCCCCTGTGCCACCCCCCGGCAGGGAGGGCGGTGGGGGAGTCCTGGAGTAGCCCTAAGTCAACTTAGGGCTACTCCAGGTCTACACTGGCTTAAGTCAACTTTAAAAAGTCGACTTAAGCCTAAAGTCGAACTAAAAGTAGGATTAATAAAGTCGACTTTATTTTCCTTAAGTCGACTTTATTTTCCTTAAGTCGACTTAAGCAGCCTTCTTAAGTCAACTTAAGGAAACTGTAGTGTAGACGCAGAGTAAATTAAGTCGACTTAAGCAAGCTTAATTTACAAGTGTAAATGCACCCTGAGTTAGTGGATAAATAAATCTGCTAGTCTTTAAAAGTGCCACAGGATTCTGTTTTTCTGCAATAGACTGACACAGCTACCCCTCTGGAACTTGAGTTAGTGGAGGAAGCTCAGGGTGAGTCCTTTGTGCTGTGGGCATGCTGCTGGAGTCAGAGCTCCGAGCCAAAGCTATACAACCTAAAAGGCACCCAAGGTACAGGGTAGATGGGACAGAACCCTATACTGGTCTGGGTGAGCTCCCAAATTGTCAGCTGGTCATTACGTGTGAGAAGAAAAGAAAGTTATATTGCATACCTATTTTACTTTGCTTAGCCTGTGATGAGCTGATCATCCTCATTTTCCTTCCCTTCACCCCCACTTTATATTACATACACACAATGCTACTTTTACTCTTGCTCATCTCTGCTAACAGCTTTTTGGTGCTAATGCTGTGCCAGATCAATTTAAAAGACTCCAGCACAACAAACTCCACCACCACCCATGCAAACAGTGTTATTTTTCCTCCAAGTTGCCTTGCCATTTGCCTCCTCTGTTATTAAAATGACAGTTGAGTTTCTCTGTTGTTCAGTCACCAAACTCCAACTCAGTACCATGTTGCCTAAGAGACCCATGACAGCAGAGAGAGATGTGATCCAAGCCAATTAAGGGAGGGAAATAAAGCAGAGTGATATCGAGTGAGTGCTATTTCCATTTCTTTTCTTCAATAAACATGTGTATAGCCTTACAAAATCTGTCCTGATGGGCTGTAGTGTAATGGCAGCATCAGCTATGTTACTGTGCAAACTTCATGGTATTTAATGTTTGAAATTTACAAGATACCATTAAACACCAGTGAAAGTTATTTTAGATACTGCTGAAAAATATGGAGGGGGGAAATTATTAAGTTTGAGGATTTTCCTTTTTCATAAGAGGTAGGAAAAAAAAGTGCTTTGACTGAAACTAAAAGCAACTGTTTTTCAGCCCTTTCTCCTTAACGCTTGCATCTGAGCCTCAAACTTTGAGAAGATCAGAAAAAAGTTTATGTAATAATCTCCCTTCCTGTCTCACCTACCTCACTCAACTGTACATACAAATCACAAAAATGTCTCTTCCCTTAATGCAGGGGTGTCAAACTCATTTCCTATGGCAGGCCAGATTTGACTTAAAATATACTTCAAGTGGACTGTAAATACCATACATCAATATACTAGGGCACTCCTGCAGCATCACAGAGTGCTGTGTATGCGATACTGTACTCCATGATACCGCTCTCTCTCTCTTTCCGTTAGGGAGAGAGTGTGGTCCCACCAAGTGCAGCCACAGGCCAGATGGAAGAGGTGTGCAGGCTGCATGTTTGACACCCCTGCTTTAATGTTAAGTGCATGCTAAAAGAATTCCCAAACCTTCGACCTTAGCTTATTGTTTAATATGAGACAGATTTCTGCAAATTAATAGATTTTAAGTTAGTTACCTGAAATTTTTACTGAAACATTCAACGCACAACTTTTCCTACAATGCATTATTTATTATTGTATACCTTACTTTAGAAGTCATTCAGTTACAACCTTTACAACTTCCAGAGGAGTAGCTGTTTGAGTTTATTTCAGCAAGACAAACAAGGAATCCCATGGCACTTTTAAAGACTAAAAATGATAAAGGCATAAGCTTTCTTCAGATGCATTAAGTAAAAACTGCAATATGGTAGGTATATATAAAAACTTTCAAAGTAGCGTGAATCACATTATTATCTGGAGGGTAAAAAGGTCAATTCTAGCAGTTTCACAAAGGTAGTCCCGAGAGTCTATTTCAGAAAAAAATAAGTTATTTTAATTCAAACAGTGTGGATGTGGCCCATTAACAACAACTGATGAGTAGGGAAGAATGTTTAAAATGGTAAAATTACTGTTTGTAGTCAGCTAACCACGCCCAGTCCCTCTTCAGACCCAATCCGATAGTATCAAGTTTGCATATGAATTCCAGCTTGCTTGCAGTTTCACACCAAAGTCTGTTTTTGAAC
The DNA here is from genome assembly GCA_007922175.1 of Pelusios castaneus. Classification (NCBI taxonomy): domain Eukaryota; kingdom Metazoa; phylum Chordata; order Testudines; family Pelomedusidae; genus Pelusios; species Pelusios castaneus. The sequence continues at coordinate 902,440 of ML685839.1, forward strand.
GTTCTTTTTGCTGAAGTATGGTAAGTTTCATGTCTGTTATCTAACGCCCAGGGAGACAGAAGTACTCCCCTACTGGCTTTTTAATGTCATCATTCTTGATATCTGATTTGTGTCCATTTTTTCTTGCGTGGACACAGTCCAATTTGGCCAATGTTATGTATCAGATAGGCATTGTCATCATAGGATGGCATATATCACATTGGTAGGTGATTCTTGCCTGGACAGCTTGACTTCCCATGCCCCATGATAGTTAGTAAACTTGGCTTATAAAACTCACCATCTACTCAAAGAGTTTTTCATCAAAGACAACTTCAAAAACATCTTTCTAAAATGTCAAATGTGTGGGAGGAAGCAAATGAATTTATATGTAGATAGGCTTTATTTTTAAAACATGATATATAAAACTTCTCTTCTTAAACAATAAAAAAGTTTAAACAACAGTCTATACAATTTAATACCATCACCCCCACAGACTTGCACTCCATTACAACATAAGAGCAGGATGAATCATGGATGATGGTTGAGAAAAAGTAATAGTGCACTACTTAATGCAGAGGTCTGTGACCTTCTCTGGAGTGAAAGCCTCATTATTCGTGAGTTAGAACTACAGGTGGTAATCGCAACACAAAGGATAAACTGTGAAGGCATACAAGTGGGCAGCTTCCACACACAAATGCTTCTTTATCCCTGCTAAGGATCTCGATCTACATTCAATTGATATGGATAAGAAAGAACGAGGTGCAGGGGGGAAGGTAGCAACCTAGGTAAAATAAGGTACTAACAGACAGTCACAAATGTTTCTTCTGAAACTATTTTGGTGAATTTGTTTTCTCCATGTGTTTGGAATGGGCTTTAAAACAGTGGGTTTAGAAGAGTTCATTGTATAGAATGTCATATTGGAAATAATCTGAATTACTCTTTTTGCAAAAAAAAAAAAAAGTCCATTTAATGCTTGAATTACACTGGGAATACTGTTGGCTCCTAACATAAAAGGATAGGAAAAATAGTTTAACAAGGTTGATACAAAATTTATTATTATGCATTAACCCTTTAAGTCACTGAGCTTTATGGATGAAAAAGCACCCTAAATGTGATAGATATTATTGTACCATGAACAACAAAATGACATACTATTTTTCAGTATTTCTATTATTTTAGCACAGGGACGGGCAAACTTTTTTGCCAGAGGGCCAGATCCAGTGTATGGCAGGTCACAGGTTGTTGAAGAGGAGTGGGGAAGGGGTGTGATTTGAAGGGAGTAATGGCCATTGCTGGCGATATGTGGTGGGAGAGGGGTGTGGAGAGTGGCCATTATGCTCCAGCCAGGACACTGCTAGAGCCACAGGGGAAGGGATGGAGCTGGGAGAGGGGAATGGATGTCACAGTCCAGACCGCCAGCCAGATCTACCTGGAGGGTCAGACGAAAGGCTCAGGTGCACCATATATGGACTGCAGTCCCTAGTTTGCTCACCTCTGCTTTAAAATCTAAGGCTATGTCTACACTTGCAAGTTAGTTCAAATTAAGGAAGCTTAACTAACAAACTAACTTAAGCCTTGGCTACACTACGCTTTCATTAGTTCGATTTAAGGGCTTCCTTAATTCGAACTAATACATTTGATTGCTTAGTTCAAATTAATGGTTAATTGGATCCGTTAATTTGAACTAAGTCAAATGTGGCCATATTAGTTCAAACTAACTGCTTAGTTCGAACTAATCGGCAGATTGACTTCCTGCAACTGACTAATTTGAACTAAGCAAGTGCCCTGCATGGACATGTCTAGTTCGAACTAGCATTCTAGTGGGGCCATGCTAGTTCGAATTAACTTAATTCAAACTAACTAAGTTAGTTTGAATTAGTTAGTTCAAATTAAGTAATTCAAACTAGCTTTTGTAAGTGTAGACATAGCCTAAAGTCCTCAACTGAAATTAGTCCCTGTTCTGCTAGGTACATACACATAGACCTGGTCCACACTTAACTTAGATCAATTTAGCTATGCTGCTTAAGGCTGTGAAAAATTTCATGAGGAATGCCATGGTTAGTGTTAAGGTGCTGTTATGAGCACCCCATAAACTGGCCACGACCTCCCTTGTGATATAAAGACATAGAAACTGTTTCTCCTCAGGTCACGTACAGAAACTGTTTATCAGATACTCTTCCCAGGTCACATACCAGATACTGCCCCCCAGGTCATGTAAAGAACTCATGGCTGCTAGGCTTGTGACTATCAACATGCTTTATTCGGACCCTGATTCGCTCTCAGCCAGCTCCCAAAGGGGTGGGTCATCCCCCTCGCCCATGTGCTGAAGGGCAAGTCAATCATGACTGCTCTGCCCCCCCCCCCCAGGGGTGTAGAAGGCTCTGACCTGGAACCTAGAAAGCTGGTGAAAATTCCTTTGCACAAATAAGGACAGGAGGAACCGGGCAGACCCTCGCCCCAAAATTCCTGCTGCAGCGAAATCTGGCCAATCACAGCCCTCGGCAGGAAGCCGTGGCCTGGGCAATAAAAGCTTCCATGCCGCATGGAGCAGGGAGAGTCTCCTCGAGATAACTGCTAGGCCTGATCACCCTGCAGTAGGAGTTCCCCCGAGAGTGCCGGCCCGAGTCGATTTCAACCTCCGCCTTGAGACGTTATGCTGTTGTTAATCACCTGCCTGATAGTCATGGTACGTATGTGAACCCGAATTACCCCCCCACGTTTACTCCTCATGATTGAATGTGAATAATTCTTCTACCTCAGTTTTAACCCTAGGTATTACAATTGGTGTAGGTTTGGGGATTATTGTTATGTTTATTGTTTATGTATTGAACTCTGTCTTGTTATACTTTATCTCTGAATTATCAAAAGAGTCCAAGAGGAGGGTTTATTCTAAAGGTTTATTTCTGTGTAACTCATGATATGCTAAACTGTGAGTAATCACCTGGGGCTATCTTGTTATCTGTGAAGCTGACTTCTGAGTTTAGTCCAGCAAGCAGCCCCACTGTTAACCCTTTGCGTCCCAAAGAGGGGACTAATAAAGTTTATTATTTTTGGCCACCACTTTAAGTTCCAGGAGCCTTCCTTCTCCCATCCTTTACCCACTGCGGACAGTTAGGTTGACCTAACTCCCTGTGTACACATAACCATGTTGATGGAAGAATTCTGTTGACCTAGTTACCACCTCTTAGATGTGGATGACGTACATCACTGGAAAAAACCTTTTAGTCAACACCGCGAGTGTCTGCACTATGGTTCCACTGCGGTTGCGCTAAAGCTATGCTGCTCTAATGTAGACATAGCCGTACTAAGAAAGTCTCTGTCCCAGAAACAATGGGTGGGGAAGATAATCCCATTTTATAGTCAGGGAAGTGAAGAAGGGTCAGAGAGATTAAGTGACTTCTCAAAGATCATACAGAGTCTGTTTCAGAACAAGGAACTGAAACCACGTAGACCAGGGGTCCCAAAACAAATCACCATGAGGGCCACATGGGGACTAGGATATTGGCCCGAGAGCCGCATCACTGAAACCTTTTCATACAATGAGTTATTATTAGAACTAGAGACAGCACTGCTGGATAGCCTTATGACGTCTTTCTAGGGCCTGAACAAAATACACATTTACTTTTACAATTACTTCCATGGTGGTATCATCAGAAAGACAAAGAGTAATCAAACCAACACACTTAAAATTTTACATTATAAATCAGTGGTTGCCAACCTTTTTGGTTGAGGGCCAAAATACAGTTTTGAAAACCCCGAAGGGCCACAAGTTTAATTAAAATTAAATTGTTAATTAATTAAATTCAAAAGGTTTGTAGTTAAAATTAATTACTTGGTTTTAATTAATTTAATTTGATTTAATTTTTAATTGAAATTTAATTTTAGAAAGGGTTTTAAAAGACTTTTTTTTAAAAAAGGTTTTTAATTTTTTTTAAGAAAGATTGAGAGAGAGAGAGAGAGAGAGCTGCATGCATCCCCAAGCCCATAGCCTGGCTCCCAGCTGCATGCCAGGACTGGGCAGAGCCCCCCACAGGCACTCCATGGAGCCAACCCCAGCACAGAGCCCCCATGGGAACCCTCCCCAAACCCCCCTCCTTAGAGTGCCCACACCTGAGTCCTGTCCAGGCCCCAGGCACTGAGTATGCCTGCTCTGGCCATCTGGCCCACCGCACTCCCCCGCCGCTGCAGGCTGGAGCTCCAGTGAGCGGTACAGCTCCCATGCGGCAGTTGGTTCCTTCCTGGCAGTGGCTGCCGAGGCCCCTCAGAGTCAGGGAGCGCAGCGTGGCCCGGAAGCACTGCCGACGGTGCCGAGATGCTCAGCTCAGTCAGCGGCAGGACCCCGGGTGGGAGGTGAGAGGCTCCCAGTCAGCAGAGGCACGGGCCACTTGAAAAAACTCCATGGGTCACTTTTGGCCTACAGCCAAGGGGTTGGGAACCCCTGAATTCCAAGTCTCGTTGTGGGCTGCAGGAAATAACTCTATGGGCCACGTGCCGTCTGTTTCAGACCCCTGCTTTAGACTGAGTCTATAGCCCTAATCATGAGGTTATTATTCCACTTCACAGTTTCTCTTGGCTTAGTTATTTATCTGTCTTTTTAACCAGAGCTGTGTTCCTCTTTGTGATGTTATCCATGCATCCATTTTGAATGTCTTAAATCAGTATAACTCTTTGTAAAAGGAATACTTATTAATTAGCAGTGGAGAATTAGCTGCTGTTCTAATCTAATCTAATGATCTCTATACCACAGTTGACTTAAACATTATGTCTAAAAGCCCAAATCCTTCTATGTTTTATACAAGGCACATTACCTATTGAAAAAAAGGGAGTTGAGTCTAATTCATATTTTGTATTAAACTTTCTGTTTTAATATGCATGGTATAAAGTTATTAAAAAACCTTAGTGTAAAGACATGCCAAGAGTTTAAACTGATGAGCCCTGAAACTGCATCACATTTCTCTTCTGTGAAATTCAGACTCTCACCTTCCATGAGGGTTGTAATTTACTGATTCAGGATTTGGTGATTTGCAAAGCATTCAGTCATATAGCATTCTAACCCTGGTCTCCCAGTCTCTGGGCACATCTCTAGCCACAAGACTCCAGGGAAAAAATGTACCTCCAGACCTTGATATGCTATCTCCATACATTCAATCAATTCAGCTAACTACTTACAAACGTCCACATGCTCAAATAAACATGCATACATGCTCATGCTTAAATAAAGAGAGCTGCTGTGATTTGTTCAATCTACAATCCTTCTTCCCCCCACCAAGCTCTGTTGTCAGAGTCAAACAGCTAAAGTGTTTTCACTCAACTGTTCAGATTACAGTCAGCCCTGCTATATGGACCTCCTCTTTCTGCAGTAGTGCAGAAATAACAACTGTTAAACCCTAATCCCACACCCCTGCACAGTGTGGGACCTCAAGGGCGATACAGTACATGTGCGAAGGGCCAGAGAATGATGGAGAACTGTAGGCTATGAAGTTTAAGATACTAAATTTAACCATTAAGATGCATATTGTAAAAATTCTGTGGTGGCTGAAAGTCCCTTTTGAAAAGAAGTCATTGCTTATTATTACATCACACTTGTGCTGTTTTTCTGCTTTAGTATGTCTGGCATTTTATCTGGGTAACTGCCTTTCCTATGATTAATAGCTGCTCTTGACGGACCAGTCTCCCTGATGAAATTATCTTCTATAATTAAATCATCTATACCTCCGTGACTATATTTTCTAGGGCATCTTATGATGCTATCTTTGGGTATTATTCAATTTTCATTTCAGGAAACCCCAACTTTCTTTTGTTAGGAAAGAGTGGAACATTGACAAACAAGATCTGGATTATTAGCCACCTGGATTTTGTTTAATTAACACTAAGCAAAAACATGTAGGTCTTTCCCGTTTTTGTTTGGATTTCCTTTGCTCTCTCCTGTGATGACCAAATCTGCTTTGAAAACACTAACCTTAAAAATAAAGAGAAGCATTCTCACTAGTAAGTGTGCTTCAAGACTGAGAAATCATTCCAGACGCAAACCTGTTATCTTGCCCAGTTTTCTTCTGAGACTACACATTCAAGAGCCCAGAGAAGCTATGAAAATTGAAACCACTACCTCTTGCCTGCACTGGTGAGGAAAACTGCTTTTGCAAATAATATATACTGGATATTTGGTTTGGGGGCTCATTTTATATGTGCAGTAATTGAAGTCTTTGTCATTATTGAACGAGTGTTGTGTCAAGTCCTTAACGACTGCTCTGTGGCTTTGGCCAAATCACTTATCACTGCAATCTTGAGAGAACTAATTAGCTAGTATTTGAACACTGCACGGAATATGGAAAGTACTAACAAATAATATCAAAGCTAGACAAAACATTGACTTTCCATGATAGTGATGTTTCGTTGTTAGTTAAGAATATTCCTGATTAGAAAGCATGATGGGACGTCGATGGCTTCCACTAAACGCCATCAATCGCTACTGGTTTGCTCTACTGCAATACTGAGCTTTATTTCTCCCCACTCTGTTCTGTAGAAAAGGACAATGTCCAGACCTATTATGCTAGTTCACTTAGATTGTAAACGACAGGTACTGAGAAGTTTATATACTGCTACCACATGCCTATTGCCACCACTGAGTGTAAGCGTCCTTTCAATACAAAAAGAAGGGTCAGTAGAGCTTACATTGAAAGGAAACGGTACTAATAGACTGACATTTGACATTGATACATTACTGTGTATAAACAATATTTCCCCCCCCACAAGAATGATATTTTGCTGGACAGTTACAAAACAATAGCATCAGATCACGTACAATTAACCTGGAAGGGAGCATGAAGTGCTTAAATGCCATGGTGAACGGCCTATGATAGGAACCTCAAAACAGAAACAGAAGTGGGATCTATAGTATGGAAGTTAATTCCTGTAGTACCATCATCTCACTATTGTTGAAAATGAGCTTCCAAGTTTTATTTAAAATCCCTAATCGATGCTGATTTCTAAAATTAAGTTTTAGACATTTTCGGGGACCCTGGCTAGCCACAAAACATATATATTGAGCCTCAGGTCTCTACAATGAACTAAAACGTTGTCACATTGTAACCAGTCAGAAATTGTGTGTTAAGTCTAAAATGATATTGCTTATATCACAAATATTACATCATTTCTGTTAATTAAAATAGAAGACAATCCACTATGGCCACATTAAACTAATCAAACTCTATGGAATTTTCCTAGTCCAGGTCAGTCTACTAATTTATGTAGAGGGAACTGACCACTATACCAACCCAATTATTTTTAGAGACCAGATAAAACAGACAGTTCTTCAATGGTCTTCTTCCTCCTGCCTTACTCTCTCCTTTCATTTTCCTTACCACAAGCCCTGACTAGGAAGCCTCAGGCTTAAGTGCTTAAGGCAATGCACTGAGGTGTTTAGGATGTAAATTACAAGAGAATCACCTAAGATATTTCCAAATGAATATTCGTTATGGTTTGAATTGGAGCCTTGGACTCATTCTGAGGAATCTCAGAATTTTGTATCTCCCCTGAAGGACCTGGATAAAGTTTTAGGGAATAAAAGCTTTCTTTTTCATCTATTTATTTTTTATAAATCGGTATTGCTAACCACAGCTGATGCAGGATAGAAAGAAATGCATTCAAAATACCCAGTTGAAGTTCAATATTTAACAATTTGTATGTCTAGAGACCTATCATTTCTCTGGGAGTTGACCTAAGTAGTTTACTCAAAGATAGACATGTTCATGACTGTTCCATTAAATATGTGTATCCTTAAGGAAGCTTATAAATTAAAGACAGACTTCTCAAACTAGGGAGAGCCTGCCAGTCTTTACAAGACTCTTACACAAAAGCACTTAAGCATTCAGCCAAATATTTTCATGAATCAGGGATCTAGAATCTCAAATCCAGATATACTAAATAAGAAATATCTTATAAATAAATCTGTGGTTAGTTTAACACATCACAGATCAGATTCTTAGCTACTGTAAATTGGTCTGAGTTATAGCAGCTGAGGATTTGCTCTAATAATTCAGTTTTTACAGACATGCTAGGGGAAAACTAACATTTTTGGTGGGGGAATAAATTTTTATTCTACTAAAAAATTCTGGGTATTACTACAGTTTCATTAAGCATATCTATCACTAACTATATATACCAGTTAACAAGCATTTACCCTGTTCTAATGATAAAACAGCATGAATACATATGATTTTTATCAAACATAATTCTTAGATACGTCACCACAATTAAGTCAGTTGCTTCTTTTGCCTGTGATAATTTTAAACACTATTTAAAAAGTACTTATTTTTAATATTCTGCAGCGATAACTAAAATTACAGTTTCTTTAAGCCAAAAGCATTTAAGAACAATCATTATATACAAAATTGCTTTATACTGCTTCATTATACAAATGAATTTAGTGCTTTTAGCAAACTTTCACGCAGTTTATGAACAAAATAATTACATACAATATTAACCTGACAAATTCCAAAAAGACTTTGATGCCTTCTGCTACACAAGGCACCATGGGAAGCAAATGTGTAATAACTACTGAGTTAACAGCCACTGTAATGGATTTCTATTAAATTAGTCTCTGTCCTTCCTTGGAGCTAGCAAGGTATGTTTGGGCCCAAAGCTCATAAGCAGGATTTTAAAATGTGAGGCTGTGTTGAACTGACTTTGCTCACATTGGCTATGTCTACACTTGTAAATTTAGGTCAACTTTGTTAAGTTGACTTTGTTAAGTCGACTTTGCATGTCTACACCTAAATTTAAAGTCGACTTGGGGGGGGAACTTACAAAGTCGATCTAGACTCTAGACACATTGGAAGCCTAGGTCGACTTCTAGGGGTTAGGGGGATCTAGGGCAGGTCCACGGTGGCAGGGGGCACCCCTTGCCCACTGCCAAGGGGCTCAGCCTTTGCCCCATTGTACATGGGTACAATGGGGCAAAGGGGGACAGGGACCCTGGCAGGGTATAGGGGAAGGTTGGGGGGACATGCCAGGCTCCCTCTGTGCCACCACCTGGCAGGGAGGGCAGTGGGGGAGTCCTGGAGTAGCCCTAAGTTGACTTAGGGCTACTCCAGGTCTACACTGGCTTAAGTCGACTTTAAAAAGTTGACTTAAGCCTAAAATCAAACTAAAGGGAGGTTTAATAAAGTCAACTTAATTTTCCTTAAGTTGACTTAAGCAGCTTGCTTAAGTTGACTTAAAGAAACTGTAGTGTAGACACAGACTAAATGAAGTCGATTTAAGCAAGTTTAAGTTGACTTAATTTAGAAGTGTAGACACACCCATTGAAAGCAATGGTGAAAATTCCACTGAATTCAATGGGAAGAACACTGGGTTAATGATGAACACTTTCAAAAATCCCATCTTATATTTTTAAGAGTCAAGACTGTCAGATGCTATTGCCCTGATCCCACTCTGCTAGAAGTCAATTTTTAAATTCCCACTGATTTCAAGGGTGCAGAACATTTTTTTTGTGCCCTCAACTTCCACTGTAAAGAACGGAGATGGAGGGCATTCAGTGCCTTATAAGACTGAGCCCTCAGCACACAAAATTTCACGTCCGTAGTCCAATTGGTATTAACAGTGTTAGCATACACAGAGTCCGCACTAGGTTTATCAATTCTCACTGCTTAGATTAATGGGTTTGGGGAAGGACAAACTGGAGTAAGTAATGCCACAGCAGTTCAGCTGCACTAAACTGTCTGCAAGAACATAGCATGAGGCATCTGTGAATTTATTTGCACTGAAAAAAGAATGCATTTTTTTTATAGGAAAGCAGTTTGGAATCAGTGCCCTTAGTAACTACATGTGAAAATGAGGCAGAGTAAAGCCTCCAGCTGTTAAAGGTAACTGCACCATCTCAATATTTATTCGGATTCTGCCATTTGTCTAGAAGAATGAAATAATGGTGATAATCAACAGCTAAATGGAGGTAAGAGTGGTCATAAAATGGGAATACTCCCCAACAAGTTGAAGCTCGGGAGTATTTTAATTTTTATTGCATTTTGACCTGCCTATTAATCATAGTGAAATTATATTCCAGATTGCCAGATATCGTGCACATACACAACATTTACAAGAGGTGAGATATTCATATAATCCACAAACTTTAAAAAGTGAGCCTGATTGCTGATTATTCAGAATTCCAAAAAGGAGATTATTTTGATGGCTCCCAGGTGTTCGGGTGCCAGGGAGCTATTTTAAATTTTCTTGGAGGCTTACCCAATATTTCACACTCATTATGAAAACAGCATCTCGATGACTTTCTCCAACTCTCCCTACACCATTAGGTCACTGGTTTTAGAAATTATTAGTTATATTAAACAAGCTGGAAGATTTGCCCTACTAAACTGGGACAATTACATAATCAGACATCATATTAACTGAAATCCTGCAGTTAACAGACACAAAATATGGATCCACCTGTCAAACTGTGCATAAGGTATTTCCTTCTGCTTATGCACATCCCCGCTACCTTCACTAGGGCTCTATGCATACTAACGTAAGTATCCAAAACCTAGGAGTCATATGCCACCCCTAGCCCTCCAATATCATAAAAAGCATGTAATAAAAGCTTTAGGTAAAGACAAAACCACACACACACACCCCCTGCCTTGGCCCCTCAAAACAAAACACCACTTAAAATGATGGTTCACAGCCTTATATTCTATGAAACATTAGCCATATCCTACAACATAGGATGCTGGGTGAAGTTTTCAAGGGACTTTGAACAGCAAGTCAATGAGTCTGAGGCACCTATGCCACTTACAGACTTTAAAAATTTACCCATGGCAATAAAAGCACGTGAGCCCTTTCTACATCAGCACTTACTCAGCTGCAATGACTGGTGCGTCTGAGCCATTGGTGTTTACTATAATACGGATGTGTAACCCTTCTGCCAAGTGGACTCAGCATAAACAAGGACCAGGTTCAACATCCAGGGTCCCTCTCAATAACACAACATAGAACCAGCTAGAGCCTCCACCCAATATTCAGGGAAAATGAACCTCCTTCATCCTTGGGCCTCTTTAAGAAGCAATGCTTCCTCATTCGCAAGCCCTGAGTCTGTATATAACAGAGAAACAGAGTCCTGTGGCACTTTTAAAGACTAACAGATTTATTTATCACATGAGCTTCCATGGGAGAAAATCCCACTTCGTCAGATGCTTTGAAGGTGGGAAACTTACAGAACAGGAGGAAATTAAATGCAGGGAAGTGTATGACATAGGAACAGGTCAGACTGTAACACAAAAGCTCATGCGATAAATAAACCTGTTAGTCTTTAAAAGTGCCCCAGGACTCTGTTTGTTTCTTTGCAGTAGACTAACACAGCTACCTCTTTGGATCTTGTATATAACAGGGGAGAGGAACCTGGCATTAGTGTGAGAAACCACCACCAACATGATTCAGACACATCTGACCACAAATAAAATGCCCATTGCAGAGTACATCGGACAGCATCCTTTGCCTGTTTCTCACCTTGTGGCGGGAAAGTCCAAGAAATGAATATCAATTAACAAGCCACTCCTCTTACTCCTCCCACTCACAACTACTGTCCTTGGTCAGAGAAGACTCAGGTCACAGGTGGCTTCATGCAAACTCACCTGTTAGGACCCTCCCGAGTCCTTTCAGTTCTTGCTTTACTGGCAGGAGCAGAAGACCAGAGTCCAGCAGCAGGCAATATGACAGGTTTACTGGATATTTTCCACACAAGCATCCATTAGGACCAAATAGTCCTTTACACCAATAAGTTTCCCCTCCCAGTGAATTTCCACCCTCCCAAATAAATTCCCCTTCCTCCAGTAAATCCCTTCCCCCAATAAATTTCCCTCCCTCTCTTTCCTGGTTTACCTTTGTTTTATAATGTATTTTAACCATTTTTTTTTTACAAATATTACCAGATAATTGTATAATCAATCCTGCCATATTGTAACATAATCCTCCACCAATCATACCCCACCACCTTAACGGATTACAACTAATTACAAGACAGACGGAAACCATTAAGGATACAGACAGAAGGCATCAGAACAATAGATACCAGGATGACCAAACAATACAAAATGTCGATTTTGTCACAAGTGTGATGCTCTTGAGGCATTGGCTCCTTCTGACATGATGTGTTTGGAATGTGTGGATGTGACATCACGCTTCCCAGTCGATGGCTGCCCCTGGTGCTTTTTGCCTTTGCTTAGCTCAAGCACAAGGCCTCAGCCAGTCAAATTGATTCTTTGGTTTGCTACTACTGTAACTAGGTAGTAATACAACATATTTAAAAATTATAGCCTCACAACGAGGCCTGAATAGCTATAATCTAACATCACCTTACATCTGGAAGGAGGGATAGGGAAGAAATGTTGAGCAAGGCTTCCATTGCTACCATCATCACAGCAACTGTCTCTCTCTTGCCACCATTCACTCTTCATTTCTGCCGGCTGTTGCTACTGTGCCATCATTCTCTCCCCTGTGGTCATTAGACATGCCACCAATCACTCCAGCACACCAAGTTCACTCAGCTCTGTGCTGTCACCTGCCTCTCTCCTGTGAGCTCTGCAAATCACTCTCTTGATGTTCCACTCAGCTCTCATGGACTTCATCAGCTATCAGAAGAACATCACTGCTAGTGCAGGCTGAGAAGTCCCTTCCACAGAAATGCTCCCCCCCCCTTCCCCAGTGAATAAGCACATAGACCTAATTATCAGTGATTTCAGTCCTAGTGATCATTTAACAAAACAAGAGACTCCCAAATGGAGCCTAATTAGTTCTGCCTAAAGAGTGGAGCGGGCAGGTCAAATGATGACTGACTGGTAAGCAGAAACACCTTTTACTGCTATATTTCATCTTCTTGAGATCTGGCATCCAAACCTCCTCTCAGCAAGTTCAGTTTAGTTGAGGGTAATCCCCTCAATCAGGACAGGCTGCATACAGTAAGGATAACACTTCATTGCCCCAGCATTCCAAGTGATATGTAACTGAACACCAGCCAAAATTGAACATCTGGGCAACTCTGCTATGTCTGCTAGATACCTAGGGAGAGTAGGTGTGTTCCTGTAAATACAGGCTAGTCTTGAAGTCCTCCCCCGGCTCATCACTATATATCAGGGGAGAGCTCATTCAGACTTTGCTTACAGATGCAGATGTTTATATTATAGACAAGGTTCTAAGGATCATATTTTAAAGTGCTCAGTATCTACAATTGGGGAAAGTTTCTAAAAAAGTGGTCAGATTTATTAAAAAGAAAAAAGAAAAAAAAGCTCTGCATGTTGGGTGTAGAATTTTATGAAAATCTGGTCAACCCAGTCTAAAAATTTGGGAAGGATAAGAACCGAGGGAGCCCTGATGGCAAGAGGTCACTCTCTGCACCTGCACCAGCCCCAGTCCCACTCTGGCCAGTCTGCCCCCAGGGGGTGACAGGGCCAACTGGCACACGGTGCAGGCCTCCAGGGCCATGGGCCCTGGAAGGCCGCCCAACACTCCAGCTAGCCCTGTCCCCCAGAGTGGAGCAACCACACATTGCTGCCCCCCCCCAATTCCCCCTTGGGGGTGGACTGATCAGCTTGGGGTGGGGCAGGAGCACAGAGCCTGGCTTCTGGCCCAGGGTGGCCCTGTCCCACCCCCACCTCCAACAGGGCAGGGCAGGGGCTCTCCTAGCCAGCCCCCCCCCCACCCGGATGTGAGGGCTGTGCAGTAATCCGCCCCTCCTTGCAACCTACCATGTACAAGAAGTAGATATTTGGGACTTTGAAGAGACAATAGATCTGTTCCAGGCGCAGTTTCAGAGGAATGGACTAAGTAGTGGATCATTTGCACTCCCTTCACCCCAAGTAATTCTTAGGAAACCTACTTCACATGCATGTCCCCAGAAATCCTTTGAAGTTTCTAATACTCCCCAGAGATTGCATTACTCACGTGTCCTAGAAGTTACATACTCTTCCACAATAATATATTAATTGCATTTTTAATACAATGGACTGCAAAAATGTCTCTCACTTCCATAAGCTGTGTCCAGGATAGCATATCCGTCAGCAATTTAAAGTGACTGGGATTTAGATGCTTTAGAAAATGTTAACCTATTTGCTTTTTCTTTCTTTTTTTTTTTAATTAAATAAATGCAAACTAAATGACGTATCTAAATATTTCTTATATCAGGCATAGAGTCTCCCCCTCTGTACATTTAAAAGTAAACAAAGCACTAACAATTTTCTGTTCAGAATGATCTTCCCTCCACAAAGGGATAAGTGGGCCTCTCAACTTTTTTAACGGGTTAAACTGGTTTCCATTCAATTTGACCTAAAATGTCTATCACAGGAACAAAGATGAAGTTGTTCTTCTTTCTTTTCTGAATCCTGTCTTCATAAGTTAAAATATGTGGTCTAGATTTAAACTGCTAGTGCTTTTGAAAAGGTTCTCAGAATTACCACCCTAAAGGAAAATTCCTTATTAATAGGCGAAAAGGGTACGGTTATCCATCTCATTGATTTGTGCCTTCCATATATTTGGTGTCTGATTTCAGAATTAAAACTGGATATGCAAGATAAAAGACAAAGCCCGTGGCTCTGCCGCATAAGTTCAAATGTCTGGTAGAAGACAAGTAGCACTGCATAAAAGTGATGACAATAAAAATCAAGTACATGGCAAGTCACCATCTGTAGAGGCTCCGGATGAGAACACTGTAGAGTGATATTGCTATGTGATGTAGATTCCAGCACACCATTTATAATATTCATAGCTGCTGTTTCCCTTCTTACACTTCTGTTCAGATCCTGAAAGATGTAATTTACAGTTCTATGAAGCAGTATGTCATGTTTTCTTTCCTTGATACACACACAAGAGCACGGTTTGAGAGGATAGCGATTAATACATCGCCACAAATATTGGCCTCAGAGGCCCTACAGTTAGTGACCTACTTCTCACAGACAAAGTCTTCCAGTTTGTTGCACTGTGTTCTTGCAAACAAAGCAGAAGAAACAGTTACATGACACATGATGAAAAATCCAAATCCACCCTTGCATTTATGGTTAGCCAGCTGCATAGGAGCTACAGCACAAATTTACAGCCACACTCCCAAAACTAAGGAATTAGTGTAGAGTTTGACTATAAACCAAATGATTTACAATAAAAAGCAATATCCAATTTCATATGTTTAAAATCTGATGGTATTTTTAATTAAATAAAAATATCATTCTAGGGCTTTGTGTTTGTGGGGGGTTTTTTTTTAATTTAAATAAATAGGTTCCCATGGCCATGTTTGGGCATCTAAATAAAGTGATCAAGTTTTCAAGTATTTAGACACCCACCATTTCCCAGTGCCATGATTGGCAACTGCCTGGTGCCTAGCATTTTTAAATTCGACCATTTATTTTACATACCAACATAAGGATAATGGAGGCCAACTTTAGTTATCAGTTTTTGAAAAGCTCAACTTGATCTTTATCATAATAAATATCAACATTTTATATGTTTAAAAAAATCAATACCTAGAATTATTTTTTTTAAACATTCATGTAGTGTGGCAGGAAGTAGGTCTTTAAAGTAAGAAATGATTCAAGAGCTAATTTTATCATGTGCAATATTGCTTTCTATACATACCTAAATAGTACCTTAAGAGAGCCATATAGGGTATATACTGTAAGGGCTGACATGTATCTTTACTTAACTAAGTAGTCTCTCCACTGTCTACGCTTATTCATACCCATACTAAGGGTGCATGCAGTGTATGTACTCTACATGCTACTGTAAGGAGCACACAGCGTAGCGGTACCTTGAGAGTCACAAGTAGAGAGATAATATTTAGTGAAAAATAGGACACTCCTTACTCCTATAAGCTATCATTCCAAAAGAAAAAAAAACAAAACCACCATTGGTTTTTCCTCAGTCCCAGTTGGTCTCTCCCAAGAAGCTCAAGACAGGGCAGCTTAAACATATCAAGGCTTACCCTGCACCTTCTCCCACAATGGAGCAGTGCCTGGAACCAGTGGTTAAAGTATAATTTGACAAGCCCTGGAACCCTCCTAAATCTCTGGGCCCCCGTCCCATATTGTCTGGGCCCCCTTCATGCATGTGCAGGCCCCAGTCCAGGTAGACATTTGCAACCACTTCTCAGTACCATATGCATCAGTTATTGGACCATAAAAATATTTATACTTTTATATGTTATTTATGTCTATAGTAATTATTGTCACAAACTAGCAAACACTGCATAACACAATAAGTATTGTGATTAACAACAGTGGGGCGTAGGACCTGCCAGCAGCCAGGGCAGGACGGAACATGCATTCCACCGGATTTTTTAATTTTTAGGGGCCCCGGAACTCTGGTCCCTCAAATTTGTCAGCCCCGGAACTGCATTACAGTGAATTCCCCCTTACTTTAACCTCTGCCTGGAACATTCCATTGCACTAGAAGAGAAAATACTTTGCCTATTGAGCCCCAGCAGTCAGCAAAAAGTCTTGAGGGGGAAGGGTTAATTTAGTACTTTTAAAGCCAAGAATTATAGGAAACTGCCAAAATGCCTTTGTAAATCATGTTACAGTATCTGCACTTAGTTGATAAGAATATGAGCTTAAAATTGAACACAATTCTGCTGTTTTCAATTTTTCAATCTAGTGTTTTCAATTTCCCTTGGGTCTCAACAGGCAATGGAAACAAAAATCTTTCTACTGAGATTCTATCCAAAGCTCACTCAAGTCTGTAACAGAGGCTTCCATCAATTTCAATAGGGTTTGATTAGGTCCCTGTTTTCCACATATTCACCTTGAAATGTTACTTGTGAGGATAAAACAATTGCCTAGGTTTCATTTTAAAGCTTACTCTAGACCCTCAAGAATAAATTTGGCCACTTTATAAAAGTTGGTGTCAATTTTATATTGCCCAGGAGCTTGACCTTTTTCTATCAATGTTACCCTCTAAAATAGCCCATTTTAGATTAGGACTGTAGAAAAAATCAGTCTTGGAGGACTACTTTAAATATATGCACTTCCCTGAACTCTAGGAGGGCAGTTAAACCAGACACTCCATCTTTTCTCCCTCCCAGCACTCCTCCCCCTCCTGCCCCTCCCCGCAGAAGAATGCCAACAGAAGAAGCCCAGTTTCATTTAAGAGACTGCAAGCTTTCAGGCAATGATTTGGAGTGACTTTAGAGTTACCTGGGTTATGTCATTACACACATTTGTCTTGTACAAATTATGTCAACAAGCAGCTGTCTAGTAAACAGAGACCACCATTACTCTAAGTTATCTGAGATTTGCTGAGAAAAGCAATGAATCCAACAATGAAAGGGGAATGAAAGGTTTCCTGACAAAATGCATTTTAAAATTTCAGTCACTTCAAGATTTTCCTAAATGTGAACCCTACAGACTGAAGCTGCAAAGGAGAAAGCTTTGAAAGCATGAGATTCACCAGATGGGGCACTCCATGGTGGCTATGCTAGGCATAGCTTGCTCTCTCTGGGTGCGTCTACACTTGTAAATTAAGTTGATTTAAGCTTGCTTAAGTCGACTTAATTTACTCTGCATCTACACTACACTTTTCTTAAGTCGACTTAAGCAAACTACTTAAGTCGACTTAAGGAAAATAAAGTCGACTTAATGAAAATTAAGTCGACTTTATTAAACCTCCTTTTAATTCGACTTTAGGCTTAAGTTGACTTTCTAAAGTTGACTTAAGCCAGTGTAGACCTGGAGTAGCCCTAAGTCAACTAAAAGTCGAATTAGGGCTCTCAAGGACTCCCCCACTGCCCTCTCTGCCAGGGGGGTGGCACAGGGACCGCCTGGCATGCCCCCCCACAGGGCAGGGCAGATCCCTGCCCACCATGCCCCTATGCCCTGCCAAGGTCCCTGTACCTCTTTGCCACATTGTACCCAGGTACAATGGGGCAAAGGCTGAGCCCCCTGGCACTGGGCAAGGGGTGCCCCCCTGCCACCGTGGACTTGCCCAAGGTCCCCCTAGCCCCTAGAAGTCGACCTAGGCATCCAGTGTGGACGCTCTAGGTCAACTTTGTAAGGTCCCCCCTAAGTCGACTTAAAATTTAGGCGTAGACATGCTAAGTCGACTTAACAAAGTTGACTTAGTTAAGTTGATTTAGCTAAAGGTGATCTAAATTTACAAGTGTAGACATAGCCTCTTTTAGCATCCCCTGCCAACAGTGTCTCCAGACTTGTAGTGGTCTGATTTTTGTGCCATGGCCCTACAGGCCACAGAGCTCTACCCAATAGAGGGATAAAGCAATAGTCCAACAAATGACAGTTCTCCAACTCCATAATGGACCCTCAGTCCAAATCCTGACTCACTAGTTCTTAGCCATGGTATCAGGTATGTCATAATATGTCCCAGCCGAAGATGCTATTAAATAAAAGAATCCTCTGGAATTGTTGGAAGAAAACACTTTTGAACGTTGCAGTATGAAATAGAATGCTGTCAGATTTCATCTCAAAGTCAGACAACAACAAGCCACTTTATATTCATGGAATGCCAGTGACAGAATTTCACAGTAGTATGTGAAGAATCTTTTGGTCTCCAACCAATTTATCATTATAAATATTGGATCCAAGCATTCCTTATTTAGTACTGATGTCAAAGCGGGCCACCTTTTGGAATTCCTCTAAGTGAATTCTCTTTTTGCCCCTTTACAGCACCTAAACAAAATGAATAAGACATTGAACGGAAGCATTATATACTCCCTAGCACTCAAAGGGTGGTTCTTTTGTGATGACAAATACACACTTCAGCATACACCTATGAATTCAACATTCAGGCTGCAAATATTATCCATGATTCTCTACTGTCAGATTACAATATTACAGAAAGTTGCATCTCTGCAGCTTTAGTCCATTTCTTAATTTGTGTTATATTGTGGTGCTAGAGAGGAATTGCATGTAGAGATGCCAGTTTCAATAAGGCACTTGTTTTGTGTACCACGTGCTAGGTGCCATATTTGGGGGTGGGAAGGAATTTTCCCCCAGGGCAGATTGGCTAGGGCTCTGGGGGGGGTTTCACCTTCCTCTGTAGCATGTGGTGTGGCTCACCTACTGGTGAGTTCTGTGCATCTTAAAATCCTTAAATCATGCTTTGAGGAGGTAAATAACTCAGTAATAGGTTAGAGCAGGGGTAGGCAACCCCCCGGCACGCATGCCAACAGTGGCACACGAGCCCATTCGGAGCAGCACTTGACATCCTCTGTGGTGCCACAGAAATTGCCACTCCTGCCACCATAAGACACTCCAAGTGGCTTCTTTCAGGGGCGGCTGCAGTGCGGAGGTCCCTGCCACGTCCATGCCCCAGGCATACCGTGAAAAGAAGCCACCTAGAGTGGCTCCTCTCTGTGGTGTGCCGCTGCCGAAAGGAGTCACTCCAGATGGCTTCTTTCTGTGACGTGCCTAGGGATAGGGGTCCCCAGGCATGCTGCCAAGAGGAGCCACTCCAGACAGCTTCTTTCCATGGCGTGCTGCTGAGAGGAGCCACTCCAAGTCGCTCCTTTCTTTGACAGGGCTTTTGGCACCAGCTGAGGGTTGAGGAGGAGGGGCCGGCACAGGGATTGGCAAAGGTTGCTGGCCCCTGGGTTAGAGGCCTATTGCTGGAGTGGGTGGGTGAGGCTTTGAGGCCTGCATTGTGCAGGAGGTCAGACTAGATGATTGTACTGGTCCATTCTGACCTTAGAGTCTATGAGTCTAAGAGGAGTCCGTGATTGTAAAGCTAAACTGGGCCTTTATTAAGAAAATTATTTACAGAGATGCTGCCACTGCAGTTGTTATTTCAGCCATATGTACACAGACTAGCTTCCTGGCTCTTCCTCTAAACTCTTCCATTCTTCAACCTGTGCAACCTTCCAAATTCCACACAGGCAACTGCCTGACTGATGTTTCCAGCCACCTATCACAGGTGTGAGTGTTACAAAATACTACCTTGTCACATAACAATATTAACAGGCTTCAGAAGATACCAATAGAGCTTGACAAGTGTGTGTGTGTGTATTCAATAAAAAAAGAAATGTTATTAATATTATTTAACAGTTTTTAAATAGTGGCAAAAATAATAGAACCAGTTAGAAAAGCACACAAATGGAGAGGTCCGGGAATATAATTTCAATCTTTTGACAAATAAGATTTTAATTCTTCTTGGGCATTTTCCAATATCTATGATCTCTGCCCCTAACTGGCTTTTTGATCACAAGGCCATCTTGTTTTCAAAACACTAGATGGATAATGTGTCTGAGCAGTGAGCTACAGGCTTATTTCATTGTCATTTTAGCTAACAAGAACTGTGTTCTGCTTTTCAGAGCTGGATATATTACAATGATTAAAAACAGTTGTGGTTAATGATATGAATTAGAAATATCACACATCCCAGAGAGTACAAAAAGAAAGTGTAAAATAAGAGGTTACCAAATGGTTCCCAGGATCTTTATTATTACTTAAAATATAAGCAACTATGTTGAAAGGTTATTTTAAATTTAGAAATATAGTAATAGATGGATAGATTAGACAGTCTTCTTTAATTAGCAAACCCACAGGAAATGAAAGAAAACTTGCCCATCACGCTCACGCTCACTAAAAAGATAAAACTCAAAACATCACTACTATTGAACAGTTTTGCACATGGATAAAACGTAGAGATTTTTCTTCTTTTCCCCTTTCTTTGGGTATTTTTTTGGTAAAATTAAAGGAACTATAAACTCACATATCAGGGCATAACTCAAACACTAGCAGATGGGGGAAGGAAGGAAGAAACTTCTGTCTTAGAAGCTTGTTAGATTTCTTGCATTATCTGTGAAGGATCTGCTACAGCGCACACTGTCAGAGATATGGGGCAGGTCTATACTGCCTGCCCTTTTCGGTGGCAGTTGAATGGAGATACACAAGTTACTTAAAATAACTTGTGTATCTGTGTTCTAACCTCCTTACTCCCAGCACATCCACTGTGCTATGTCGAAGGGAGAGGTCTCCCTTTGACTCAGTGGTACCCCACTTGCTGGGGTAGTGTTCAGAGAGTAACTTCCTGATCAGCTGAGTGGGTCTTCACAGACCCGATCAGTCAATCAGAAAGTTCAAACTGTTGGCAGCAAATTTGTGAAGACTAGCCCATGATGTAGGAATAGATGGGCTACCACTCTGCTCCAGTATGAAACTGACTCAGTTGCTTAATCATTATAGAACAATTTCAATTTCACTCAAACTCTTCATTTCCTTTGCCTTTCTATATATTTTCTCTTCTTTCTTTTTTCATGCTTATTGTGGTGTTCCAAATTTATTTAACTGATGAATGAGCCTGAACCACAGAAATTAATGCATTTGTTTTTAGATTACCTGGGAAAATGTGGTGGGTGGTTGTACAGTGTCTGGTGCCCTCATCCTCCAGAGGCGTTTAAGTAATGACATACACAAAAATTGGTCAAGAAGTTCTTCTTTTGGAAAATAGCATTTTGTCTAAAATCTTAATCGTTGGTAGGAAAAGATAGATATTTCTGCTAAATTCTCTAATAAAGATTTCAAAGCTTTCTGTTTTGATTAGATTGGTTTTAACCTCTGTATGTACCTGAGCTGTCACATTGCCTTCTAGAAGTCAACCACAGGGAGGAACTGCCCTACATCATAAGAGATGTAATCCATCTGGGAGGGTAACTCATAAGGGACCAGAACTTCAGCTCCCATAAGGCACAGCAATATCTCAGAAGGATGTAGAAATTAAGGCTGACTCGACCCACAACAAAACATTTCAATTTAGGAATGTTTAAAATATTTACTTTTGATAAAATGTTTAGAGTTCACCTAAAATTCTGTTTTTTCAGAATTGTGAAAAGTTCGGCTATTTCATCAAAGTAGCAGAATTTCCTATGGAATAGAAACTATGCATTTTCAGAAAGCTTGGTAGAAATTTTTAAAAAAACCACAAAAACAATGGTCTAACTGTTGTCAGTGACATCAAGACTGTATGTTTGTGTCCTTCCATCCATACATTCATGACAGATTGCATTTTTAAAAAAAAAAATACTATAGATGTATTAGTCCCTTCACAATAAAGACGGTTTTGGGGTGTGGGTGGCTATGTGGAGAGGTAGACTTGATATTGTTTTAACTATTTGCCATTTTTTTGTTAATTTTTCTGAATCTTCATTTTCATCCTTTGCTTGAATAGTGAATAAAAATCAAAACCAAAACACAAGTAAAAATGTAGTTGTCTTGGTAGATGTAATAGACACTGGTATTCTAGAAAGATGAGAGAGAGAGAGAGAAAATCTGCTTATCTAGCATTTTTCTCGTAGGAAGGCACTGGAAAGAGCTGGGACTCTGGAGATCCAATTTCTATTCCCAGCTCTGCAATTGACTTGCCTGCAGCTTGCTCAAGGTCACCCAGGAACAGAGATGTAAAATGTTTCCCTGTGTGTCAAATGGGCATAATGATATTGACCTCCTTTGTAAAGTGCTTTGAGATCCATTGATGAAAACTTCTGGTCTTGTATAGCACTTATTTCCTGTATACCAGGGGGTATGTGGAAAAAGAAATCTGATATATGAAGTGATGAAAGTGAAGTAAAATTCCTGTTTGCATAATGTAAAGCCTCTTTCTGTCACAGAGTAACTAAAAAATTACACAAGGTACTTTTGAATTCTGATGTTTAAACTTAACCACTACATCAAGGGGTCTCAACCACCATGTCGGGACACATCACTGTCTCGCCACATAGCAGTAAGTGTCTCATGGAGAGCTGAGGAGATGGCTGGATTCTGCCTGGGCAGGGTGGGCTGGTGTGTCCTGTAGGGTCGCGGTATGCCCCCAAGTGTGTCACGACACGCAAAAGGTTGAGAACCTCTGCACTACATTATAAAGGCATAGAACCCAAGATACCAAAGCTCTCAAAAATTCTGAGCCATCACCACCTTCAATGGCTCAACACAGCAATCAAAATTCATTTCCAAACCATGTCCAGGTGACATTAGAAAAGACTAAGTATGACAAACCAATTTTTAAGTATCAAGACTGCTTCCCTGCACCCCCTCTCCAAATCAAATAACTATAGATGACTCTCAGCAACATCTTTTCTAGTTAAATACTGAGTTTTCCTAATTTTGAAACTTCTTGGCTCAGATTCAAAGTAAACACATCAGTTAGTCTGTTTGATTTATTATCCACAAAAATAACAACAATATGCAACCTCCAAACTCAAAGCTATTCTTCATATTTTGTATTAAGCTCATCAGGGAAGTATACTGGACATACAGTTTTAAGTGGCTCATTTTGTTTTCCCTGAGCCCCTCAAATTCATACCAGCTTTTAAACAAACCCATTGTGCCTACAAGTCTCAAAGTCTGCTGGTAATAAAAAGCCAACCACTTTTCACACCACAGTCCACTGGCTTCTTAGCAGCCCCTTGTAATACATTATTAATTTTTTCAAGAGCTGTTAACACCAAACTCACAGGGGAAGCTTTACCTTACCAGAAAACAAGGCATCATTTAGATCAAAACTGACTCCATGTACTGAATTAGTTGCCTTTAAAGTTCCAGAGAATATCCTATGCAGCAAGCGTGGGGAAAGAAAGGTTTCCCCTCGACTCAGTTAAGATAAACTTTACCAAAGTTCAGAAGGTTGGTTCAGGGCCCTTTGCATTATTTAAGCCCTTTTCTGCCCCTGAACTGGCGTTGAGGATACAGACTTTAAAAGGGTCTAGGCAGTTATTGAGTCTCACTACTGTGTGTTCAGCAACTTTAGCATGTCATTAAGCTGAGGCATTGGCGTTTCAGAGTGTTATTGGCTTGGCACCTCGAACTTGCTGGATTTACACACAGGCCTCCATGAAGCTACTGAAGCAACTACTATTTGCTAGAAAACTGCCAAAGCACCGACTTAGCAAAACTACAGTGCTGGGCTGTTTAAAAAAAAAAGGTATAGGTTTCTGTGGAGATACCAGTTAGTCACCAATGGTTAAAGAAGATCAAAGCAGAAAGGTTAGGTCACCAACTCCGTTGGTTGTATGAAAAAGGAAATAAGTGGGCCCCAGAAAAATAAAGGGAGCAATAAAAAACCTCTATTTTCAGATCTAGAAGGTGATGTGTTTTAGGGAAAGAAACCCACAGTTCTAGAAAGAACTTCCCCTTACACACACTTGAGATATCAGTGAGGGAACCAGCTCAAGCTCAGAAAGTGAATTCAATTTATTTTCAAATCTATACTGAGTTCTTGTCTCTATGTTGGTCTCAGTAGTTTAGAGACACAGTGTCAGTGAGGCAATATCTTTAACTGGACCAACTTCTGTTGGACTTGAGGAAGAGTGCTGCATAACTTGAAAGCTCATCTCTCTCTGCCTCTCACCCACAGAAGGTGACCCAATAAAAGATAGTACCTTACCCACACCTTGTCATATCTGTACTGAGACCTATTGTACTTTCATCTCAGATTACTCTCGCTCTGTGAATCCCAGTGTTCATATGCTGTTAAATATTTAACAAGTCCCTCTAGAATGACTGGGTACACTTCCCTTACATAGCTTATCCCCAACAGTTTCCTGACAGTTAATGAAATCTATTATGGTGAAACTTCAGCACTTTAAAACTGGAACAGCTACATTATATTTTCCCTAAGTTTACAACTACTTTTGGACAGTTTATATTTTAAGACTTCTCCATTCTCTGTTATCAAAAGGATTTGCCTCCTTTTTATAACAAAATCAGGACACTAACTGCTTAGGTGTAAACAACAAAAGTCCTGTGGCACCTTAAAGATGCATCTGACAAAGTGGGTTGCAGCGCATGAAAGCTTATGCCCGAAGAAATTTGTTAGGTGCCACAGGACTTTCGTTGTTTTTGCTATATACAGAGTAACAGAGCTACCCCTCTGGTGTTTAGGTGTAGTGAAAGCTAGTTAGTAGAGTTTGTCCAAATTTTGCCAGCCAAACTATTTTCCAAAAGAAAATAGTTTTGTCCAAAACCAAAGATGTCTTTGGTAACCCGTTGATTGACAAAATTTTATTTCTGAAAAACCAAAAACCATTTTGGTATGGTCTAAATATTCCTTTTTCAGAACTGAATGCTTTGTTTTCTTCATTTCAAAACTGACTTCATAAAAAGTTTAAGCCATCAAAATTAAAATGTTTTCATTTATACAAAAATCTTAATGTCCCAATTTAGGGGGCAAGGAATTAAAATGTTTTGACCAAAATATTTTGGGATATTATTTTTCTATATGTGATAAAAACAGACATTTTGTTTTGATTTGCTGAACTGCCCCAGTACATTTTGCTTGTAGCTAATGTTAAACCATTTCCCCATGGTGTTTCATTGTCCCAAGACTGTTACAGTTTAGAAGCCTAATAATCCCATTCTCCTTTGTAGTCCACCCAGGGAGTCTCGTTTGACTACTTCTGCAGTGATGAGCCCATATTTGTGGCTGCACCACACAGCTTGGCCAAGGAATAAGTGCATTGCTTCACCAGGAAATGTAGTCTGGCATGTGAGCCCAGCCTGTACACGAGAAGGGGTTCCTGAGCTACCTCTTCCAGGAGGCAGCATACGACAGGAAGAGTCCGTTGTTTAGAGTCAGCTCAAACGTAAATTAGAGTATTTTATTTTTCCCCAACAGAAATATGAAAAGTTCTTGCAAAACTGCTATCTTCCCTTGGGAGAAAATTCAATTTTCCACAAAGCACATTTTCAAAACACATTATTCCTGGATCTGTGCACCAAGCTCACCCCAACCATCCAGTGCTTTGCCACTTGAAGGAGAACTGCACTGAGAGTGGGGAATTGAATTGTGATCACATGTTGGAAGCTTAGAACACACTCAGTTGCCACCAGTCGGTGGGAAATCATTTTGGAATTGGCAAATCCATGGTGTGGTCTGTTGCCATGTAAATGTGTAGGGCCACTAATTATCTCCAACTACACAGGATCATGGCTCTTAGCAAAGTGCAGGAAACTGTGGGTTGATTTGCAGCAATGGGGTTCCTGAGCTTCCATGGGGCATCAGATGGCAGACATCTCATTATTTTGGTACCAAAACACCTTGTCATAAAGTGCATCAAGCAGAGATGGCTCCTTTTCTCTGGTAATGCAAGTATTGATGGATCATTGAGGATTTCTCACTGATGTCACCTAGTCAGGGACGCACACATCTCAAAGACCACAGGACTGTTCAGAAAGCTGCAAGCAGGTACGTTGCTTCCCACTCAGTGGATTACTATTGGCAATACTGAAATGTCAATAGTGATTCTGAGGGATCCCGCCAACCTCTTGCTCCCAGCTCATGAAACACCATACAGGCCAGATTGCCAATATCAGGGGAAGATTCAGCTACTGGCTCAGCAGGTGCGGGATGGCTGTTGAATGTGCTTTAGGTTGATTGAAGGGGCTGGTGGTGGTTAGTCACATAACTGGGATATTTTCCTCAGAGATCCAATAGTGACAGCTGCCTGTTGTTTCATGCAGAATATCTAATGAGGCAAATTCCAAAGGGGTAGCCGTGTTAGTCTATTGTAGAAAGACAACAGAGTCTTGTGGCACTTTTAAAGACTAACAGATTTATTAATCGCATGAGCTTTCGTGGGAGAAAATCCCACTTCGTCAGATGCTTTGAAGATAGGAAAGTTACAGAGTAGGAGGAAATAAAATGCAGGGGAGTGTATGACATAGCATCAGGTCAGGCTGTAACAGCAAATCAAAATAGGTGTTAGGATGAATAACAAATCACAGCTTCAAAGAGAGTCTGCAGAACTCGAACTTATATGCAAATTTGACTCAGTTGTCTTGGGGTTAAACAGGGACTATGGATTTTTCTCGCATTACATCAAGTGAATTGACCTCCCCCTCCTCTATGTGCTGTTCCCCAGTGTTTTGAATCCTAACACCTATTTTGATTTGCTGTTACAGCCTGACCTGATGCTATGTCATACACTCCCCTGCATTTAATTTCCTCCCACTCTGTAACTTTCCTATCTTCAAAGCGTCTGACGAAGTGGGATTTTCTCCCACGAAAGCTCATGCGATTAATAAATCTGTTAGTCTTTAAAAGTGCCACAAGACTCTGTGGTCTTTCTAATGAGGCAAAGACTCTTCTGCTAGGATGGAAGTGGAGAAGCTGTCTGCTGACTTGTAAGAGCTCGTGTCTGGCAGTTTAAAGATCTCAAAGTGCTATGAATTTGAAAAAAAGCACTTTAAGGACAACCAACGTAGTGTTCTGGGCTGGACTGTTCTTGGAGCTGAAGCTTTAGGTGCTGTTGGGGACTGGGTAATGCCTGCAGTACATTTATAAATCGGACTTGGTGTTTCCTGCTAAGCGGTAAATTACATGGTTCTTGGTGTGCATTTACAAGTACTGCATGCTGTTATGAATTAAGAATCGGATTCCCCAACAACTTTTTGGGGGGTGGGGAGATAGTTTGGAAACAGTGAAGAAAATAGCATGCAAAAAAAACTCCTAGGTAATGTTATATACATTTTTCACATAAGAGGGTGAAAATTTATAATGACAAAGAAAGTAAACATGTTTAAAGAAGCATACAGTGTAGCTTATTGTGGCGATACATACATGAATCTGTGGTGATCAGTTTGTAGTGCATGTTAACAAAAGCATTCCTCTGGTGGTAGCCATGTCTACACTGTGGTATAGGTCTATTTAGTTAAGTCAGTCAGGGGTGTAGTGTTTTCACATTGTAACTATGCCAGCCTAATTTTTAAAAGTAGACCAGACCTAAATCACTCTTTTAGCATGTGTCACTAGCATTACTATTTAAAACAGACACCAGGTAGCACCCAATTGGACTAACTTGATAATTAGACTACAACAACTTTAAAAATGTTTTTTATGGTCAGAGAATTTGTAACAGCCGAATAATTTCCATCTTTGGTTTAATCAGGCCAAGAACAAATTAACTCTGGGAAAACTCCCGATCAAAGTAACTTTTCTTCATTCTCACGTCAGATTTCTTAGTGAATTTTTAAAAAGTTCTTTTCTTTTATCTAAGAAATTATGTTGAACCACAGTATACATTAAGGCACAAGCCTGTATTATATTACAATACTCTATTAGCCATAGTACACATATTAGCTCATTACTGTTAATGATTTTTAATAAGAACAAAAACATTAAAGTGTGAATTATACATTAATATAGGAATCATTTTACTTTATTTTCTGGTACTATTGGCCATGTTGTGTTATGAAGAGCTTGTATATTTCTGGTCCTTAATGGAGTCCCTTTATGTTTTAAATTATATTCTCTTCCCCCCATCTTCCCACACACTTTCTATTTGGATCTGGTAGGTCTGGTTTTATCATCTGTTTAGGTAGTAAGTTTGGGTTTTGAAAACAAAGTTAAGAACACAGTTGCTTTGCATGAAGAGAGATTTTGAGGAGTGGAGGGTGGAGACAGATACAGTTCTCAAGTTAGTATTACTTGTCATGAAGTTTGAGACTGTCTGATGGCCGGTAAAGTGTGGCTATTCTGGAAAGTGACTGGCCATGATCATGCAAAGTGAAAATGATTTTTTATGTTAATTTGAGACACCTGATAGAATCCCAATTTTCAGAGGGTGGGTTGAGCTTAGCACCTCACAGGAGAAAAAAAAAAAAAAAAAGTCCTTTTGGAGGGCAAAATCCTAACCTCACTGAACTGAATTACAAATTTGCCACTGATTTCAGAACAGCCAGGATTTCTCCAAAGCTGCCTCCAGTTAGGTACCCAAGAACTACAGTATATAAATATATTAAAAAGCCAAGTTTTTTAGAATAGAAGACCTTAAAACCAACACACTAAAAGGGACAAAACAAGTACAGAAGTAATTCAGATTGATCAGACGTCTTGTACGAAGCATTTTAAGCATCGTGAATGCATTTGTTTGCAAAAGGTTAGCATGTACAGGGGCCACCCAACCTTTTGCAAACCAATTCATTCACAGTGCTTAAAATGCTTCGTACAAGACATCTGACCAATCTGAATTACTTCTGTACTTGTTTTGTCCCTTTAAGTGCGTTGGTTTTAAGGTCATCTGTTCTAAAAAGCTTGGCTTTTTATATTATTTTTCAATCAAGACAAAGTAGATCAAATCAAAACTTATGAACTTCATCTTTTCAACCCCAGGTGGGATTCAAATCAGTGACTGCTGTGTCCCCAGGCTCCTGCCCTAACCCCTCTATCACAGGGTCAGATGCCTGGCAAGCTTTGTAGTGGGTACAGATTGCCATTAAAACTTATAAACATTATGTCATCTGCTAGAGAAAGGGGGGAAGCACAGAGAATACATAGACAGCTAAATTAATATAAAGGTCATCTAAAATTATGAGTCGGTTCTGAAAGATTAATATTTTCAAAATGCAACTGCTTTTGAACAGGGCCGCATCCCCCAAAGGCACCTGAACCCAGCCCCTGCTTATTTGACTCTGCAATCAATTGCAAGCCCAACGTTGCAACCATTCAGTTGCAAAAAACAAGTAGCGAGGACAGTTGCCTGTCTAAGATGGGGGAAGGATGTCACTGCAGTCTGCATCCATAAATTAGGTAGCATACTTAGATATTTCCTGGTGCAAGTCCCTAACTCTTTGCAAATCAATGGAGTTATGCCAATTTACACCAGCTGTAGCTCTGCCCCCTAAATTCAATCATCTGTGTCATGGCTGATGTGCACACAAATTACATACATAATTGACTATCTCCTGCCTCTGTGCAATTTTGCAAAGGCCATTTTAAAGAGATAAACCTGAACAGGTGTATAATTGTTTCAAGCGGCAGTTACTTTATTTTTAAAGTAGTCTATGGACTAATTCTGCAATTCTCACTGATAATGAACAGCACTTTACTTTGCAAATAGTCTCACAGATTTCACTGGAATAACTTCCAGAGACCTTACTTTCAGCAAAAGTCCATTCCTATTTAAAAAAAGAAAGCCCACTTAAACACTTGCTTAAGTGCTTTCCTGAACAAGAGCCAGAGTGAGATTAAATTCAGTAAGGTGACAGAATTGAAACTCAAGCTTGTGTTAAGATTTTTATATACAAAGTACTGTATCATAATACATCTGATGCTTTTTTTCAAGTTACTTCTCAGTTACTAATAATTACTTTGATTGCTAAAAGTTGTAAAAAATCAAGTTCACTCTTCAGTCTTTATTCTGACGGTTTCATTCTGAAGTTTAAAGACAGCTGGTAAATTTTGCTTTGTTGTAGTAAAAATGCAGTTGTATTCCAGCTCAATACAGCAGAAGAAATCCACCATGGTTTACAGTGATCTTCTGCTTAGTCTTAAAATTGCATTCTAGATTTCCTTTTTCAAAAGAGTTTTACATCAGGTAGCTGAAAATATCAGCAATAGAAGTACCTGACTATATTCATTGTGAATTAAAAAAAAAGTTATACACAGCTTGAATGTTACTAATTATCTGCAATATGTGGTCATCCTAACACATTAGGTTTTTAAGAGACTAGAGATGCTAAATCACACTATGATGAAATAAAGAGGATTCTATGAGGATGTAACTATATCTACAGTAATGCCAAAGTGGGGAAGCTACATTTAAAGCTTTTGATTGTGTGTCTTGGGGTTTATCACTTTAAATTTGGCATGAGGTAAAGGCTCTAGGGCTATGTCTACACTAGAAAAAGTTAGTCGACTTAACAAGATCGACCTAAGTCGACAGAGTTAAGTCAACCTAGTCCACTTTGTTAAGTCGACCTAACCACCCTTTAGTTGACTTAATAAAGGCGACTTAAGGGTTATTCCACATCCACACCGTCCTTAAGTCAACTCAAGCAGTCGACTTAAGGCTTAAGTCGACCTAATGGGCGGTTCTTATTAAGTCAACTTAAGCTTTCATTAAGTCGACTTAATGAATTTCTTAAGTTGACTTAATGAAAGTCTGGTGTAGACAGGGAGTAATTTAGGTCGACTTAAGCCTCCTTAATTCGACCTAAATTGCTAGTGTAGACATAGCCTAGAAGATGAAGCTCAAAAATCTCATGCTTTTCTTTTGTGCTTAACAAATTTGTTTTCTAGAGCTGCACACTGAACACCTTTCACAAGAATAGTAATTCATGTATAACAGGCCTGCCCCTTCCATGAATTCCAGGGCACAGACCTCAAAGGAGTTCCTCTACAGGAGTGGCACTGTTACTTACTGGACAAAGTATGGCACAGAGACCCAAGAGACAGTTCTACTGGACACACAAAAAAAAAAAATGTATTCACCTCTCAGAGCCCCAGATTCCCATTCTGTAAAGTGAGAATTATAAATATTGGTCTCCTTTTTAAACACATTTTGAGATCTACCCCAGAAAGTGCTGCTGAAGAGCTAGCTATTACTACATTTTAACTCAGTAGTTTCAAATGTTGAATGCTAGTGTTCATTAAGATCTTTATGTAATATCTGAAGGCCATAACTTAAACCTTGATCTTAAACAGAGGATCCACGATGTCTTCCTCAGTGGCACAAGGACAGCATTGTTCCTTTTCAGGAGTTCACTTCATACATTATCCAATGGCTATTGCTAGATGAGACTCATTTTCCTATAAACTAGCAACACTGCTCTTTTCTGAGTTATTACACAATGCTCTGTGCTGTAAAGGCTTACCAGTACAATTATCTTTCAGTAAATGAAATTATGCACACGAGATCTGTATTTAGTTGAAGTGATAGGACACTGGTTTCTACTCCTGACTCAGCTATTGACCAGCTGTGGAACCTTGGGCAGAGTTGTTACCCCTGCATAGGCTTCCAACCATTTCCCACTGTTTGCCTGGCTTGTCTATTTATATCACAGTGTTGTTTTGGTGCAGTGGCACTCTCACATATGCTATATGTATCTACAGTGCATCAAACAATGGGGCCCAGACCTCAGATCAAATATTTGTGCTATTGCACTACAAAAAGCAATAGTTGAGGATTTACTGATAGATAGAGAACAGTAAATAATCCATGTGATACTCTTTGTGTATCATTTTTATATATAAAATAAAAAACTTTGTGAGGAAAGATATCCAGTTGTTTCTGTTGTGCCAAGTTGGTTCTATGGTATTGTACAGTCAATTATATGGATATGATCAATTAATCTTGACTGGCTACAAGTGGGGAGATAAATTCATTTATCAACTGTGAAAATTGCAGAGACATTGCAAGCCCTCAGAATCAACTACACGTAGTCAAAGTAAAAAACAGCAGAAGTGAAAAGCTAGTAATTTTTGCAATGTAAACACAGAACATAAGTGTTATTAAAAACAATAAACCTATTTAGATATTCCATTTTATCAAGAAAGGAAAAATCCTCTTGCATACTAAAACTTATTTTGGGCTCTTGAATCACTAGAGTACTAATTAAAACCCTTCCATTTCCTTGCATTGCAATCTACCAAGCTCAATGATTTTCTGCTTATATATCCTGGGGCTATAAAACCTTTTTCATAGTTTCAGTTTTAATGTATTGTTTGCTCCAATAATAGTCGTCTCCCCACCCACCTCCCCCCCCAACAGGAAAGTAGAAGAAAAAAATAAGAAGCTGTTATCTGTATAAGGGCATGATACTACAAAATTGAATCAGTTTATTGCAAATACAATACAAAGCAAACCAAATACATTTCAAGCACTTGCAAAACTGTTCCTTATTCATCCATCAGCCCAATCTATTATTGTTTCTTTAATTGATACCAAGAAAATTTAAAAAAACTTGTATACAAAAGTATTTTAAAACTAGAATAAAGGATGGACAGTTTTTTTTGAGCTTCCGTGCAATTCTAAAGGCAAAACAGAGGAGAAAATGATATAACATGCTTATTGTAAAGTATTAACATAGTATTGTTGCTTTTTTATTACCCAATGTCTGCACAGCGCCTGTGATAAGAAAGGAAGACACTGCCTTCAAGAAGGTATGACTTGGGATATAAACTAGAGGTAGAAGAATGTGTCAGAAGTTCAGGTACTAATGTGCAGTTTGGGAGACCTGAGTTCAATTCCCTCTCCACCACCGACTTTAGTGGGACCTTTGGAAAGTCATCTTGGAAAAAGCTGTTTTCTGAGTATCCAATGGGAGTTAAGTGCTTAAATAGCTTTAACGATGTGTCCTTTACACTACAGTCTCAGGTACTTACATGGTCCCCACTACTGGTATGCGAACCCTTCACATGGCTACATTTGTCCTCCTAGAACACCAATGTGAAATAGGGGATCCTTTGTTCTCTGTTATATGGATAAGAAACTGAGGCACAGAGAAATTAAGGGATACGTTTTTAAAGATGCAAGTTAGCCACCCAGTTTCTCTGTGCCTCAGTTCCTCATGTGTAAAATAGGGAACAAAGCACTCCCTCTAGCTCATACTGGTGTTGTGGGGGGATAAGTACATCAGTGAGAGTTACTCAGATACATGGCCCACATCATTCTAGTAACTATCTTAGACAGAATATACCATGTACAAACAGAAGTGTTGGGGAGGGAAGGGCAGAGGAGGTGGTACAGTAAAAAGAGTATCTGAACCAGATTGGGTTTGAAAAAAAGTGAGTTAATTTTTTCATGAAATATTGTCCCCTTCCCCAGAAATTAGAATGAAAAAATTCATTAAAATTTTGAATTTGCAAATGTTGGATCACTTCTACACCAAACAGTGAAGTTTGTCATTAATTCCAATCATTTTGAAATGTTTGTTTTCAAAGAGATTCTCTGGTCACTTGTTAATTAGCACTTCAAGGGGAAGGACTAGCATTTATAGGAACTTGGTAGAAATACATTAACAGAGAAGAGGGTGGTGTCATTCTGGGGCTATAACAATGGCCAGTCCTTGGTTTCTCTCCCTTTGCTTCTCATTGACACTTACCTGGGTCATTTATATTCTCCCTTTTACACCAATCTTAACATAGGCCCAGCTCTGGCCCTAGTAGATATTAATGTCTATACATTATTCAACAGTAGTGACATCTGAAGGTGGGGGGGAACAAAACACATTTTCATGGTGATTATTTGAAAAGATAAGCAGCAAGTAGCCTGTAGGATTCTTGGAAAACCCATCCAAAAGATGACAAAATCCCCCACCACAACCCAAGAAACAAAAGATTGGGTCATCCATCTTCAGTATTATATAGTAGACGACTTTTTTTGGTTTTGTTATTTTTTTTTAAAAAAAGATTTCAGATTGGTTTTTGTTTTCTTTGTTTTTAACCTAACAAAATGAGTACTGAGAGCTTTATTGGAACATTAACATTCTCCAGATGGTTGCTGGTAAAAGAGGGTCACAAATACTTTTCTACATTTAGATAATGATGGTTGATGCCCAAGTGACCATATGTTTGTAGCCTGTTGTATGGATCAGTGAACACTTAAGCCTGACACTTGCAATGATAATTAAATTAACTAAATTCCATTCTGTGCTGAATGTCCCCTGCTCACTGTTAGGCAGCCAAGTGGTTCTTCACAATAAAAAAAACATTTCCATTTGCTGTAAACTTCTATTTATATTTATGCTTGGAAATGTATTTTTTTAATACAGAGGGCTGTTTAGCCATTTCTGCAGGCAATGATCTTGCAATAAACATTGGTTCCTTCAGTCAAAATAGCAAGAGTAAGTTTGTTGACAGACAATTGATAATTCAGATGTTGTACTGTAAGTAACAACTCCAGCAAAACAGCAGCAGAACATATCCTTTCCAGAGTGGAAGAAAAACGTCTACTGCAAATCAATAATGTTAATAAAGTTAATTACTGCCTGGTTAATTAAAAGGTACATGACAAGTTATTACTTTCTTGTAAAATGATAAAACTCAAGCGTTAAGATTGGCTTCATTCATTTCATTTTATTAGACTCACTCTTGCAGTATCTTTCACTCAATGGGATTTTTTTAAAAACCATATTAATAAAGTTCATACAGGGTTCTTTTATAGAATCTTCTTTTCTGTGATGATGTCTGGAAGATAGAGTTTTACTTTACCTAGCTGATTAGTTTTAGTAAGCAAGAACATTCATGGCTTGATACTTACATTAAAATGTGAGCCAAAGGAATTTATAGGCTCCCCACTACCATAGTAATGGTCCGGAGCAGCAATTCTTGGCCTCTGTGTGATGTGTTGGGGCCCTGCGGTTGAGTGTGTCACCTAGAGGCAACCTACCACTGAAAGAACCCTTGCAGCCGTGTGGTTTGTCTTCCGGCAGCAGGTTTCCTCCATTAGGACCTACTGTTTCAGGAGGGAAAGTGCTTGCAGGGAAGGCTCCAGGGCTATGTCTACACTACAAAAGTCAAGTCGACTTTGTTAAAGTAAACCTTATTAAAGTCAATTTAAGTCGACTTAATTAAAGTCGACTTAAGTGGACTAAGTTGACTTAGCTTTAAGTCGACTTTAAGTCCACTTAGTTAAGTCGACTTAAGCACCTTAAGTTGACTTAATAAAGCCTACTTCTTGGTTACCCCTCGTCCACACTGTCCTTAAATCGACTTAAGGAGTCGAGTTAAGGCTTAAGTCGACTTAAGGAGTGGTAGTAACTAAGTTGACTGAAGCTTTCATTAAGTTGACTTAATGAAAGCCTAGTGTGGACGTGGCTTAATTTAAGTCGACTTAAGCATCCTTAAGTTGACTTAAATTGCCAGTGTAGATTTAGCCCAGGAGGCTTCTGGTAGCAGCAGCATGAGGCTTAATGACGTCAAATCCCTCTACTGTGCCGGACAGCCTTGGCAAAGGGGTACTTAGTGCTGCCAAATCAACCTGCAGCGCATCAGCAGAGGGGAGCATAGTGCCGCTGAATTCTCCTGCCATGCCAGAAAGCTTTGGGGGAGGGGAAGTGAAACTACTGTCGAAACTTGGCTCCATGGCTTTTTTTGTCTGTCTCTCTCACTCAATGTGCCAGGGGTTGAGAACCCCTAGTCTGGAGATCTTCATAAATCCTTATTTATCCATCCTCACAGACACCTCTGTAAGGAAGGATAGTACTAGTTTCTCTACTTTAGAGATGGGAAACGGAAGCACAGACCTGACTTGCTCAAAACCATGAAGGAAGTTTGTAGCAGAACAAGGTGGACTTTGTTTTAGAGTCCTAAGCAAGGACTGTTGTATTAATTTACATTGAATTAAAAGTGTTTGAAGGAGAGTAGTTAAACGCCTGGACATAGGGATACTGCTTGAGCCCTGGGCCTCTCTCAGGGGTCACAGCTGTTACAGTAATGGGGTCAGGCTCTGCTTCTTGTAATTAGAAGTTAGTGAAAGATATACTGTCTTCCCTTTTCCCCAATCCCTTTCTCATGGTTTCCGCAAGAAATGTAACCAACAGAAACTATGCTCTCTCTCCTGCCTAAAAACCTTGAAAAGAACACATCTATCAACTTTCTCACCCTTCTCCTCCCTTCCTAAATGCTTGGTCAGTAATATTATAGGCATTGTTGAAACAAAAGTAGCATGTTGCAAAGTTAAATGCCTGTGCACTATTGACTAAAACAATTAACAGGGGTGGGGATAATTATATGCATTACTTAATCAGGAATATTCATTATATAGGTGTTAATGTAACCATATAAGGGTCTGTGGAATGTTGTCAATCATGTATGTATTTCCAAACTGTTTTGAATAAAGGAGTTGTAATGCCCACTCCTCCTTGCTCACTTGAGATATCAAGAGGAACGAGCAATAAAGGGGAACGTTCAACCCAGCCAGACTCTGGAACGACCTTTGTGTTTATCTAACCGTGTTAACATAACATAAGCCAATTCAGTCACTAAGAATTTGGAATACAAAGACCTCAACATGCTTAATACATGGCAAAACAACATTTAATAAAAAGATTTAAAGGGCTTTTAAGATGCGGAAAAGGAAAACACAGCTAAAGCATTCAAAAGTATGGCTTTCATTTAAAAAGCATCCCTTGCTCCCTTCTCCAGCATCATCATCAGCAACAACAAAAAAGACTTTAGGAGTTAAGGAGGACCTCAGAGGCAAGTGATTTGAGTCAACATTTGATATTAAGTTCACAAGATTTTATGATGATGTATATTACAATTGAGCTCACAATTAAGGTAAATATGTAGGCCTAATCACCAGAATAGGACACTAACCATTGGACCATCTTGTAGTTCAGCATCCTACTCCTAAACAGCATTTTCCCCTCTGTAGATCTCAGAATACTTCAGAAAGCAAAGCAAATTCTTCATTTTTTAGAGAAGGAAACTGAATGCAGAAAGAAGTCAGCTGACCAAAGTCACTCAGTGGTTGAGACAAGAACAGAACAGGTTTCCTGATTCCAAACCAATATTCTATCCAGTAGAACAATTTTGATTTCTCATCATCTAAGCCAGTATGTGACAGTAGGACAATCTTTAATATCAGTTGATCAAAGTAGGTCTAACTATCTACAGTTAGATTAAATGAACTTTTTTTATATACCTCATCTCCTCCCTTGCCCTGATGTACTTTAGAGGAATTGGGTACTATCCCTTAAAATGATTTGGAAGCCCTCTAGTGGGCTTCATCTATTGCTGAAGTCATTAGAACTCAGCCAGAGCAGCACTGTACACAGTTAACTAGACATTGTTTATAACTAATAAACACTTATTTAACACCGGGTAGGAGTGGCCTCCCAAGATCCTGGGAGACCAGGGGAAAGAGAGGCTGCCAGCAGAGTTTAGGAACCAGGCTTTCAGCTCCCCACACTGCCCTTCTTGGGTCAATGGAAATGCTCCTGATGAAAAGCACACCACAGACCCAAGGAGGATAGTATGTAAATCAGTAATTAATGTGACTGTAAGTCAACCTTATATAGGTTCACTTCTCTTTGTAACATAGACAAGGCTTCAGGGCTCATTCTGCCCGATGCAGAAGCAGACAGTTTATCCTTTAGAGGTCTGCCTCAGATTATCCACTTGGACCTTAACACCTTCTGGCTTGATGCAAAGCTGTCAGTCAGTGGCAGTGACTCATGTTGATAAGGGGCTGTGAAAAGGAAAGAATTCACATTAAGAAAAATGAGGGCCCAAGGAAAGACTGTAGGTTATGGCCCATTGTGTCTTGTTAAAGTCCCAAATTCAGCACAGCAGCTGCTTAAATTCAAAGTTGAACACAAGTGCTTTGCCGAGAAGTGTTTTCCAGAATCAGACCCTAACGTGGAGAACATTTTTCTAACTTGATTGGCTTTAGAATTATATCAAGGTCTCGCTCCATTCCCTCTTTCCAATCTCCCTCAACCTAGCCTACTATGTGAAATATTGAAAGTTCAGATAGCAGGTTTTTGTTTTATTAAAAAAAGGAATAATCTAAGATTAAACTGATAGAAGGAAGTTAGAAAAAAATAATAAAGTACACCCAGCAACTTTAACAGAAATTGAAATCATTACCTTTGAAATGTGATGCAGAAGATTTTCTCCAGGTGGCTACACAGACTTTGGTTCTCATCTAAGGAAGTGTTCAGATATTAAATTGACTGCAGGAGAGCTCCCTTATTCTTGCCTGACTTCATTAAAATCACATTGTATATTAAGGAATAAAATATGAAAGATTAATATAAAATCTATGAAGTTAAACAGTGTATTCCTTATCCTAATATGTAAAGTCCTACTGTATAAAATTAGAATTAAATCTAATTTAGTATATTTTGTCTCAAGAGGTAATGGTTGTGATCTTGTTGAATACACTCCATTTTATTAACACAAAAATTTGATTGATGGATTCTACCCATAATACTTCATCCACCTTGTCTAACAGCTTGGCTCCAACGTGGCTACAACATAACCATAAAGTTTACTCACACGTGTGTGTGTTAATCCCATTACTCCAACAGGGATTGTGTATTTGTATCACCTGACAGCATAATAGAATCCCCTTACATTTTGAAAGTTTGCCAATCCAGAAGGAATTAAGTCCTTGAGTTTTCTAATAGGCTCAATTAGTCTACAAGCTCTGTTCCCTACGTTTTGGGAGCATCAATAATTTCAGGCACATTTAAAAAAATAAATGAGTGTGGTTTGATTTTCAGAAGTGCTGTGCATTAGGGGAACTTTGCTCCCAATATCAATGAAAATTTTCATCACTGATTTCAAAAGGAGGACAACTTGAACCATCGCGGAACCCTTTTCAAAATCCCACCATAGAGGTATGGTGGAGGTATTTAGATGCCTTAGTACTAAAATCCTTGTTTATAGTTATTCATATCAGTAAAACTGAAGGAACAAATACTGCAGGACATTTTTCAAAACCAATCTCTACTTAGTTTAGCTTTCTAAACGTGCATAGGCCAGGTGTGTTATCTTTACTCATTCACTGGCATTTTGTTTACAACCCCTTTCAGTTTAGGTTATATTGGTTACTAAACAGATTAATAAATAAACTTGAAAAGACAGCATGAGTTAAGCAATGCTTGCTCCTTAGTTCATATGAAGATTTGTGCAGGCTAAAACTTCATTCACAAAGCTAATGTATTGTCTTCTCAAAGGTCAGACAGACCGGTACAACTTACTAAGAGAGTCCTGAAGTGTACCTGTATCAATGAACAAAAAACTGGGCATTGGTATTTGGATTTTTCAGTAAGAAAAAGAGGAACTAGAGCATTTTCTTACATTTTAGGCCTTACATTTCAAAGGGAGGCCCCTCCCTTCAACTCAGTGCAGTAGACTTGCTGGGCATAGGACAGTTAAAATAACTTGCATATCTGAGGCTATGGACACACGACAAACTTGTCCCGCAATAAGCTGTTGTGGGACAAGGAAAGAGCTTTTGTGTGTGTATATGTGCTCCTTGTATCGCAAAGGAGCATTCACACGTGTGAAGCTCCTTTGCGATACAAGGAGCAGTGCATGGTGGGCACCTGTCCCACCATGCACTGCCCACAGCCAGCCTAGTCCAGCTGCAGGGTTCAGGTGGCAGCAGAGGCTGCGGCGCTTAAGCTCGCAGCCCCCACCGCCACCCGAATCCCCAGGGCTAAGTTAGGGGGCTGGCCCGAACCGGCTGCCCTCGCCTGTTTGGGCCAGTCCCCTAACTCAGCCCCAGGGCTTCGGGTGGCAGCGGGAGCTACGCGCTTAAGTGCCGCAGCCCCCACCGTCACCCGAACCCCTGCAGCTGGAGTAGGAGGCTGGCCCGAACTGGCTGCCCTCGCCGGTCCAGGGGGCCATTCCCCCAAAGCCGCCGAACCTGGAAGCTCCAATAAAAGTCAGTTTCACTGCTCAGCTAGAGCAGTGAAATTGACATTTGACAGCTCCAATGTCCCAGAGTGGCCTGGATTGGCACCCTGGGACAATTCCAGAGGCTGTCTATTGCGGAAAATCCATCCACACGAGCACTACCACAGAACAGCTGTTCCGCGGTAAGCCTAACCACTCTTGATTGGAGTGGTTTAACTGTTGCAGGGCAAGAGCGTGTTGCCGCGCAACAGGGAAAATGATCATGTGGATGCTCCAAGCTTTATTGTGTGGTAAGGAGCCTTATCGCGCAATAAAGTGATCGTGTGTACATGGCCTCAGTTTAAGTAACTTGTGAATCTGTTAGACTACTGCCAAAAGGAGCAGGCAGTGTAGATCTGCCCACAGTGTTCTTCAAGTTCCAAAGGGGTAGTCATGTTAGTCCAATTCAGCAAAAACAAACAAGGCGTCTTGTGACACTTTTAAAAAGACTAACAAGTTTATTTTTTTGCATGAGCTTTTGTGGGTGAAGTCCCGGTTTGTCAGATGCCAGAGTAGAGAAAACTTACCTTAAAAAAATTGCATTATGGGAGGGAAAGAAATCCTGAGATTACATTTCAGGCCCTATAATAATGGACTTATCTGTAAGTATTCTCAGACGCATTTACTTTCGATGAAGGCTTCAAAGAGAGACTTCAGAGTTAGAATTCAAATGCAAATTTGATGTCATCAACTTAGGTCTGAATGAGAGCATGAACCGGCATTCCCACCACAAATAAACTTTAAATGTGTCACAGGACTCCTCCTTTGTTTCTCATTACTACCAGTGATTCTGACCCCTTTCAACCTCACCACCTTCTGATTTGCTGTGTTTGAATCTATAGAACTGGTTTGATTTGCTGAAGTAATCTGACCTGATGCAGTCAAATGTAATCACCAGATGTATCTTTCATTCCCATATTTTAAGTCTTTTTTTAATGCAAGTTTTCTACTCTCTGGCATCTGATGAAGTGGGACTTCGCCCATGAAAGTTCATGCAAAAAATAAATATGTTAATATATAAAAGTGCCAAAAGACTCCTTGTTAGTTGTTTAAGTTACATAAACTTCTCTACAGGCTGAAATAGTTTTCATCCCATGCTCAACATGCCACTGACGACATAACCAGAACTACAATTTGGTACTTTTACTTGCTTAATAGATAATGGTGTTCCTTTTTAACGGTCTACAGTGTGAATAAAAATCTTTTAGAATTCACATAATAGAAAGCTATGCTTGTAGTATTGATAACCCAGTAGGATTGCCGAAAAGAAAAAGAAAAAAAGTTTTAGTTTCCATGTGACTAATTGTTCTGCTAATTAAAAGCTACCAATGTTACTGAAAATTCTTAACCTGGGAAGTAATAAGCAGTCTCAATCACTGGCAGTTTAGATAAAGAATACCTTAATATTTATATAAAAATGAAAATAAAGTAGAGTATAACAGCAATTAATGTAATAAATTACATAACCAATTTAATAAATAAAATTATAGTAATTTAATTAGTGTAATAGAATTACATTTTAATTATATTAATGTCTTTTGGTATATAGTTTTAAAATAAAAACTGTCTGAAAGATATTCTAGTTCAACCAGAAATTAATTCAGATAAATCCAATCTCATGTTATACATAAGGTCAGAGTACATGATCAGCCTTTCCTTCTGGCTTTATAATCTGAGGGTATGGGACTGAAACAGCTTTATCTTCATTTTTTCCACTTCATGAGTTGAGTTTTTCTTCACCAGATAAATGTTCTTGAGGATAAAGAGGCATTTCTCTGGAGCAGTGTAACAGGGAAAAAGTGACAGGCACTTCCTTTGTTTTCTCCTTTAGGAAAAGTATAAGGCCAATGAGACACCAAGCTAAGAAGGATTGTGCCTAAAAGGCTGAGATAAATGCCCCCATGCTCCTTCCCTCCTCCCCCCCAAAATCAGCCTGTGAGGCCATGTTTAAAAAGGTATTAAAATGGTAATTGGAGCCATTCATTGTAAATAGCTAAAACTTTACGGTTATAGTTGCACAGTTAAGAGCTGTAGATCTATGCAAGTAGATCTACGTCTATTACCACCTATGATCTTGCTAGTGATTATCAATGTAAACACGGCTACCCCTTCGGAACTTGTCAAATAATTCTTGTCTGTCATTATGTTGTTCATCAAAAAATAAAAAGATTAACATTTAGATGGAATTTTGGTGTAACAGTATTTTTATTTCTCTCAATTTTAAGAAGTGAATACCTGTGAATGGTTTTAAATTGCTCATTGCCTTATGCTAATGCAGCTAGTTACCAGGGAAACAATTATTTTCTTCAAAATGAATGATTCATTTTATTTTAATTTAATTTTTTGTTTAAAAATGTGTTACCTAAACAAGTTTTAACACTTTTTTGTTTGGTTGCTGGTCAAAGTCATTTTTGTCAAAATGAAGCTTGATGCAAAATAAACCTCTTCTATTTTTTCAAGCAGAAAAGCTTGTGCTCTTTCTTCATAGCCAACCTCCTTTGGGATATATGGAATTAGTTATGGCAGTACCAATTTTAGCCTGTAGGAAGACTAACGGACATATAAACGTTGACTCTCACATTAAGCATCCCTGTGGTAAATGGATGGAAAAAAGTATTTGTATAAATAATAGTCAGGCTCAGAAGACAATAACCAGACCATTCAGATGCATATCCAAAAACTGAGCTGAAAATATTTCTCTGATATTTTTGGCCATTTTTAAAACAAAACATTGAAGACTAGCACAGTAATGCAGAGAGAGAGAAATCCAATCTGAAATTCTGTTGCAGAGGTTTATTCAAACTGTCGGTTTCAAACTTATTAGAAGTAGCATCACCAATGACAGAGTTTTTGGAAAAGAGCTCCAGTAGTCATATCATTCTTTGTAATATGTTCTCTGTCAACACACCATAAGGTCTGGAAACATGCTAGTCAGCTTTTCCCATTCTTGGAGACATCTGCACCCCTTGAGGTCATTGATGAACACCCCCAAGTCCCACATATTATTTCCAATAAGCACTCACTATTCCTCTGAAACAACCAGTTTATAAGATCATTATCTTGATGAAACAGTGAAGCTATTTCTCTCTTCTATTGATGCTAGCAAACATCAGAAGCTTTGGTCCTAAGATTTTATATCCCTTGAATGAGCTTATTTGTAAGAATATTTTTCTAAGGTCTACAAAACATGCATTGTTAATTTTAAGTCATCTTCATTTTCAATCATAATTTTACCAAAAGTCCATGTCACAAACATACAAACACCCCACACACTTCATTTCTACTTAAAAAAGAGCAAAGTGTAAGTACATAGTGAAAAACACTTTGTGGAAAACAAGTATCACATCCAGTGGCAGCTAGAAAATACAATATAAATATATTAATATTTTCACCATATCAACAAACAAAAAGATTCCTGCCATTATTATTAGCAGCAGTAAGTACCAACACAACATGCTTGGGGTTATATTTGACAACTCCAACATAACCACTAGCTAGAGAGCTTCCAATATACAAACTTTGAGACTATAGAATATTAATCCCTATTAAAAAAAAGTAGACCATAAAAACCATCAAATAATTTGATGGCAGTATACCATGTCTCTAAGAAAGAAACCCCCAGATTTGTCATATATAATAGACCTTAAGTACCTTTGAACTTTTTTTTTTTTTTTTTTTTAAAGTCACAGGTTGCTTTTAAAATCCATTCAACAGGTGTTCAGTGTCATAGGTGGGGGAAGGTTTAGCCTTTCCAACCAGTCAGGTGCAACCCCACCTATTCTCCATCACAGGGCCCAATGCCTCCAGTTGCATTCCAGCCCAAGCAGGGTACAGCAGGCACAGACAAGTGCTGCAACTCTTCCTGTCCTTGCTCAGCCTCCCACAAAGCAAGCGAGGACAGTGGCCGCATGGGCCAGTCATCGGTCCTAGAACTGGGGTGGCCAGGGCCACATGTAGTAGACACTTCAGGCCCAAACAGAGCCAGGGACTTGGCTGGGTACACCCAAGCAGAGACCAGGCTGCCTGGACCATTCAGGGCAGCTGGAAAGGAGCTCCATCCCAGTTGCAGTAGAAGGCTCATCTCTGGGGCAGCTCCACACAGCAATGAAGAAGAGGCTGTGAGAGGTATGGCCTCATAAGGAAGGGGAGGGGCCCTGGGCTAGCCTCCCCTAACAAGGGGTTTGCCTACTGCCCTTGATTGATTGTTTTCATCCCCTCTGCCCCAAACTCTGCAGCTTTAAAGACAGATAAAGTATAATGAAACAAAAGTTGCTGTGAGAATTTTGGATCAAAGGGGTTTTTTGTTGTTGTTTTTAAAGTGAAAATAAATAGAATAAGTTTCTGAAATCTTTACTCACTTTGGTGAGTAGCTCCACTGGGTTAATACAGTGTCACACAGAAAATCAGTAGTAAAGCTAAGACAAGAACTCAGATGTTCTGATTTTTGAGCCCTTTTCAGCACCCAACACCACAAAAATCTGAACTATCTAATGCAGGCAGATATATTTTCATCAAATAAGAATATAATTACTACTGCTAAACCCACCTTCCTGTGTTTCAGCCATGAGAGAAATCTGCAACCAACACCAGGTTTGGGGAATTGGTGGTAACAGCTTTCAGCAGTGGGACTATTTGGGTGAATAAGCAAGAGGAAAAACCCTATATTTGGAAATAAAACTACATAGCCCCAAGGCCAGTTGTTCATCCCAACAGCTCTCTTCCAAAAGGTCCTTCACGCTCTGTAAGAACCAGGCTGTTACAGCAGCATTTCATTACTG
The DNA here is from genome assembly GCA_007922175.1 of Pelusios castaneus. Taxonomy (NCBI): domain Eukaryota; kingdom Metazoa; phylum Chordata; order Testudines; family Pelomedusidae; genus Pelusios; species Pelusios castaneus. Next base: position 947,301 of record ML685839.1, read on the forward strand.
TGTGGGAGATTAACTACAAACCGTCTTAGCTTTAAGAAAATTGTGTCAAAACAACTACAAATGAGCAAAACTTTTCAGCTTACCAGGTAGCAGCCTCCATATAAACAGCTCTCTCCTATCACTACAAGTTTTTAATGGAGATTTTCTTTCTTTCTTTCTTCTGCTGCATGCCCAGGTTGAGAGACTGCAAAGTCAGAGAAGTTTTCCTTAAACCCCTCAGTTAGTTTTATATATATTTAAAAAAAAAAAAAAAAAGTAAGACACTTAGTACAGCTCTCCTTAAAGCTATACATATTTATTTCCTCTCACTCTGCAGTTTGTTTCTTCTAGGCCTAGGCCTGTGCTCATTGAAGTTAACAGGTGTTGTTCTGATGGGCAAGACTACTCGGGTGTTGTAAATCAATTAACAGCCATGGAACTATGCTTATTTGCACCAGCTGTGAATCTGGCTCATTGGCTTCAGTGGACACAGAATCAACTGATCTCTAACTTCTTCATGTGGGGCCAGATTCTGTTCTTAGCCACATCTGTCTAAATAAATAAAAGACCACCAGCCCAGAAGTCAATGGATCACTGCCTCCACAGTATTTTTTACTTCAAGAGACTGACTGTAGATCTCTTCTGAAGACATGATGTTAATCGGGTTATATATTCAAAACCTAATGAAATATTATTCAGCATTAAAAAATGAGTGCTTTGTATTACCCCAGAATGTTTGCACAGTCACTTTATATGTGAACATCTGTTTAGCACAAACTGATTTAAGACTGCAACACATTGGTCATAAAGTTAGCAATAAATTTTGATCATCATCAATATGCCCTGAAATTGAACCAGCTATTTTAATGAAAGGCTCTATTACCATTACTGTCAGGCATCAGTTCCCTAATCAAGGCTTAAAAAAAGTTATGTCACAAAACATAATTTTGAAAACTGAAGAATTTAGTGAATCTGAGGTAAAACTCTAAACACAAACTCAGTACTTAGTATTTGAATCATAAGCCTTTGTAATTTTTTAGCTCAATGTTATTTGAATTACATCTATTTTTACATAGAAAAAGTTTGTATATAATGGCTTTATGACTCACTTTTTTATTCCTGTCCTTTAGCTGACAAAATGTGTCAAGTCAATGCAGCACCTGTTTTCTATTCCCTAGTGCATCATTAATACCACATAGAAAAACATTTTCTGCTTAAGAGTCACACTTCTGCTAAATTCTGTAGATAAGCTGCAGTGAATTGATTCCTGCTAAGGTAAATAAGGGATTTCACTTAAGTGACATTCATTGTTTTTAGTCAATTTATAATCCCCTGTGATTTATGTAACTGCATTAAATACTGCTTGCATGGGACATTCACTTGAGGGAGAACATGACCTGTAAAAACAATTGGAAGCTTATATATAGTGCTTTAGAAAGGTAAATTTGTATCATTAGAACAGTTTGAAGAAGCTTTGACACAATCATATGCCATTGGAATATGCAGTTCCCATCAAAATTGAAATCGGGTCAATTTTATGGGACTTTCGTTTCAGCAGAAAACCAAAAATAAAGTTGACACTTTCAAAGTATCTGGGACAATATTTTTGCAATTAAGCATTTTAGTCTTTCATTCTGAAATTACTTTGATTCACTTTTTAAAATATTTTATATATAAAAGGTTAATCCTTGTTCAAATCCCTTCTCTCCCTTCCAGTGGAGGGAGAACTTGAACCAGGAGTCTACCAAGTTCTGGGTAATCACTATGCTAAAGATCATTAGGCATTAACTTCCCCAGACTGTTTTGTGTGAACTCAACTGTTGGGCCTGATCCCATACATGGCCACTGAATGCCCATCTTCTCAGGTTCATGAATCACTCTCAGGCTGAGATGGGAGATAGGTAACCAGACCCCTGCAGGTAACCAGAGCAGGGCAATATTACACATGCTTAGAGGCAGTAATATCAATTTCTAGGCCTAGTTCAGACCTGCCAATTGGAGGCAAGAAAGGGCAAGTACCTAAAGAGACATGATTAGATGGGGAACTAGATACATATCCTTTCTGCTACTCATCCTCTTCTCCTGAGGCTCCCTCAGGTCATATACTCTGCCCCTCCCCTATTCATTATGCGCTATTCAGGTTCCCAGTTGGGTGAGGAGGAGTTATTAGCTATTCACCTTCCTGGGTGTATCAGTAATCTCCCTGGGTAGTCCAAAAGACCCAGGAAGCTGAGTAGAGATACCACCTCCTCAGCCACCTGGGAACCTGCCTGGCATTTAATAAACAAGAAGCCCATTCAGACCCCAGCTAAGAATTTCTACCGGCCATTGACTTCTTCCCTGGGCCCAGAATGATTGTTGGTGGCACTGGGAACATTTATTGCAAAAACCTGGGCACCCAGTGAGTTTAGGTATCTATTGGGTTACGCAGCAGCTGAGCAGGAGTATTGAGAATCACTATGGCTATGTTTACACTTGCTAAAATTAGTTAAAATTAGTTAGTCCGAACTAACTAATTTGAACTAATTTTAGTTAGTTTGAATTAACAATTTGAACTAGAAAAAGTTAGTTTGAACTAAGCAAGTGCCATTCATGGCACTTGCTTAGTTTGAATAAGCGATCCCCATTCATTTCAATAGCCGGTTAGTTCGAACTAAGAAATTAGTTTGAATTAACATGGCCACATTGGCTAATTCGAACTAGTTAGTTCGAATTAACCCTTTAGTTCGAATACCCTATTCAAACTTATTAGTTCGAACTAAGGAAGCCCTTAATTCGAACTAACTAAAACCTAGTGTAGCCATGGCTTTAGTTAGTTCAAATTAAGCCTCCTTAATTCAAACTAACTTGCCAGTGTAGACATAGCCAATAAGATCTAGTGGATCATTATGGTTCTTAAGTACCTTTCTGGACATGGGAGATGGTGAAGTGTCCCCTCGCACCTTTTTAATCCATAGTCCTGCCCACACTCCAGTCCCCTGTGCTCCATACCCTGGCCTTCCTCTATGCCCTGCCCCTCCTTCATTCACCTCCTCCCTGCTCACTGCATGTGTCCCTCCTCTTGGCCACTCTTATCTCCTCCACAGTCCTGTATCCCTAGAGGGCCCCCCAGTGCTCATTCCCTCTATCTCTTCTCTGATCCAGGTGTTCCCCTCTGCCCATCTCAGATCTTGAACAAGTAAAAAAAATTTGGGGAGCATTTACTGCCCCTAGATATCCTTAATTGTCACTAGCCTGCTGCTTACCTAGTGGGAATGATCTGGGCCAGATGAAAGGGTGATCCATTCCTCCTGGCCATTGATTGCTCAGGCACCCAGCCCCAACTAGCTGGCACCGGCCCTGAGGACAGAATAGTGGTTCCTACCACACACTGAGTGACCCAGTCATGTACTAGCTTGGAATGCAGGCACTGTCCCAACAAAAGCAACATAGGGCTGACCTGATGGTGTCTTGTCTTGTCTAACTCTCCCGCCTCCCTCTTTGAAAAGTGATGGGTATGGGCCCTCTGGGGCTCTGCCTTCTATTCCCACATCCTGGCACGTTACTCCAGCATCATGCAGCAGGAGAAGGAATCCCAAAAAATCCCAATCTCTGTGACCCAGGAGGAGTGCCCCCCATTTGCCCCCCAAAAATAAACCCAGTCCCAGCGAGCCAGGGCACCAGCCTGCACTGGCTTGACTCTGTCCTCACCCATGTCCTGAAGTGCCATATCCTCCAGAGTGTCTTAGCCTCTCAAGCACCACCGCTACTGGCAGATTATAGTGTGTCATGCAGGGGAACATCATCTGTCAGGTGTGTCGTGACAGAAAAAAGGTGGAGAGCCACTGATGTACAGCCAAGACCTAAGATATAACTGTATTTGCTCCAATCCCACAGACAGAGACAAACACCTTCAGGATCTCTGAAGGGATGACAGACACAGACTTGTCATGCCATGGAGGAGCAAAAGCTGCCTCTCTCAGCTAGGCACCTCTTATTTATTAAGCTGTACAAACAGCTTACATAAAATCATAATAAGCATTCATATACAAAAACACAGCATAACAGAACAGAAGACCATAACAAGTTCTCTCAAGGCCTTTTACGCAGGGATAAGAAAATAAGCTCTGTTGATTACATTTCTAGCTAAAGCCTTGAGAAAGAAAGCTGGAACGTGGGAAAGAATGAATCTTTCACTAGCTCTCAATATACTCAATGTCTTTTCATTCCACTCCCTCTTTCCACCTGCCCAGCATAATTTACAGGTGGATAGCCTGTGATCATGCATCGAGGTCATCCAGGTGTGCCTGGACGTGCCGTCTCTGCATGACCCCAGGCCAAGAATCCCTATAGATCTTTATCAAGCATTCTTAAAACTTCAATACCTACCTGCAGAAGTGAAGAAACAAATGGACAAAACCAGATAGCTACCCAGAAGTCAACTATTATAGGAGAAAGCCAAGAAAGGAGACAACAGAACACCACTAGACATCACCCAAGTCAGACATCTACAACACATCATCAAGGATCTACAGCCTATTCTACAAGACAATCTCTCACTCTCTCAAGCCTTGGGAGACAGACCTCATCGCTTATAGACAGCCCCCCAACCTTAAGCAGATACTCACCAGCAACTATAGATCAA
>ML685839.1:951913-968431 GCA_007922175.1 Pelusios castaneus
GCACAAAAGATACCTTCACGGGACCTAATCAAACTAGCTACTCATACCCCAATGTGATTTATGCCATCATGTACTGGTGATGCCCCCCCACCCCCGCCGCCTTATATATTGGGCAAACAGGACTGTCTCTGTGCAAAAAGAATAAATGGACACAAATCTGAAATAAGAAATCACAACATTAAAAAACCAATAGGGGAACATTTCAATCTCCCAGCTCATGCGATTGATGATATGTTAATAGCTGTGCTCAAATAAATGGATAACAAATCGAAGCTTCAAAGAGAAACTGAGGAATTGGAATTCATATGCAGATTTGCCACCATTGCCTGAGGGTTAAATAGGGACTATGGATTTTTTTCTCATGACAACAGGTGATTTGATTTCATCTTCCTCTATATACTGTTCCCCAGTGTTTGAATCTAAACAACTGCTTTGATTTGCTGTAACAGTCAGACCTGATCCTATGACTTACACTTCCCCTAATTTATTTTCCTCCCATTCTGTATATTCCCCATCTTCAAGCATCTGACAAAGTGGGATTTTCTCCCATGAAAGCTCATATGATAAATAAATTTGTTAGTCTTTAAAAGTGCCACAGGACTCCTTGTTTATTTTGGCCAATACCTAGTGCTGCAGAGGGAATGAACAGAACAAGTAATCAACAAGTGATTTCTGCTATCTGGCTAAGAGCTGTTGATGGACCTACCTTCTCAACATCCCCTCACAAGGAGTTCCACAGGTTAACTCTGCATAGTGTGAAGAAATACTTCTTTTGTTTATTTTAAACCTGCTCCCTATTATTTTCATTTGCTGACCTATAGTTCTTATATCATTAGAAGTAAACAACACTTTCTTATTTACTTACCCCAAACCGTTTATCATTTTATAGACCTCTATTTTATCCCCCTTTAGTCATCTCTTTTCCAAGTAGAAACTTGTAGAGACAGCCTAAAAATGGAATTTCCATTCAACAGGAAATTCCATCCTTGCAAAATTTGTTTTCATTCTAAGTTGGAATGAAAAGCTCCAATTTCAGAATTTCTCCTGAAATAAAACATTTCTGAAAAAGTTTGATTCAGAACCATTGAGTTGTTTTGTTTTAATAATGTAAAAAAAAATTACTTTGCTAATGTTGAATGTGTCCTTTTTATAAGGTTAAGGCATTTCTTTTAACTTTATTACTTTGATTAATTTCTTTTAATATTTTATAATAAAATATTCATATAATGGTAAATATATTAATGCAACAAAAGTTGAAATGAAATCAGTCAAAATCATAATTGAACTGAAACATTTCAGTATTAAATGTTCAACATTACTGAAATATCACAAATAAAGCTGAAACAATTCATTGCAACTCTTTCCCATCAAATATTTAGTTGAAATGTACTTGGTTCTCTAAAACCTTTAGAATTCAATAAAAACAACATTTTCTATGGAAAATGTTTTTCAACAGCAATATTCCTAACCTGTATTTCTTAGTTTGAAGAGACTCGTGTGTCTTTGGACAAACTCCTATCATTATCTGTGTATTTATTTTATTTAAATTTCAGAAACAGAAACCAAATATCTGTTTGATTGGATTTTCTGTTGATAGGATTGCCCATATATTACTTGTCTGTGCCACTGATATTGGGGGAATCTGTCCTTTTCCAAAATGTATTACACATATGGGTGCTAGTAGTAATTGTACTCTCATGTGGTCCCATCACCATGTCATCTCAGACCCTGAACCAAAATATATTGAAATAAATGGAAAGCTTCATATTGATTTCAATAGGTTTTAATTAAATCCTGATACCTGAATCCTCAAATATATTTTACACCTTACTTGCACTGAACTCAATGGCAATCTAAATACCTTTAGGATCAAGGAATTATTGTTTCTGTTCTGCAAAAGGTTTGTATTTTTGCCCCTGATGGTGTGATGTGATAAAGGCAAAACAAAACATGGTCCTGAGAACACAATAATGATATTTTTTTCCAGTTGGAGCTACTAGTCCAGTCATTTCTCAGTTCTCCACTGAACTATGAGTAGTGCAATACTTGCAGTTTTTCCCTGATTACCCTTTTCCACTAATATTCATTTGCTATAGTTTTGTAATCCAGGCAGAATGTGTTAAATTGCTCTGTACTTTCAGGATCTGCTTCTTTCCTCTGATCAATAAATGCCAGATTTCTCCATGTGCTTAGTTTCAATATGGCTCGCTTCACTAAAATGCATGGTATGAGATGCATTAATTAGAATATTTCCATTTTCACCTTTTGGGAGAGCAAATTAATGAATTAGAATGCTATATGTTCCAGATGCAGTCTATTAACAAAACAATAATTCTTGCCTCATAGGTGACCAATAAATAATGTAAGCAACATTAATTTAAAAGGATCCCATTGCAACATATTTATATTCATTAGAAAAAATGTCTCTCTTGCTTTTAAAAGAAACAAAGGTCAGCAATCCTGGTTTATTATTTTTAGTTTTATAGCTTTTAAATTGGCCCCTGTATTATTATCCACAGCAATAAATAAAGAATGAAGAACTTAAATATTCTGCTTTTTGACATTGTTTAAATTGTGTTTCTAATATGTGCTGTTAGTATAGGCTACACTGTGCTACTTAGTTAGGCAGAGCTCAAAAATAAAGTACACATCTACACTTAGGATGGCAAATTCACCACCGTCAATCGGTCTTTCCAGCTTGATTGAGCGAGTCATTGGAGACTGCTCAAAAGATCGGGAAATAAACTGGGTAAGACCACCCCCCCCCCCGAAAAATTGTAGTGCTGATTTGATGGGAGGTCATTCAGTGCACTGAAGACACTGTGGTGAGTAGGCATTAGGAATTCAAAGGGAGGTACGCAAGTTATTTAAGTAACTTGTATATTTCCCTTCAACTACTGCCAAAAAGCACAGCATGTGTAGACCAGGGCAAACTTATGTGGAAGGCAAACTATCCTAATGGCAGCACTGGAGGTTTCCTGCTGGAGGGTGTCTTCACTGAAGGGTTAGCCCAAGTGGAGCCACTCCACACTAGGCTGACATACTAAGGTTGATTAGAGCCAGTGCAGATGGAGGTAGAAAGAACCTCATATCTATTTCCCGGGAGCAGCCATTTGATAGATGGGGGTTGTCTCTCTCCCTGCCCTCCGCCCCCAAACACACCAGGGTTGTGGTTGCCTGACTGCCCTATTTTGCAGCAGTTGGGGCTTGGGACAGTAGAGAAAAAGGAAGTGCAAGAGGGGAAGGTTGGCAGAGCCCAGAACAAATAAGAGCTCTTCCTCTTCCTGGACAAAGGGCACTGAGGACTAAAGGGAACTGCAGACACATTTGCTGCAGAGGAGGGTGATGGATGGTGGTTTTTTAGAAGTAATATGCATAAAACTCCATAAATGTGTTAACAAATAGAAGGCATCCAAGGCTGTTTGCAGGGGATCTTAGGACAAGAATGGAGCCTGCTCTGTAAACCTAAAATGGCTTACCCTTCCAATTTATAGGCTATGCTATGGACCTGCCATACAAACTATCAAAATGCAAATTGCATATAGTGACAGGCAAAACCAAGCAGAGTCAAGGAAAACTGGATGACTTTGTTCATTCTTTTCCCACCCCAAAATTGCCTTCTCCCCCCACAAAAATAAATGACTTTTATTTAGAGTTGATAGTTAATAAAGTTTAGTTTTTCTAAACTGAAAATTTTATCAGAATGGCTGTTGAAATTTCCATAACTATTTCTATGTTTTTGATATATTTAGGGGAAAAAATGCAGAAAAAGATCATGCAAATCTTTTTGAGAAGCACTAGCTTGTCAACAGAAAACTAGAAGAAAACAACAAACAAAATATAAATAAGTACTTCAAATGCTCCATTGTTAAACTGTAACATTCTGGACATTGATGTTTTTGGCACTCGTCAGTAACTTTTCACATTTTGAAAGTTACCTTTTGTAACATACTGGTGTATTGAAAAATTTTAAATCACACAACAAAAGCAAACTAAGTTCATGGAGACTGCCATTTTAGATATATTTTTTGATCATCTACATTACAATTGATATTTATAGCTCAGTTTGACTCACAACAAATACAATGAAAAAGACATCACATGGTGCTTTAAGGATCTACATTGTAATTGATTGTCTGATTGGTTGTATGTAAATTAAGAGGGGGGAATATCAAATATGAATCTAGATAGTTTAGCCTGCAGTTCTGGTTGGATGTCAGATGCTAGAGTAAACCATCAGTTATGGAAGTGCAGGAGTGATTGTTCTAAGCAAGATTTTAGAATGTTTTCAGCCGAATTCTTCAAATTCCCTTTCCACCACCTCAATGATTGTCTGAAATCTTAAATATGTGGTCTCTAGCTACAGGTGCCTTTTTGTTTATTTTAAATTTGTGGTTAATTAGATAAGGATCTTATCAGATACAAGTGTCTGAAATAGAGGAGGCTCATCATTTATTTAAAATATTTATGGATAATGTTACAACCTTAGAAATGGCTTGATGTAGAAAATCCTTATTTACTTAATTATCCTCAGTATATTCTATGAATATTTGACCATCTGAAAATGGTGCTTGTCCCTGCCAGCAGGTAGAGGATCTTGGGGGGCAGCTGCCACACACACACACACACACACACACACACACACACACACACACACACACACACACACGCTAGCGAGGTTTGAATTAATAAGTGTTTTTATTGGGGTGAACAAGGGTAAATGGAATGGGACAGTGAAGTGTATAGGGAGTACTGGGAGATGGGCCTCTCTATTGAACAGTATAGTGTCACAGTGGGAATCGATGTAAACTAATGTAAATTAATGTAAACCAATGTAAATTAATGTAAATCGATGTAAATTAATATAAACCAAAAGGGTTTTTTACAAGCATAAACATACAAGGCAACTGTATCAATGAGAGAGTGAGGTTAAGGGAAATGGCCAGGGAGTATGGGCAGGCAGTAGCAGAGGGGTAAGGAAAGACACAACAGGAGAGGCTACAGTAAGCCTTGAAGCCCTGCAGGAGGAGACCTGGAGTAGTCAGTCTGCAGGCCGGGTGTGGAGGCACCGAAGACGTGCTGGAGCGAGCTTGGAGCAGAGGTGAGCAGGGGAACAGACCAAGGAGGCACACTTAGAAGGTGGGGGCAGGGTAACACATGGAGGGAGTGCGTGGGGAAACTGGGCAAGGGAATGGAGGTAAAGAGGGGGTCTAGGGTGGATCTGGGAGGGGGGTTGAGGGGAAGACCAGATTCGGGGGCAGCAGAGGGGCAATGGAGCAGAGAGTGGGTTAGGGGAGGCGGCAGAGGGGCTGCAGAGGGACGGCAGAGGGGCAATGGAGCAGAGAGTGGATTCGGGGGGGTCGAGAAAAGCGGCAGGAGGAGGAGGAGGGGGTTTGGGGGAGGCACGGAAAGGATTTAACAAAGCTATAACAGGTCACAATAATAACTTAATTTAACAAAGATAAAACTAAGGAAAACTTACAATGTTAAAACTTAACACACTAATCAGCAACAATTTAGCAGCAGCCAACTTGCTAAGCAGCAACAATTCAGCAGCAGCTGACTTGCAACGGTGAAACTTAATAACAACTTACAATGAAACTTAACACAACTAAGGCAACCAATATAATAAACTTAACACAGCTAAAGTAACAGGTATAATAAAACTTACACAGCTAAGGTAACACACTAACAAAACTAAGCACAGTGTGAGGTTGGAATGGCTGGGAGCAGGGGGCTCCAGGCAAGGTCCCCAGAGGCAGATGGCTCAGCAGCAGCACGGCTTATGCTGTTGCGGTGGAAAGGAACCGCGGAGCAGGAGGGGGTCTCTGTTACAGATCCCGAGGTAAATTTAGAAAAAATCTGAGAGGGGGGAATCTTACCAATCCCCAGGAGAGCAGCAAGGACAGAAACTGAAGCAGCAGCAGCATAGAAGAGTGCAGAGAGGACTCGGTTCTCATAGTTCGTAGCTCGTGGTTCAGGAGATCTCCAGGAGAAGATTTGTTGTTCGTGGGAGGGGGGTTTAAAACGGGGGTATGCTCAATTAAATAACCGGGAGCGGAGAAAGGTCCCCCAAAGACCCCGGGGTGATCAGGCCAGGAGGCAGTGCAGGAACCTATTCTGGGGTCTGGCCCCAAAATGTCTGGTTTTAAAGGCAAACTCAGGCAGCTTGCCGCCAGGAACTCTGATAGGCTCCCTGAATTACAGGGGCGGAGAGAGGGCAGGGAAAACTGTCGGACAAGTCCGGGCAGAGTCTTGGGCTGCAGGTATGTGACTCAGTCACAGGTGTTGGTGTGTGACTCATGCCCTTTGTAAAAAACAAGCCATATTGGTCTTGCACTCCTGGGCATTGTCCACCCTACGCCGAGCCAGGGCTGGAACAATAGTTAAGGGGCCTCCTCCCTAGGCAGGGCCATGGCACCAAAGAAGCTGTAAAAAGGGCCATTCCCATGAGCAGCCTGGGAGGGGTGGCCACACAAAACAGGGGAGACAAAAACTGGCACAGGGGGAACATCTGTCAGGGACAGTGCTGACTCCTGCACATATCATTTATAAATCCTTTATGTTCCCAGGCAAAATCCAGAACTGAAACCATCTGCTCATCTAAACTTTGGAATGAGTTCCATACCAGAACCTCTAGCAGAAAATCACAGTCTCCTGGTACAGATACAAAGTCTTGATGATGGGATCTCCAAACAATCAATGTGTGAATTCACAATGTGTGAATGAGAACAAGACTGAAAAAGAAGGTCTCCAATACAGCCACTTAAAGCTAAGAATGCCATCCTCCATTATCCACTTGTCAAATACTCAAACAAGCAGCTTTATTCTTATTACCATGCTACTCCTCAAGCTTGGGAAGAGATGGTTGCTGAAATATCATATAATTGTTCAATAAATATTGGTTCTCCTCACGGAAATCTTCCCCAGAACTGTTCTGTTGAGGAAGTCCTTCTCCAATGTTCCCACACCATAGAATGAGTCACTCCACCAAAAATAAGACATTTTGATAAATGTCTTAATAGAGACAGGATCTTTTCTCTCTAGTGATATTTACTTACCTCACGTTAATCAGGGGAAAGATATTTCCTGTGTACCAATCTGACTTCATATATCACTGCAAAATAGTCTTGACTGTGGAGAAAACCATGCCAACTACTAGAAAGCTAGCAAAGGCTCTTAAACAAACAAACAAAACAGAAAATCAGCCCCCCAAACCTACTGTTGATTTATTTGATTTTGGGCAGTGATTACAATGGAAATAAAACCAAACACATGCAGCAAAAACAAATAGTCAATTTAATTTAAAATATTTATTGCAATCCCCCCCTAAAGAGTCTTTATCAGATTTTTTTATTACTAGACGATGAGCTTCGGAAGTGTTAGATGTTGATGTTAACTTTGTTTTTAATTGCACGAATCCTCTGATAGTAATCCAAGCTCATGAGCTGAGTGAGACGTTAATAAAAGAAAAAAAAAATCAAGATAGAAAAAAAGCTCTCTATCAAACAGGGCACTTTAACATTTTAGTCTTGCAAACTCCCCTCTAATTCTCTGCTAAAATACAGAATCCTTTTTGCAGAAAAACACCAAACCAACCAACCAAACACAACAATCCCAGCAGGTAAGGGCATATACAAAAGATGCACAGAAAAACAGAGGAATCCAATGTCCTGAATTTTCAGAAGTACTCAGCATCCTTAAGTGGAACCATTTTAAAAAAAAATTAACTCACAGTCTACTTAGGCACTAAAATAGTTTAAAAATGGATTTTTTTTTTACTCTTTCCAACAGGAAGTAATTTCAAATTGGAAAAATATGGAAAGTTTCAAGTTGGACTTTTGACAGAATGTTGATTTAAAATTTAAAAAGTTGTTTTGTTTACACATTTCTGATTTGAAACTGTTCACAATTTTACATTTTGTGAAAATATTCAATATTTTGACTTTACCTTCCTTTCCACATTGGAATGAAATTTCCAAAGTTTCCTTATATACTGCAGAAGGATCATTCCATTTTTTAGCTCCTCAATTTTGGTGGGAGATTAGTTCCTTTGAAAATCAAGACTGGAAAACCTTGACATTTCCAGTCATTCCTTTGGAAATGAAAGTGTTATTTTGACTTTGACATGCATTTGAAATGACATTTTAAGTCTCACAATCAATTTTTTTCATAAAAGATTTTCAAACAGAAAATTTTGATTTCACTGAAAACATTTCCACAGAAAATGCCATTTAATACAGAGAATTTTAAATGAGCTTATATTAAAACAAGTGTGCAGATTTTTAAAAAGACCATTGGGTCATGATGTTATAATGGAAGCTTCTGGGTAGTGAGTATTTCTAAAAAAAGTGTCCATTTCATTAAGATACCTAAATTGAAGCAAAACCCTTTGGATAATCGGGTGTCTGTCAACAGTAGGTGCCAAGAACTTGAAAACTGGCACCCCAAAATGCTATTTCCCAGAAAAGTTAACTTTAAACCAGTATAGAATAGAGCAAGAGAATGTAAGGTCAAAGGGAGGGAAAAGAACTCTTATAAAATCTGTCAGGGGCCAGTAGAAGAAGAGATGGAAGTGTTACCTTGCAGTAAAGTGTAATCTTCTGGTCTTCAAGGATGAATGGGCAGACTGGAGAACCCAGGCAATATTTAAGCAAGGACTAATAATGTAATCCCCATCTCAGTGTCTGCACTGAAAAAATTCACTGCTGTCTCATGGTGATCCTAGACTTCACTGAAAACTAGAGCACATAAACTAAGCCAACTAGAGCTCAGGATTCTGAAATTGGAAACTTTCTCCTGTTTTGATATCTATGCTACTTGAAGTTCTGCTTCGGTCCACACCGATAACTACTATTTGAATGCTCATCATCACCTGATCACATGATCCAAAGTGCACATGAGCTGGGAAGCTAGCTTCCATTATCAATGGTTTCCTTAGGATTATCACAATGTAAGAAGTAATGTTTCTTTACTGACCTATTTAAATTATCTTCCTCTTCCTACCATGTACCTATACGAATTTTGTTAGTATTAAGATGGATAACAACACATAATTGAATCTAAAAATAGAGGACTTAATTTTAGTCTTTTACATATGTTTACACCTCCGTAAATCCAGCTATTTCAAAGTCACTCTTACTTTATCTTGTAAGATCAGAGTCAGACCCAGGGTGAATGAAACTGAATAGAAATGTGGTTGTTTCCCTTACATACTGGAGTTCTGCTCCTCGTTGTCGACAACTAAATGCAAGTGGCTGAAATGTATATAGTACAGTATTGATTATGTAGTTAATGAAGTCTCTTTATCCATCCTTGAAAATCTGTGATATACTTCTAATACCATTGAAGCTATGGTAGTTTGAGGAGCAAAGGAAGGAATGGTAGATTGAGGGACAAAGGAAGAAATGTTCTGCTGCAAGCTTTTTGTTTGTTTGTTTTGAAGGTGGCTGTTTGAAGTAGCTCAATATTTAGAATATTCAAATCAATTCCAGGAAAGAAGGAAGGATTAGTAGGCAGAGGGGGGAGGTCAAGCAGTCAAAAGGTTCATGACCAACCCATCTTAGCACAGGGATGTCAGCACCTGCTATGTAGTACATCATCAAGCCTATTCTACAAGATGATTCCTCATTCGCTCAAGTCTTGGGAGACAGACCTCTCCTCACTTTCAGACAGCCCCCCAACCTTAAGCAGATACTCATGAGCAACTACAGACCGAACAACAGAAACATTAAGGCAGGCACATATCCCTGCAACAAACCCCGTTGCCAACTTTTCCAATGTCATTTATGTCATCATGTGCCAACAATGCCCCTCTGCCTTATACATTCGACAAACAGGACAGTCTCTGCGCAAAAGAATAAATGTATAAAACCCTGGCTGGGATGATTTAGTGGGAGTGGTCCTGCTTTTAGCAGGGGGTTGGACTAGATGACCTCCTGAGGTCCCTTCCAGCCCTATGATTCTATGACACAAATCTGGCATCAGAAATCACAATATTCAAAAACCAATAGGGGAACATTTCAATCTCCCGGCTCACTCCATGGAAGATATGTCAATTGTTGTACTTAAGCAACTAAATTACAAAACAAAACTTCAAAGAGAAACTACAGAGTTAGAATTCACATGCAAATTTGACACTATTACCTTAGACTTGAATAGAAATTTGAACTGGCTTTCTCATTACAATAAATGACTTTCCCCTCTCTCTAGCTCCCCACCTTCTAATATGTTGCTCCACCCTGTTTGAATCTAAACAACTGCTATGATTTTCTGAAACAATCCGACCTGATCCTATGACTTACACTTCCCTGCATTTATTTTCCTCCCATTCTATAAGCGCTCCATCTTCAAGCATCTGATGAAGTGGGGTTTTCTCCCATGAAAGCTCAGGCAATAAATAAATTTGTTAGTCTTTAAAGTGCCACAAGATTCTGTTTGTTATGTGTGAAATAATTACTGTTGTTATTCAGGTATATGGGGAGGTGAATGTAATGTTCAATAGTGAGAGCTCAGCAATGAGATGTGAAGAGTGACACTTTGAACTTGCCAAAAAGCCACCTGCTGTTGCTTTTATGCACTCTGTTCAGTGGACTTGATTAGGGATTCAAACTACTTGCAGTCATGGGGCATATAGAACAGGATAAATATGTAGCACACACAAAACAGAGAAGTATTACCAAGTGTTACAGTTGTGAACTATTGCTGATCAGGATCTTTCTCATCAAAACCTTTATCGGAAAATGGAAGTTTATTGAAACTGTTTCTGTTCATGGAAAAGGGTTCTGATTCAACAAATTTCTGTTTTGAAATGCCAGTGTTCCATTTCAAACATTTTCTAAATGGAAATAAACAAACAAACGCCTTTTTTTGTCCACACATTGTTTAACGTCCACCTCTGGGGTGTTACTCATCAGAGGGTATGATTAGACGAGGGTCCTTTTGGCCATAGGGTTAATAGCCCTATTTTTATCTGGTGACTGAGTGGAGGCCTTTGTAGTTTCATCAGGGATCAGGAGGAAAAAAACAATAGAGGGTCGAACCGATCCAGCCGGTAACCCAGATAAACATTAAGGGGACTAGATGTTGTTCCCATAGGGGAAATAGTGGAAATGAGAGGGGGGCAAAGGAGATTAATAGTGACAGGGAAAACATCAAAGGAATCAGGAAAGTTATGAATAAAAGGTTTTTAATTTTTAATCACCATGGTTACAATGAGTCAAGTGCTCTTTGCAAGGTGTTAATTAAGCAAGTTTTAATAAAGGTATTAATTCAATAATCATATGATTGTAAAGTTGCACTGTTTCACTATTATGCTGCAGCAGGTCTTAAAGACAAAAGTAAATGCGCATTGAAGGTTTAATTGCTAAAGCTATCCTTATTTCACTGCTATTGCCCCTACCTTTAAAGGGGATTGCAGTCTAATCTACCTGTACTCCCAGGCTGGGGTGCTAAACTACTTGGCCCCTAACCTTATACCTATCCCCCCATACTCTTGGGGACCAGGGTGCTAAACTACTTCAGTCCTTACACCAGGACTTGGGGTGCTATAACTTCAGTTCAGTTACTGTTCCATATATCTGTAGCCACTTTTGAACCAACCTTCACTGAGGTCTGTTACAGTTTCTTAATACTCACCGAACTCTTACCGACGTGTCAGCTTCGTCACTCACAGGGAATAGGCTCTGACCTTTCTCGGGCGGCCTCTCACCAACGTGTCAGTTCCTCATTCACAATGAATGGGTCCTGACCTTTCCCTGGCAACGGATCGAGGTCACTTCTTGCCTCTACCGTGCCCTACCGCCTGTCTTTGCAGTCTTTGGAGCTGCTATTTTATGGGGTCTTAGCCCCCTCGCACCCCTCCTGCTTTGTCCTTGTGGTTTTTCTTTTACACAACTTTGCTGGGAACTCACGGGCTAATGTTGCAGGGGGCTCACGAGCTAGTTCTCGTCAAGGAAAAAGGGAAGTTCAGGCTGAGCTGAACAGTAAATGATTACAAATTTGTCTTTGGGAAGCAGCTTTTGCAAAGAAGTTTTCTGCAAGGCAATTAAATTTAAAATAATTTCAATTAATTTTTTCAGAGTAACGCCTGAGTTCTTGGCATAGGTCCAGGTGAGTTATTATGTTTAGACCTTTGAAGATTGGTTTAGACTTGGGCCTATACTTACTATAAACTATACTATTACTAATAAGCACACAAAGACCCCTTATCTAAACCCACTTTCTACATTTTGTTTGAAGTGTCTGTTTTGAAATTTAAGCCAATTACAGTTAAAAAAACATCATCTAAACATTTCAGAAATGGTCAAAATAAAATATTTAAATTAACCTGAACTAAATTAGTTTGGGGATTGCCAGTTTACAATAATTTGAGATTGACTTTTCATCCCAAATTGTAGAGAAAAAAAATAGATCTGGAAATTTTTCCCAGGAAAGGAAAAACCATTCTCTGTAACTTCAAAACAAATGTTGTCAATTAGCTGAGCTGCTGTAATGGTATCACTACTAACAAGCATTAGGAAAAGCAATTAATTCTCTTGCTTCTTTTTCACTTCAATTTCTCTCCCAGATATATAATCTGAGCACTCTCTTGCCTCCAGAGACGCCATTATTGCAGTGATGAATGACTTTGTGTAACAGGGGGATTGGCTTGCTTTATGATTTCACTATGACATTACGCCTTATGCAGGAGTATAAATTATTTATGAAATGCCCTGAATGTAAAATATTTAGTAGAAATGTTTTATCAGGTAGGTTTGTTACTTGTTACATGGAATAGACTAATAGACACTTTATTACTATAAACATACCTAGTCCTTATATAGCGTTCATAAAGTAGATTTGGTGCACTTTCCAAAGATGAGTGTCATTCTCCTCGTTTTATAGCTGGGGAAACAGGTTCTATAAAAAGAAAATTGTGGTTCTTCCATTGGACACACTGAAGTATTTTATAAATGCTACATGTTAGCTAAAAATACACTGTTTATATAATTACTTCTCTTGTTGTAGCATTAGTTTGATAACCAAACAAGGTGTGTTTTTAAAATGGGGGTAAAAAGACAATAGATTATATATATCTTTAAACTCTGATTAAGCAAAGTATTGCACATCCAGTTGAAGTAATGTACTCATGTCATGTTCTCAAAGTTAAGTACTTGCTTAAGTCTTTCCCAGGATTTTTTTTTCTAATCTCCTTTAGCTGATTATTACCAAAGTACCAGAGTACATGCCATATAAAAATAAAACAAAACAATTTGAAAAAAATCTGAAAAACAGCAATAGCAAAGTCCATTCTGGACTTCATGAGGGCCTTAGACTGCAGAGATTTAATGATTTCCCATTCATTTTCTTGGCTAGATTTATTCCCATCCCTTACTCTCCTCCTTCTGGGATTCCTGCTCCAATTCCAAGAAAGTTCCCTTAACATATGGTGATTTACCATTTATGTTGTAAGATTGGGGTTTCACTGAGCTGGGCACCCGGTCTCATAGAGATTTAATTATGGGCTGTCATTGAGGACTGAAAACCAGTGAGAAATGAGTAACTTTCCTTTGTGCCTCTCAAAATGTCCCCCATTATATTTAAGAGAGACTTAAGTATGGACAATATACGAGTCTTGCAGATGAGCCCAATAGGATATTAATCTATCATACCCATTATATGAAATGAGCTCTAAAAGGGAGTGAGGTGAATAAGAGCTTTCCAGCCATAGTCATTAAAGCCATTACTGAACGTTCAAATTTGAAGTGAACATTCCACTACAGCTCTAAACAAAGCCAAGAATGGAAGGTATTGATGATTCTGTGGTCACATAACTCCAAGAAAAGATGTCATTTTTTACTACAAAAGGATATATATTGTTCTGATATAAAGAAACCCAAGTCTTCTCTAGACTTGTTTTATATATCTATCTATCTCTGTGGAAAATGCTGACCACTAAGAGTGAAGGAAAGAAGGAAGCCTGAAGAAAGAATATCCCAAATGGTTCTTACCATTGATTTTCTTTTTTTTCTTTGAGATTTTTAAAGTGTTCATTTTGCCTAGTTTATCCGAGGAAGCTAATTGATGCCATTCATGTGTTCATAGAAATCAAACCAACCAGTGATGTCATGGTTGTCTTTCTACTCAAAAGGGCTAAGTTATGCATTATTTACTTCCATTAGTGAGGAGTTACTGACACACAAAGCTTCTCCCAAACCAAGAAATTCTTTTTAAATTTGGGGGGCAAACAACTCATTCCACTTTACTATAGGAAAAAAAAATCACAATTTGGAAAATTTTGCTCACGAAACCTGTAAATAACTGTTCTCTAGTGGGAATAAAGATTCAAATCTGAATTTTATTTAGGCAAAAGTAACTAAAAACTATAGAGTGTTTGTATAAACTTGTATTTTGTAAAATGTTTATAAAGTCTGTTTATAAAAGAGGTTACAGTGCTTACTCTTTGCAGTTTAAAACAAACAAAAAAAAGTCAGACATTTTTAGCTCTGGTTTAACTGTACCCGAAAGAGACTGTTACTGGCATGGTAGATGGTAATAGCCTTGAAATGTTTGTTAAGCTCTTAGTTCAGTGATCCACTAGGAGTCTTGGAAAGCTGGACCTTTATAGTTTTATCATGTCAATGATACATTCATAAGAATCAAGGGAAGTGTGCCATTTTTACCCACTGATATATTTATTAAAGACTTGGGAATATGAACTAAGGGAAAAGTTTCTCTCAGATCAAGGCAGAGCTCCAACTCATTATATTATCCCTAATTCTCACTGATGCCCCTTTTAAAATACACCCTAGGGATCTGAAAGGAACAATTGCTTTAATATGCATTATGAAATAAGTTTACTAAGGTTTTGTAGCACAGTATTAGACACTTGCATGTACAATGACATATGCATGCAGTGAAGTTTACTGTACATTTTTAAAGGTACAACATTTGTAACTCAAAAGAGGCAGTATAGTCCAATGCAATGGTTCTCAACTGCTGTGTCATAGCACATTAGTGTGTTGCGGCACACAGTTGAGTATTTTGACAGGATACGACTCACCACCGAAAGAAGCCCCCTCGCTGCTGAAACAAACCTCGTCCCCCTTGAGGGATTTTCTTCTGGTGGTGTGGGGTCCTTTTGGTGGCAGGGTTTCTTTTATTGGCAGGATGTCCATGCCACCACTGTAAGTTGTGGCAGGGGGCTCCCTGTGGTGGGAAGCGGGGGTAGGAGGCATATGCTGCTGCCAAAACTCCTGGCGACAGTGTTTTTGTTTTGTTTTTTATCCCCCCTGTGGCAGGAGGCTTCTCCAGTTTATGCCGCCATCAAAAGTCTCCTGGAAGGGGTTTGCAGCAGTGGAAGACTTCTGTATGATTGGGCATGCTGCCTGACATGTTGTGACATGGAAAAGCTTGAGAAGCCCTGGTCTAATGGGTATTAGGAATCAGGAGATCCATGAGCCAAGTCCTAGACTCTGCACCTTGGTTCCTCCTATGAGATAGTGGGCAGGTAACTTCATCCTCCTCTCTCCCTCACCTTCCCTCCACTTTCTTACCCCTTCTATGTTTTGTCATATTTCTTTAAATCACTTTAGGGTAGGGATAGTCTTACTATGAATATATAAAACACATATCACAATGCAGACTTGATCCAGGATAAGCATGTAACTGCTACTGTCATACAAGCAAAGATATGAATTTTATTCAGATAAACGTTATTTGGAAGAATGTTTTGGGGATATGGCCAGAAGAATGCTCCTCATGGAATTTTCATACTTATGTGACGTACTCTAAAGGTTACAACTGAAGTGATACTGTTCCCTTGTTTGATAAAGTAGACAATTGGGCATCTGAGAAAACATGTATTTCTGAAGCAATATATAAACCAGAGTATCAGTTTTCACTGGAAGTTATTAAAATATAATTTGAAATATAGGAGCAAAATCATCAACAACATTTAGAGTGATATATGAGAAACCCAAGTTCAATTGACTTTCAGAGGCACCTAGGCTCTTAAGTGCACTGAAAGTCTATTGAAATTGAACTCCTGAATCACATAGGTGCTTCTGAAAATTTCACACAGGGACCACAAGTTTAATTGCTCAGGATTTTCTGAAGGATGGTAATGGTCACACATGAAAATCTGTCCCAATAGTGCAAATTAAATCACAGCCCAGCATAACTGTGTTGGATACAGCAACAAAGGCTACAGATTACTGATCCAATTCTGGCTTGATTTATTCCTCCTGGAAATGTATATCCTTGGGTTGCAGTAGGTATGACACACATTTCCCAGCTCAAGTCTTTATATAATATTTTTGTATCATGAAAACAAGTAAACAAGACTGCTTGCATTTAAAAATGTGTGATAATGCCAGTGTTCAAATTTATCTCTAAAATGTACATACTGAAGTGCTGAACCATACAGGAGAGAACGTTACAGGAAAGGTCAATTGCACGACAGTTGTATCATGCACACACTTGCCATTTAAAAGAAAGAAAGAAAGAAAGAAAGAAAGAAAGAAAGAAAGAAAGAAA
>ML685839.1:972532-1031772 GCA_007922175.1 Pelusios castaneus
CACACACACACACACACACACACACACACACACACACACACACACACCCCTACCCCAGGGTAAGAAATATTACAATGGGGAGGGAAAGTGCTAATGAAGTCAATTCAGTTAACGTAGATGAGCCCTATTCACAACAGTTGACCAGAAGGTGGGAATGTGTGAACAGGGACAATTATTTTTTTGTAATGAGCTAGTCATTCCAACTCCCATTCAGACCCAATCTGATTATGTCAAGTTTGCATACGAGTTCCAGCTCTGCAGTTTCACGCTGAAGTCTGATTTTGGAGTTTTTCTGTTGGAGTATGGCAACTTTCAAGTCTGCTACAGAGTGTCCAGGGAGATAGAAGTGTTCTTCTACTGGTTTATGGATGTTACTATTTCTGATGTCCGATGTGTGTCCAATTATTCTTTTGCATAAAGACAGTCCAGTTTGGCCAATGTGCATGGCAGAGGGGCATTGCTGGCACATGATGACATATATTACATTAGTGGATGTGCAGGTGAATGAGCACCTGATGGTGTGGCTGAGGTGGTGAGGACTAGTGATGATATCACTGGAGTCAATGTGCAGACAGAGTTGGCAAGAGTGTTTTTTTGCAGGGATAGGTTCCTGAATTACTGTTCTTATTGTATGGTGTATGTTTGCTGGTGAGTATTTGCTTCAGGTTGGGGGGACGGTCTGTAAGCAAGGATTGGCCTGCCTCCCAAGGTTGGGAGGAAGTGACGAAACCTGGGGAAGTAAAGAAACAGATTGACAGAGCCAGACAAGTACCCAGAAGTCACCTACTACAGGAGAGGCCCAACAAAGAAAACAACAACAGAATACCACTGGCCATCACCTACAGCCCCCGGCTAAAATCTCTTTAACACATCATAAACAATCTACTGCCTATCCTAGAAGATGATCCTTCACGCTCACCAAATTTACAGAATGTTTTCTCTCTTCATGAATATTTGAAATCTCCATATTTTATCCTGATTCAAGACAGGAAAATGTTTTCAGCTCTCAAAACTATTTATGGGAGGGCTAAAATGTTCCCCATTCAGCTCTACCATTAAATCCTTGTATCAAATAGGGTTTGGTGGTGGGTTGTTTTTTTTGTTTGTTTGCTTGCTTGTTTTTGTTTGTTTATTTGTTTGTTATGGAACCTGAGTGTCCATATCTCTCTCCTAGCAATGTGTAACTGACACGCTGATATTCTGCATTGTTTTCAGGTGCGATCAGTGTATCACTTTAAGACTACAACCTCAAGGGGCAGTCCCTTGGTGCATTTAGGCAGTTACGTACACAGAACAAACAAGATGAAAGTGAGCAAAGAAAACGTGGGGCTTAGCTCTGCATGGGTTCACAAGGAAAGGGAAGTGGTGCAAGAAATTCTATTTGAATTTTGATTTTTTTTCTTTAAAAATGGACATTTCTACCCAATTCTATTTCCACTAAAATTTCAGAAGGTTTTGGTTTTGTTCCAATGTGGAGCAAAAAATGAATTTTGAAACCTTAGAAGTTACCACTAGATAGAACTGCACAGCTCATCTCCCAATCAATCAATCCTTACAATTCTATGCTGTAGCTGGAGTTAAGGCATTCTCCATAATGGGCCTTTGACTCTGGTCTCCTTTCTTCATTGGCCTGAGAGATCCACCATTTATTGCCTTTTCAGGAATCATTGCAAATCCTGACAATTTGAGTTGCAGTAAACTGACATGCTGTCTGAAGGAATTAGGTCCCCAAATTCCACGGGAATTCACTGGCAGCTTAGCACCTAATTCACTGAAGCCTTGTCTACACCTCACGGTTTTGTTATCGAAAAGCAGCTTTTGTCAACAAAACAGCGGAGTTCTATACACTGCAGCATGATTCCTGTCAATTTAACTTCCCTGCTATGCAGACATAATAAAACCACCTCAACAAGAAGCATAGAGCTTTTTAAGATGTTGTTAGAGCATACTACAGCAACACACACTACTGTGGCTCAGTGTTAAAATGACCTTCCAGGCTTCCCTCAGCCAAATAGCCCTCCCACTGAGCTCCTTCTATAGTCTTGTATTCATAAAGCACAGCCCAGTACTGAACAGCCTTCTGATAGATGGCTGGCTTGAGGTTATCAGGGCAGCTGAAAAGTGGGTGGAAATCATAGCCATGGAATGGCGGGATTGGGAAACCTGCATTATGTGTTGTTGTACCTGTCCCCAAGAGATATCGCAAACCCTTCCCAAAAGCACCCTGCAGCCAGCTGCAGAGTGGAATAGCTACCCATAGTGCACTGCTCTGTGTCGATGCAAGAGCTGCTATTGTGTATGTGCTTCGCCAACATAAACAGCATATTGTGTACATGCAACAGTGTTTTAATTACACGGGGGAGATGTACATTGAGGTGACTTAAATTGACTTAATTTTGCAGTGTAGACTTAGTTAACATCTACACTGACAGTGGCAAAGATTGATCTTTCTGGACTAACTTAGTGGTCAATTACAAGGGAAGTCGATCCAGGACTAGACTTAGGACTTTGCTCAGGTGGTGCAGTGCAATGAAGATGATGCACGGAAGGGGAGATAGGAGGTTGATGGGAGTTATGCAAGCTACTTACCACAACTTGCATAACTCCCGTCAAGTGCCACTGAATTTTCTCAACAGTGCAGACCAGGTTGTAGCCTTAATATCTTTGGGGGAAAAAAAAGCAAACAAATAAAAAACGGTTACAAGAATTTCCCTACTAGTGAAACAAGTGGGGTGTTGAATTTCTTTTGCTGGGGGATTTACTTGAAATATTGAGGCAGTTTAGTTACATTTTAATATAAACAAAATATTTTACAGAGATGCATTTTATCAGATCAATTTAAAATCAATCTCAGTACTGTGACAGCCTGTTCACCTATTGAGGTGCCTTCAGCATTTCTATCTATTTAGCAAAGATGACATGCCTTTTGTTACATCCTGGATCACTTTCATATTATATTCTATTGTACTGCAGCTGCATATAGGTGAGGTTTTTCTAATAGAGCTTTCAGCATCAAGTTCTGAAAAAAAATTTCACTGCCCTCTTCTCTGGATGATTTTAAAGACCCTGTTTTACAAATCTTACTTTTTTCATTCTTTCTCTCTCTTATATTGAGAATTTATTGTTCACCTAATCTGATATTCATACTGAGCAGCTTCTAACCATTCATCACCCCAGTGTAAAACAGGAAATGTTTGGGGACAGGGGAGAGAAAAATTGCAGCTTCATCTTTACCACAGATCCCATGTACTGTATATCTAAGTGCTGCTGTTTATGGCAGAGGATGATATGGGGCAATAGGCAGCTTTTGCAGGTGATTAAACTACAAACTGATGGTAAGGCATCAGATAACAGGAGAAGCTATTTATGGTATACTCCATATCTACCAACATAATTCTTGCTGGGTGACAAGACAAAAAAAAAAAGTAAAGAAAATGAAAGAGAAATGTTTGTTCAATGAGACTTTGAAAAAAATCCATGTTGCTGCTTTCTCTAACACCCTATGGAAGCCACCTTTCAGGATAGGTGAATCATGTTTAAAGGGGTGTGGTTCAAAAAGGAAGCAGAACATATTGCTGGCAGGAGGAGGAGAAAAATCATGCCTTAGGTCTTTTCCATTTCTAGCTTCCATTGCTTTGTGTTCGAATAGAGCTAAGTTGTAATTTTACAGCACAGCTCAGTTTGCAATCAAGGAAGAATCTCTGAAGAATAATTCTGTCAGAGTCGTAGAAGAATTCCTCCTGTAGCATAGGGATCACATGTTGGAGTTGCAGAGCCACTGTCCTTTTGAAAGAGGACACGGTTTTCTGACCTAGCACCAGCTAGGCTCCACAAGCTAGTAAAGAGGAAGGTGGGGTGCTCATTCTCTTTTGACTAGTTATGTGAATCTGAAGCAAACTTTGCACTCAGTGCTCACAAGAGCTGACACTGGGCATGCCATTGCACTGTGGGCACAAAGGACAGTAAATCTGCTTGTTTTCTTGCCTTCCCCTTATGCAGCCACCCACAACTTGACCCACAGGGTCTAGTTTTCAGAATCTATCCTCCTTTGGCAGAATATGTTCCACACATGAAACTGAATTGGCTAGGAGCATAGGGGCTGGAATCGGAAGGTGTATGTGCAGATATTTGTGCATGCCAACATTCATGTTTACAAGGTCACCTGCACCCAACATAAGGCCAGGCTGGGACTTTTCTAAGCTGGGAGCAAAGATTTTGGTGACCTCTGGATTTGAGGAAGCAAACTGATTATTCTCCTCCTGTGAATTCTCATTTTTTCTATTAAAGTTATTGCTCATTTCTATATAAATAAAGTCCACTCTACTTTTCTATGCTGCTCAATCCATCTTGTCTTCTTATTTGTTGGATCCCCAATGGTGAAGTAAAATCCCATTAGACCATAATCCTAGAAAACTCATCAATCTGATTCTTTAGAAAGAACAAACATCTATTAATTTCTCAGACTAGGAATCTAATTTTGCATTACTGCCATCATTTTAAAAAGGCACAATATCTTTCTGAGCCAGTCAATGAATTCTGCATTTGGATTAGTAGTAATACTCCCTATTGGATAGTTGGGCAATTAAGATTTTTCACTTGCAGTCAATGTAACTGAATCTTTCTCAAATAACTCTAAGCTTATTAAGAATAAATATTTAATTGTCTAGACATATTGTACACACTGATTCAAAACTTTTTGGATGTTTTATTTCATGGGGAATTTCAAAGTTTTGTTATTTTGTCTGATATGGGACTTTCTTCCAAAAATGTCAACATTTTGTAAGACACAGAAATGTTGGTTCCCAGTTAGCTCTATTCTATGGCTGGGAAAGTATAGTTAACACTATTACTCAAGAGATCTTTAAAAAACAGAGATGATCCAGATGTCAGTTTCACAACACAGTTGAAATATGGCACTACAGACAAATAAATCATATGTTGTAGTGCTTGAAAAGCATGCTTACTATCGCACCGTAGAAAATAAACACAACCTCCCCAAACCAACATACAAGTCTTTTACTGTCTCCTCATATACAGTCTATTGAAAAATCAAATCAAATCTGTTGTGCTACATGCACTAACAGTACAATCCAAATGGTAGTGTCTATCCATTGTAAATGTTTTCTGCTTTTTTAACTACTGTACACTACGCAACATACCATCCTGAACGTCTAGCAGATCTTTATAGATTTTACCCTTTTCTGGGTCAAAGATAAGCGATTGACTCTCTTTGTGAGGACACTTTTGAGTTAGTCAATTACAATACCACATTACATCACATATCTGAAGTTTGTGTGTGTTTTCATCTTTGGCAACAGTCTGAAGTTCTGCCTTCAGTAAACATAATTTTCTGTCATCAATTTTGTTACTCCTTCCATTCATGGTTTTATTTTCCCTTGCTGAAACTCTCATTGCTGGCTCATTCGGTACTAATTTAACCGATTCAGCAAATGAAATTTATTTTATAGTGATCTCTTCTATTTCTCTGCCTCGTTTATTTTCTAGGCAGCCTCATGCAGCACTGTGTTGCCTTTGTAGCAAATTTAAAGTTACTTATCACCGTGAATCATGCTATACTTTGTACAATGCATTTCAAAGGGAGGTGAATGTATTTCTTTGCAAACATTTTGCACATCTAACTCATAGCTCATGTTGAGTCACATTCAGGGTTTAATGTTCTTACCTTCAAAATGATCAGTGGTCTGAGCCCAGAATACCTAAAACATTGCCTGGTGCTCTAGGATAATGACTAGTCAACAATTCCAGTCCTGTCCAGAGCATGGATAAAATTTATCCTGGCAGGACAGAATTCTCTGGATCTGCAGAATGCTCTGCTACATAGGCAAAGAATCTCAGATACCACCACTTTTCTGTCCAAGTACAAGGCACACTACTTTGATTTTGTTTTCAAAGACAAACACATTTAGCACAGCAGACATAAAACTAATTAAAAAGGAAAGAAAAGGAAAAAAACTTCACATAATTTTGGAAACACACAGACACACACACACACACACACACACACACACACACACACACACCATGAAAGATATTAGTCATGTCACAATACACTGGAAGATGAATCTGAGCCAACAATGTGCCCTTGTTGCCAAAAAGGCCAATGGCATATTAGGCTGCATCAGTAGGAGTATTGCCAGCAGATCGAGGGATGTGATAATTCCCCTTTATCTGGCACTGGTCAGGCCGCATCTGGAATACTGTGTCCAGTTTTGGGCTCCCCACTACAGAAAGGATGTGGACAAATTAGAAAGAGTCCAGTGGAGGGCAACAAAAATGATTAGAGGGCTGGGGCACATGACGTATGAGGAGAGACTGAAAGAACTAGGCTTATTTAGTCTGCAGAAGAGAAGACTGAGGGGAGATTTGATAGCAACCTTCAACTACTTGAAGAGGTGCTCCAAAGAGAAGGGAGCTAAGCTGTTCTCGATGGTAACTGAGGACAGAACAAGGAGCAATGGTTTCAAATTACAGCTGGAGAGGTCAAGGTTGGATATTAGAAAAACCTTTCTCACGAGGAGGGTGGTGAAGCATTGGAATGGGTTACCTAGGGAGATGGTAGAATCTCCATCTTTGGAGATTTTTAAGGCCCGGTTAGACAAAACCCTGGCTGGAGTGATTTAGTGGGAGTGATCCTGCTCTTTAGCAGGGGGTTGGACTAGATGACCTCATGAGGTCCCTTCCATCCCTATTATGATATGATTCTATGATTCTAGAAAGTGCTTAGATACTTGGTGATGAGAATAGCAAGAATAGCAAGAGACCTGGAACAGAATTGAATAGTCACTGTCTGTGAGTCGGGCTAGTTATTTAAAGATACGGAAAATGTCAGTCTGGAACATAACTTCCATGTGAAAATAATTTTCAGTCAACTATTATGTATCCTGAGTTCTAGCTGTCACAATCTCATATAATATAATAATAATCTCACATTGTGGACTGCTATCATATTACTTTAAAAGAAAAAAACAAAACAAAACATGCATAGTATGAAAGAAAAACAGCTTTGTGACATAGTCCCTTCACCTTTTCCACATTCTAGTCTCCCATTCATTCCATTGCTATAGTGACTTGGAACACTAATTGCTTTGTATTTTTCTTCTGTTTGCTTAGGTTATTTCTGTAGGTGATACTGTATGAGTGCCTCTTACTAAAGAGAAGATGATAGAAATGTGGGTGAGATGAGAAATGTCTTTCTTTAAATGAGGATGTTAAGTCTTATGTTCAGAACTCCCACTAGCAAAATGTAGCTAATGTGTAATTAAGACAAATAATGCTGAATCACCACACAATTTTCTTGTGTCCCCATCCGTATCCCTTTACCTCCATCTTTTAGAATGCAAGACCTCCGTGGCAGGGACTCCCTCAATGCCTATTTGTATAGCACCTTATACAATGATACCTATAGCATAGGTATGGCCTCACCTAACAAATTCCTAAAAGTTAAGGCAACAACAGAAGAAACTACAAGCTGCAAGGCCTGTGAGACAATAGCTTAGCCAAGCTAATTAAGGCATAAGGCATTAAGGCTATGTCTACACTAGCAACTTACGTCGACATAAAGGTGCTTAAGTCGACCTACAGAATGCCACATCCACACCTGGCTTTCATTACGTTGACTTAAGCACTTCTTTAAGTCGACTTAAGGCTTAAGTCAATATATTAAGTTGACTTAAAACCGATATGGACAACCTAAGTCGACCTAATTCCCTAAGTCAACCTAAGGGGGATGGGCTGGGGAGAAGGGAGCCACAGCTCTCTTTTGCCAGGGTTCCATGGCTCCCTTGTCCCCGGGAAGCCATGGCTCTCTATTGACCTAGCACCTGCATGTGTGGACACAGGCAGTCGACTTAAAAAGTTTCTAATGTAGACACTCTAAATCGACTTAACAAGATCGACTTTACTTAAGTCAACCTTGTTAAGTAAACTTAACAGAGTCGACTTAGCTTTTCTTGTGTAGATATACCCTAAAAGCCTTAAGATTCTGTATCTAAACCTACAGTTACCCTAGATCATAAGATATCACAAGATAGAAAATGCAATAACAATAAATTATTGGTAGGTAATTACAAGATGCTAGTTTATATCAGCATGGGTTATTTTTAGTTATGGGCCTTAACAGGTATCTGACCACAAGAATGCTATGGTAACTAATTGATCTATATGCTAATAAAACTGAGGTAAAAGGATTAATAACCTAAGGAAGAAGGACACTTGAACAGCAGAGTGAAGAACCACAAATAAAAAGAGGGAGTGAAACCACTTCTGATATGCATTAGATATTGTGGCAACAGAGTAACACGTTATAAAAAAATTGTTTCCCATCCTTGCATGCTTAAAAGCAAGAGATGTAGCCATTGGGAGATGGCAGAATGATTACCCACAGGTTTACTCTCAGCTAACATCTGAGACTGGGAATTCCAAAACCACGCCTACAGAATTCTAAACTGCATCAGCGTTCAGAGAGCTCTCTGGCATTTCATGGAATCCAGAATCTACTTTGGAAGAACGTAGGATTGATCATTGAAACCAATTGTATCATCCAATCCATACATCAATATCAACAGGATACAGCTTAGCATATAGTGAATGTATCAGATATTAAATTGATATTAGTTTCAATCTTGGCTATGATAATTCTAATTTTTCTCAACCAGGCTCTATTAGGTTAAAACTATGACTCCTTTTGCATTCTTATTATTATTCCTCTGACAATCTACAGATGTGTTTCTTCTGTTACTAGCTTCCTTCAAGAGTTTATTTATTTGAGTTCTTAAAGTTGGAAATGGCTATTTGTCTAGTTATACTTTTTGTTTTTACTTTGTTTTGAAAAGGTAAACTTGATTTCAGTACATGAACAGCATTACCTATTCTGGACAAATATTAAGTGGCAAGAAAGGTGAACTGAATGATGATGAGTGGTTCAGCATCATGTCTTCCAACATGGCCAAAGGCTTTAAAGAGATGTGAAATGAACAGTTAGTTAATGTCTGGAACTCATATTTATATTAATGCTTAAGGTTAATGCTTTCTCCATAAGCAGTTAAAGTTAATGGAGCATATGTGACACATTATCATCCATCAAAGACTGAAGGGAAGATATGTTATCTGTCACACCCAACTTGATGCATTGATGCAACTTTCAAAAAGTCTTTTAATATCGCTGAGAGCATCTTCAACACCACTGGTTTTCAGAGTTTTTGGCAGCTTGGTGAAAAACACTGTCTGACCCATTGGGGGAAGAATGAAAAATGAAATGTAATTAATTTACTGAAGCATCTTAAGTAACAAAATAGTTGTTTTGAAAGCCCAGGGTAAAAGGAAGAGCAAGCCTAATATTAAATCAGAAAGGAAAACATAAATTGCCCTCTGTTAAACACATCTTCTCAAGAATCATAGGCCTGGAAGGGACCTTGAGAGGTCATCTAGTCCTGTCCCTTGCACTTATGGGAGGACCAAGCATTCCTCTGTAGTATGGGGCATGGCTCACCTACTGGTGAATTCTCTGTATCTTAAAGTCCTTAAATTGTGGTTTAAGGAGGTAAATGACTCAGTCATAGATTAGAGGCTCATTGCTGGAGTGGGTGGGTGAGGTTTTGAGGCCTGCATTGTGCAGGAGATCAGACTGGATGACCATACTGGTCCCTTCTCACCTTTGAGTCTATGAGTCATTATCTAGACCATCCCTAACAGGTGTTTTCCTAGGAAGGTTGTGGAATCTCAATCACTAGAGCAGGGGTAGGGAACCTTTTTGTCTGAGAGAGCCATGAACGCCACATATTTTAAAATGTAATTCCGTGAGAGCCATACAATATGTTTAAAACTAAATACAAGTAAATGTGTGCATTTTATGTTTTAATTAATTGAATCTGAATTACTTTTAATTGAAATTTAATTTCAGAAAGGTTTTTAAAAAACCTTTAAAAAGGTTTTTAATTAAAATTAATTTTTAAAGGTTGTTTTTTTTTAAAAAGGAAGGAAAAAAGAAGGGAGGAAGGAAGGAAGAGAGAGAAAAAGAGAAAAAGGAAGGAAGAGAAAAAAGAAAGAAGGAAAAGTGGAAAGAAGGAAGAGGAAGGAAAGAAGAGAAAAAGAAAAAAGAAGGAAAGAAGGAAAAAAGAAAGGAAGAGAAAGAGGAAGAAAGAAAAAAGGAGGAAGGCAAAGAAGAGAAAGAAGGAAAGAAAAAGGGAGAAAGAAAAAAGAGAGAAGGGAGAGAAAGAAGGAAGGAAGAGAAAGAAGGAAGAAAAAGAAGAAAAGAAGAAAGGGGAAGGAAAGAAAAAAGAAGGAAGAGAAAGGAAGGAAGCAAAGAAAGAGAAAGAAGGAGGAGAAAGGAAAGAAAGGGAGAAAGAAGGAAAGAGGAAGGAAAGAAAGGGAGAGAAAGAAGGAAAGAGGAAGGAGAGAAAGGGAGAGAAAGAAGGAAAGAAAGAAAGAAGGAGAGAAAGGGAGAGAAAGAAGGAAAGGGAGAAAAAGAAAAAGAAAGCCAACGCCGTCGGCGGGGGAGGACCCTACCGCAGCCCTGGGAAGCCGCCGGTGGGGGGGGGGAGCAGACCCCAGCCCCGGAGGCTGATCCCAGCCCCGTGCTGGGAGGCCGGGGCCGTGGATTAGCCCGGCCCCAGCCCCGGGAAAGGAGGCGGTCGGGGGGTGAGAGCCCGGGATCCCGCCGCTGCCGCAGCCACCCCGCTGCCCCGTCTGTGTGAGGCAGGCAGGCAGGCCCGCGCTCCTGATCTGAGCCTGCCTGTCCCACCCTGGGGCCGGGGAGGGCCAGCCCAGAGGCCGGGCGCAGGCCGGGTGTGCCGCGGCACCGGGGGTTGGAGGGAGTGGCGGGGGCTGCCGGGCTGCGCGGGGGTCCCTCACTGCTCTGCGGGGGGTGCGACAGCCACTGCGCGGCCGCATGCCCGCACAGCTTAGAGGGAACACTGGCAGCGAGCCAGATGCAGCCATCAAAAGAGCCACATCTGGCTCGCGAGCCATAGGTTCCCGACCCCTGCACTAGAGATTTGTAAAAACAGATTAAACCATTTCTTCTAGTGCCTGACTGTTAGGAAGATTTTTTTTCTAATCTCCAACCTAAACCACCTTTGCCGCAATTTAAGTCCATTGTTTCTTGTCCTATCCACAGAGGTTAAGGAAGGAGAACATCTTTTTCTCCCTCCCACTTGTAACAACCTTTGGCTATGTCTACACTGGCAAGTTAGTTTGAATTAAACCTCCTTAATTCGAACTAACTAAAGCCATGGCTACACTAGGCTTTAGTTAGTTTGAATTAAGGGCTCCCTTAATTCGAACTAATAAGTTCGAATAGGGTATTCGAACTAAAGGGCTAATTCGAACTAACTAGTTCGAATTAGCCAATGTGGCCATGTTAATTCAAACTAATTTCTTAGTTCAAACCAACCAGCCATTGAAATGAATGGCACTTGCTTAGTTTGAACTAACTTTTTCTAGTTTGAATTAAGCTAATTCAAACTAACTAAAATTAGTTCAAATTTGTTAGTTCAAATTAACTAATTCGAAGTAATTTTAGCAAGTGTAGACGTAGCCTTTGATGTTATCTCCCCCCTGCCCAAAGTCTTCTCTTCTCCAAACTAAACAAACCCAATCTTTCCTCATAGATCATGTTGTCTAAACTTTTAATCACTTTTGTTGCTCTTGACTTGCTCCACTTTGTCCACATCTTTCCTGAAATGTGGGACCCCGGAACTAGATACAATACTATGATTGAGACCTAATCATCACATAATAGAGCAAAAGAATGTTTGTGTCCTAGAAAAAAGTTTGCTATCATGCAACAGTGTTATACTATTGACTCATATTTAGTTTGTCAGACAGTATTAAAAGCTTACTGAAGTCAAAGTATACCACATCTACCACATCTCCCCCATCCACAAGGCTTCAGTTGGTTTAACATGTTTTGTTCTTTATGAATCCATGCTAATTGTTACTTGTCACCTTGTCTTCTAAATGTTTTTAGACTGATTGCTTAATTATTTGCTCCATTATTTCTCTGGAGGACTCCACAAAACCACAAAAGTGTCACAATATCAAATCCAGTAGAGAGAACCAATGGTTAAGCAGATCACTTTTCAAAATTTAAAAGGAAAGAGACTCTTCAGTTGATAGGACAGAGAGCAGAAAAGATGCCTTTCCATTAATCATGAGCTTTGAGAAAGAAACTGCTCCTAGTTTAAGAAAATAAAGTTAATGAGAATAATTGCTTTGTAGACTGAATTGGTATTAACACATTATGCTGGCCAGTGGCCACCAAGTCTAAAGAGGCTTAATTCTCACTCATTCTTTGTTGCCTAGTATAAGCATATGAATTTAGTTTTGTCTATGTTTATACTCAGTGTTATCTTCCATCCCAAATACATTTGCCATTATGTAAAAGTAACTGCTGATCAAGATTTGTTGCCCATATGCATTCTACTACAGGTGACTCCCAAGCAGTTAAACAGATGGAGGGATTGGAGTTCATGAACAGATTGTGCGACAGCTTGACCAAATTTGACATCATCTCTTGAATGCAGGATGATGGCATAATGGGAAGAGAACATGTGCACTGAGGACCATGACTTTACGAATGTCCTGAATATGGATTTATACTAAGAATGCTGCTAAGGATGCTTATGATTTTGTAGAATGAGTAGTCAGGGTAGTGGCAGCAAAACACCTGTCTGCTCATAAGACGTGCAAATACATGAAGTTATGCAGGATGAAAATTATCTGTAGACCTATAGGATGAAAGGTCTCCCAATCTGCTACAACAGTGGGTGGACTGGGGGAATGGTTTAGTTTTCTGTGTAGAAAGCTTCAGCCCATTTAATGTCCAATGAGTGAAGACACGGCTCATTCTTATTTGCATGATGTTTTGGGTAAGAGATCATGTAAGTAAATGACTTAATTGGTTTTGCAATTTCATACCACTTTCAGAAAGAAACTGGGCTGAGGACATAAATACATCTTCTCTTTAAAGACTTTGTATGCTGGCTCTGATGTCATGGAGTTTAGAGATTCTTCTGGCCAAAGTGATGGCAACTAAGAAAATGATCTTCCAGGAGATGTATAATAAGGAGCAAATAACTAAAGGGTTATATTGTGGTTCCTTAAATTTTGACAAGCTTAGGTTGGGGTCCCAAGTAAGAATAGCCCCCCTTACTTAAGTGTATAATCTTTCAAGGTCTTTGAAGAATCTGACATATGTCATTTGAAAAAAACAGACCAGTTTTCCACATGAGGGTGGAAAGTTGAAATTACTGCCAGGTGAACTTTGAAAAAAGAAATTGCTAAACCTTGCTGTTTCAGGGGCAAACAAACATTCAAGTATGTTTTGTATGGATGAACACATGGGCAAGACTCTGTACTGGGATGAGTAGGCTCCACAATGGGACCACTTCCATTTCAAGAAGCACTTAGACCTGGTGGAGGGCTTTCTATTGCCTAGTGGAACCAGATGAACTTGCTCTGAGCAAGCCTGCTTTCTGAGAGTTAGCCATGGAGTTTCCGGAATAAATGAAAGGATCTCACATTCTGGTGGATGACTGTGGTCCTGGAATATCAGATCATGGTGCAACAGAAGCACAACTGGAGTCAACACTAAGAGGTCTAGAACAGTGGAGCACAACTGGAGTCAACACTAAGAGGTCTAGAACAGTGGAGAACAAGTGTTGGAAGGGCCATGGTGGGACTATCAGAATAATCTAGGCTTGGTTCCACTTGATCGTTAGCAGCACTCAGTGCAAAGTGGGAAAACAAAAGTAAAAGGTGTCCTGTCCAAGGTAGCAGGAAGGTATTCATGATGGAATTTGAACTGTGGCCTTGTAGGATGCAGAATTGATGATATTTTGCTGTACCTATTTGCAAACAGGTCTTTTCAGGAAATCCCCCCCACTTGTGGAAAAGGTCTCT
Organism: Pelusios castaneus; assembly: GCA_007922175.1. NCBI lineage: Eukaryota > Metazoa > Chordata > Testudines > Pelomedusidae > Pelusios > Pelusios castaneus. The sequence goes on from ML685839.1 coordinate 986,453, forward strand.
CATCATATCTAGTATAAAAAGAGAGAGACCACTTGCGGTGACTGGAGAAAGACCTGTTAGGTGATCTGCCTGCTTGTTCTTTGCCCCCAAAAGGTATAAGGACTTGAGACTGAATGAGTGGGCTATGCAAAATTCCCATAGATGCATTGCTTCCTGACAAAGGAGGAAAGAGTAAATTCCTCTTGGATTGTTGAGGGGAAAAAAACATGGCTGTAGCATTGTCTGTGGGCAAAAAGGCCTGACAGGCAAGGTGAATTGGTTCGAGTTCCCAGGTATTTATATGAAGGAAAAGTTCTGCCATAGACCAAAAGCTTTTGAGTTGTGAGTCACCCCAGGTGAGCTCCCCACCGTAGCACTGACATTTCTGAGAGACCATAGTCAGTTGAAGATGTATAAGGAGACCACCACCACAAATGGTGAGAGGATCCAACCACCAGTTTAGAGATAAGAAAACTCGCATTGACAATGTAAATACAGTGTCCAGATGGAAATATCCTGGTGAATACACTGAGGCCAGCCATAACTCAAGGAATTTGAAGTGCAGTGTTGTGTGTTGCAACATGTGTATGAGGCCATGTGACCTAAGAACCTTATGTAATTTTTGGGATGTTGCGATTGGAGAACCTATGAGGGTGTTACCAAGGATTGGAGTAATTGGAATCATACCCCTGGGAGGTAGGCCTTTTCCTGGTTAGAGTATAGCACCATCTCAATGAACTCTAAATTCTGCATTTCAGAAAGGGTAGACTTTTCTTCATTTATCAGAAAGCTTAAGTCCTTGAACATCAACTGGATGCATCAAATGTTGGACATTACCTGAGCCCGGGCTAGTCATGGACAGGTCCATTCATCTACATAAAAGTGGACCTTCACACTTAATTTCTTCAGGAAAGCAGTCACTACAGCCATACATTTTGTGAATTCCTGAATAGTCACAGACAGGCTGGCAGGAGTATCATGAATTGATAGCATGAGCAGTTAACTACAAATTCAAAGAATCTTCTGTGTCCTTGATATATTGAAACATAAAAATAGGCATCTCTTAAATCACAGTAAGTGATCCAGAGAGGATAATGGATGCCATGGTGACCATGTAGAACTTCCTTTAAGATAGTGGAGTTCACACAGGTGTAAAATAGGTCTGAGACTTCCCTTGGTTTTATTATAATTCAGAATGTAACTGTTGACCAATTAGGTTAAAGAAATTTTAATTGTACCCACCTTCATACCTTAACCCCAATTTTCTGTATAAAAATCTCTGAAATATGCCTACAGGCAGAGCACTTGGCCTGATGGGGTTTTTCTCACTGTCAATGTGCTCTCCATACGGCCATTTGAAATAAAGTGTCTTGCTGAAGCCCGATACCAGTTGCTTGCTGCTTCTTCACAGGATTAGGGTACAACAGGAGTAGAACTCCTCTCTTAAATTCTGTGGAATCTCTTCCATGACTTCCAGCAAAAGTGGAGACTGAACCACCTGGACCAGAAGTTCTTTGTAAGAGAGGTCCCTGATGAGTGGTGGGGAGTGATAAAAATAAAATGCAGGATGTATATAACTTCTATAGTGCCCAATGGTTCAAGGTAATACACAATCAAGCACTGAGGAAGTGAAAAAGGCAATTCACAAATAAAGGAGAAAGTGTCTGGTATCACAGGTTTCAATTGGTACAATGTCCTTAAGAGTCCCGTCAAAACATCTTCTTAGAACTTTGGGATATTTGGGTGTGGCAGGCATTGATGTTGAGGTAGACGAGGGTAGTAATCTAAACCAATTAGCTTTCTCTCTTTTCCTTTACAGGTCATGATAGGCACCCGGGGTAGAGTACCAAAGGGACTGTTGAAGCCTGCAGTGCTTCCTTGAGGGAACTGGGATGTAGAACCAATGAATTTAAGGGTCATTTCACGTCTTTTAAACATGAACATTAGTGCCTATCTTTTATGAAAAGAGCAAATCTCCTTTGAAAGGCAGGTCCTGAAAAGCCTGTTGGACCTCTTGCGGGAGCTCAGAAGGACTGTAGCCATGAATTCCTGTAGATGGCCACTGCCAAAGCCATCCACATGGCAGGTGAGTCCATTGCATCAGAGCACTATATAAAGAGCCCCTCACCACTGATTTTCTCTCATCAACTAGTGAGAACTCTTTCTCGGCCTCTTGTGAAAGCAAGTCTGAATTTTTGTATGGAATTCCACATATTAAAGTCTATCTACTCAACAGAACCTGTTAGTTTGCAATTATGAGTTGTAAACTCCCCTGCCCCCACCTTCACAATAAGCTTTCCTATCAAACAAGTCTAATTTCTTTATGTTCTTTGATTTTGATAACATTGTCTCTCATTTGCAACAAATATCACCAGGGATCCTGGCGGAAGATGAATATAAAGCAGAGAGAGAGAGAGAGAGAGAGAGAGAGTGGTATCGTGGAGCACAGTTTCACATACACAGCACACCACAATGCTCAAGAGTGCCGTAGTATTTTGGTTTAGGATATGTATGGCCCACTTGAAGTACATTAGGTCAAATCTGGCCCATCATAGGAAATGAGTTTGACACCCCTGGTATATAGGAACTCAACTTTGGGTGGGAACACAGTATTGCCTGTCAGTCCTTTTTGAGTTGTGGGAGGGATGGGGTCTGCCACAGAGTCTTAAGTGGGTCCATAAAAGCCTCATTGAAAGGCCGGGCTGCTTTTGAAGGGCCTCTAGTGGCTAAAAAGTCAACCAGGCTGTGGGAGGTCTTTATGTACGCTAAGATTTAAAGCCATCCCTCTTTAATAACTCTTGGTCGTCCAGAGGAGGAGACATGTGCCCCTCCAGAAACTGCCTCATCAAGAGAGGAGGAAGAAGACACTCAGCACTGGTTGTAGGTGTTCTTCCTCCACGCTTACTTCAGCAGGATCCTGCTTTCATGACTCTTGGAGTGCTGTACAGGCTTGGTACTGTCTGGAACAGGGGATCCCAACCCTGGCCCAGGGGCCAAGAGTGGCTTGAGGGGCTTTTTAAAATGGCCCATGCTGCCCGGGAGCTGGGCCACAGCTGCCCAGTCCTGGTGCGCAGCTGGGAGCCCTGCTGAGGCTGCCCGCCTCCCCTCCGTTCCTAGCCAAGGTGTCTTGCGTGGGGGCCACAGGCTGGTGCGGCTAGGTGAGGGCACGGGCTGGCACTGCACTGCTAGTGGGAGGAAGTGCAGGTCGTCACAGCTGTGGGTGTGCTGGCTGCTGAGTGGGGGGGGAGGGGTGTGCAGGCAGGGGGCCTTTTGGGGGGCAGGCGGGCTGCAGGGGGGCCAGGGCTGTAGGTTGGCATGGCCCGTGCTGTTGGTGGGGCCCATACACCTGCCCACAAACTGGCCCTGTTAGTGGGCGGCTGGCCCCACTCCTTTAAAAAAAAATTTCAATAATAAAAAAAAAAAAAAAAAAAAAAAAATTGGCTTGAGGGCCACAAATATAATTTTTTCAACCCTGAAGGGGCACTAGTCTATTCAATTTAAATGTAATTAATTGATTTTAATTAATTTTAATTAAAATTTAATTTGAATGTGATTACTTTTAATGCAAAATTTAATTAAATAGACTGGTGGCCACAGACTCAGGGTTCTAAAAATTATATTTGTAGAAAGTGGAGTTTAGATAGGGGTTTATTAAGGGTATTTGCAATAGTTTTTAAGCATAGAGTTAGAACAGATTAGGCCCAAGTAAGGAACCAATTTTCAAAGGTCTCTGCATTCCTTGCCCAGCAACAAACAACTTGCACCTATATTTGAACCTATGCCAAAAACTCAGGCCGCCACAATACCAAAAACTACTTTGCCGTCTCTATACCAAGAATTCGGCTGCCCGCAGACTAAAAACTAGGACGCAAAGCGCCCGTCTGCAAAAGGTGTAAAAACGTCAGCAAAAAAAGGTGTTAAGACAAAAGTGGGGGCAAGAGGGATTAAAACCCTATAAATATAGCCCCGCATCCCCAGGAGGGGGGTTAGCGATAAAGCTCTGTGGTCTCATGATGCCCCGATCTCTGGGCTTGCCCTTGGGTCGCTGGCTAGTGAGGACCATGGTAGCCAGGGCAGAAGCGTCAGCACCCCCGATCCAGGCAGGTGACGGGACTGGCATGAAGGAGCGGATCAGAAAGGTCAGACCACGATCCTAGGTGTGACGGACCTGACACGTTGGCATTGAGCTTGGTGAGTAACTAGTTACAAGCACACAGAAATCTCGGTGAATGTTGGTTCCATAGTAGCTACAGATTTATGAAACAGTAATGGGAAGATTTTAACACCCCGGGTCCTGGGGCAAGGACCAATGTAGTTTAGAACCCCGTGCCTGGGAGAACAGGTTGGCTAGGGATAAGGTTAGGGACCAAATAGTTAGCACCCCGAGCCTGGGAGGACAGGTTGGTTAGACTGCAATCCCCTTTAAAGGTAGGGGCAACAGCAGTGTAATAAGAGTAGCTTTAGCATTTAACTTGGGCATTAAGTCCCACATGTAATCTTTGCCATTAAGACTTGCTGCTATATAAAAAATATAAGGAAACTGCATCACAGCATAAGGCACACACATAAAGATCTTTGCTCTAACCGCATCTCTGTATCTCTATCTCTGGTGCCTGTCACACTGTTGCTAGACAGGAAATGCAAGTCTGTGAAAAATAAAACTCTTTTATCTACTACCCTTTTGGTGATTTCTTTCCTATTCCTCCTGTCACTATTAATCTCTCTTGTGGCCACTTCATTTTCATTCCCTCCTTCATGAAAAAAACACCCAGCCCTATTAATGTTTGTGTGGGTTATCGGCGGGTTCGGTCCCATACTCTATTGCTCATACAGCCTGACTTCTTCTGCTTTAATAAAGGCCTCCAAACAGTCCCCAGATAAAGGTAGAGGTATAACCTCTACGGCCAAAAGAACCCTGGTCCCCACGCAATCCCCGATGAATAACATCCCGGGGATGGACCTTAAACAGGAGCGTGTCGAATATTTTTGGTCCTCGAGCACATAAGGTTGAGAACCATTGGTCTAGAACACGTGCTGCCTGTTGCAGTGGTGCTGCTCAGCTTTCTGAGGACAACAAGTAGGAGTGGATATAAGCCTTGGAAACTGAGGCAAGCGAGGAAACCTCCATGGATTCTAAAAGGGCCACTGGACTGGGCAATTGTGCAGAAAGCAAGTACACACAGAGTGGAATGATACGTGCAGTCACTTGAAGAAGAACTTCAGATAACTCATGTGTCAAAGTATCTATATGATAAATTGCGAACCCATGCTACAATTACATCCTATTTTGAGGCATACGAGCACTCAGCAAGGACAAACTGAAATCCTATATATTCCAACATACAACATCTGATACAAACCCCATTATTCCAATGGTGTTTTCCTTTTTATTTGAATGGGCTTTAGGTCAGGCCCATGAAGAAACACTCTTCCACCACCTGTCATTCTTTATAGGAACTTAATGGGAAATAAGAATGATTTTGTCTGAGGAAGAACTACAGGCTTTGGTCATTGTAAGGTAATCCAGTTAGGAAACAGATGCCAATGTAACTAATCAAGGCTATGTCTACACTTGTTAATTTAGGTCAATTTAGCTAAATCGACTTAACAAAGTCAACTTAGCATGTCCACACCTAAATTTTAAGTCAACTTAGGGGGACCCTACAAAGTCGACCTAGAGCATCCACAGTGGATGCCTAGGTTGACTTGTAGGGGCTAGGTGGACCTGGGACAGGTCCACGGTGGCAGAGGGGCACTCCTTGCCAAGTGCCAAGGGGCTCAGCCTTTGCCCCATTGTACTTGGGTACAATGGGGCAAAAGGGGACAGGGACCCTGTGGGGGGCATGCCAAGGTCTCCCTGTGCCAGCCCCCCCTGGCAGGGAGGGCAGTAGGGAAGTCCTGGAGAGCCCTGTCGACTTAGGGCTACTCCACGTCTACACTGGCTTAAGTCGACTTTAAAAAGTCAACTTAAGCAGAAAGTCGACTTAAAGTAGGTTTAACAAAGTCGACTTAATTTTTCCTTAAGTCGACTTAAGGAAAGTGTAGTGTAGACGCAGAGTAAATTAAGTCGACTTAAGCACGCTTAAGTCAACTTAATTTACAAGTATAGATGCACCCCAAATGAATAGAAATTTTGCATTATATTTGCAATTATATTGATGTTTGCAATTCACCGTTTATACTTTGGTGGTTAGTTATAAAGCAACTACTCATGGAATGGAAACAATGTGGGAGTAACAAACTGACAACACAAAAAGGAGCATTACCAAATAGTTGAAAATAAGTATTCATAAAATAAATCTTCAGACCAAGAATTATGTACTGAAATAAAAATGGAGACTAAATATGAAATTTGCAGATTCTAGAAGATTAAACATAAATATGAAATTTGAATAAAATATTCATTACAAGTTGTACATTCAGTTCTTGAGATGGTCAGCATTTCTGATTTTGATACGGATAAATTAAGGATCACTCATAAAACAGCAGGCTTCCTCCAATGGGACTCTTGGATGGTTGAATGCACAGAAAAGCCCCCATAGACTAAATGTGTTAAGTTAAAAAAGAAATGCAGTTGGAAGGCTGTAAGGAGAAAAGCCAACCTAGCATTTTAGTTTATACACTTGTTTCTCATTTTTCAGTGAAACACATGGGGAATAAAAATATCCACAGTAATCAGAATTAGTGATAATTTTGGAAAGGATATTAAACCTTGTGCTTCTGGATAATACCAGTCTCTAACTATCAGAGACCAGGATGAAATTTAACGGGGGCAGATTATCCCACATCTGCCTATTGTGAGATTTTTACAATTTCCTCTGAAGCATCTGGTGCTGGCTAGTATCAGAGATAGGTTATTGGACTAGGAGAACCATAGGTCTGATCTAGTCTGGCAATTCCTATGTTCTTAACTATTTTATAAGGAAAATCCCTATATTTGCTTTGTCACACCAAAGACAGCTATCAACAAGGCCTTAGAGGAGGTCTGTGACAAAGAAGGTAGAAAAATTTAGACCTTTGGCTTTCAAAGCCCAAGTTGGTGCATCAATTTCAGCTTAAGGGATACTGGTGATTTTTTTTTCTCTCCCTATTTCAACTACTTGTATGGTGTGCGATTGGTCACATAAGTCACATCTAGTTGTTTCCGCGCCATGAATGAAGGACAAACATTTTAGTCGGAATAATTATGAAATGACAAACTGAACAACGAAAGTGAATGACAAGTACCCTTATTTTTATGAATACCTGTATTCACACTATTCCCTAAACACATAGAAGAACAGACGTGAAAACACTTGGAGGTTTGCGGGAGAGGGGGAGGAGGGGAGAAAATAAGTAGGACATGCTGGAGAACACTAATTCCATTTTGCAAAGAATTTTAAAAATTTTGCTTAGTTCTAAATCACCATGAAATTGGATCATTTGAAATTTCTCTGAAGGAAACTGATTTTTTTTTCCTTATTAAAAAAATCAGATTGATCAAAACATCTGTTTTTGATGAAACTGGTGTTTCATGTCAAATTTGACTTTTAAAAATATCATGCAACTGTCTACTTGCTGCCATAGACATGAGCCTTCATTTTCCAAGGTGGCATTGTTTGGGGCATCCTACGGATGAGATGTCCAGTTTCAGGTAGCACAACGGGGGGCCTGTTTTTCAGTAAATAGCACTCAACAAAATCCATTTTTAAAAGTAAATCACGGTACAACCAATTCAACCCTCAATATTGTAACCAATTTAGAAAACTGTATAAGTAATCCAATTCTATACACCTTAGTACATGCAAAGATTTTTAATAGAGACCTAGAGAAAGCTGTGTGGCAAATGCACTTTTATAATCTAGGGTTGGCAACCCCTGGCACATATGCCTGTTCAAAGTGGCACGCAGGGCTTCTGGCCCTGAGGTGTTGCAGCTGCTCCCCTTTGCTGGTCCTGCCCCCAGCTGTGGCTCCTGTTCCCTGCTGGCCCCAACGTCAGCACCTGCAGAAGATGGAGGGGGTGGTGCTGGGACAGGAGCTGGCAAAGCTTGATGACCCCTGATCTAGTGCTTAATGCAGTGTTTCTGCCAATGTTCCCTGTTGATACTAGATTCCATGGGCTAGAACAGCAGCACAGGTCCCTGTGTTTACACTTAGCTGCAAGTATTCATCTGGTCCCAGTCACTATAGAATTGGAGCACTTCACAATTTTTAGTGTTTTTAATCACACACAGTCCTGTGAGCTATGCAAATAATCTGCCTAATCCAAGCAATTCTCACACCACTTTCCCAATTTAGAAGAGTAAATAGGAGGTCATATGTTCAAATGTATTCTTGAAGTGTGGTTAATAATGACTTATTCTTTTTCACAATACAAAAGGAAACTGACATTCATTGAAAGAAAAGGAAATTCAAATATAAAAAGAAGAATATTCTTAAAGCTGATCTGAATTTTCAGCAAAAACTTTGATTTCAGACATTCAGTTTTCCAACAAAAAGAAAAATTTCAAGGCAAGTAGAAGACCTTTTTTGGGGATAAAAGATGGGGAAATATTTCAAAACAGAAAAACTTCAGCCAACCTAAATGCCTTTACTTCAAAGCCTAAAATTAGCCCATGGAAGTAGCTATATCCTCAGCACTACAAGGTAGAATGACAAGAGCTAACAATTCTCAATGCTTCACATGTATTGGACCCATAAATAAATCACCAAACTACTTGACTCTTTCAAGTTCCAAAGGGGTAGCCATGTCAGTCTAGTTCAGCAAAACAAGGAGTTTTGTGGAACATTTGAAGACTAACACATTTATTTATAGCATGAGCTTTCATGGTAGAAAATCCCACTTCGTCAAACACTTGAAGATGGGGAACTTACAGAATGGGTGGAAAATAAATGCAGGGAAGTGTAAGCCATCAGATCAGGTCAGACTGTTACAGCAAATCAATGAAGTGGTTTAGATTCAAACAGTGGATAACAGCATATTAGAGGGAGATGAGAGAAAAAGGAAAGCAAAATTACCTGTTGTAATGGGGAAAAAAAATAAAAACATAGTCCCTAAATTAGATGCCTCATGACAGCTGTCAAAATACACTTTCACCAGGCACAAAATGGGGAATTAGCTATTTTGGCTTAACTGTGTTAAGAATCATGGCTTTCACCTAAGAATATTCCATCTAGAAGTAGAAATGATTTACATTTTGTATCTGTCTCAGATGGAATTGGTACTGACAAAGTTTATACCAAGTCTATAACCTCATAATGCTCTCTCACAATGGATACAACAAGTTTTGATCATCTCTCGAGATATTCAGAGATGCTGAGCACTCACAACTCCTATTTCAGCAGCTGGAGATGGGTGTGCTCAATATTTCTGAAAACCAGCCCAAGTCTCTCTAATTGGGAACCAGAATTAGTAAACAGTTGGGAAAAGAAATGATCTTAAGTGCCTCCCTTACAGCTCTGGTGCCCCCTATCAACTTCTTATGCAAGAGTACTTCTTCAAAGGCTTTTTCCTTTCCAAATTTATAGAGAGGTATGCCCAGTGAGTTTTAGATTGCGGATCCCTAAATGCTGTAGCATACACCTTATTTATAATCTGGCCACCTTTCTAATGTTTTATCATCCCTGTGATTCACCAGTTTGTCTCATCTCATCTTTATGTAGTGCCCTGAGACATGAATGCAGAACCCCTCTCTTCCGTCATGCCATTAGTCTACTAGTCCAACTGGGATTGGTGACTCTCAGAACCTTTAAGGCATGCCAGCAGCAAGAGACAGACAAATGAAAATTGTGTAATATAGGCAGTGATCAACTTAGGAAAAAAAATAAAAGTCCTCCCTGAAGAGGTTTACTATGATCATGACAAGTCAAAGCACTACACCATGGTGAGCGCTGAAATCCATCATTAAGTGTAAAGTAAAACATCAAATAAGAGGGCTTACTATAAATGATGCATGAGATATCACTCCTGTTAGTGTTAAAATTAGAGCTAGTCTTTAAAATTTCATAAAGGACAAAAGGAATATATGCTTATGTAGTTGATTTCTGGCTGAAATTGGTGGCCATTACAGTGCAATCATTGACTGCTTTTCATGGATGCATAGCACTTTGTAAGGAAACAAAGGAATCACTTCATTCTAATAAACACTCATCATCTACAGCAAACACAGAGTACTCATCTTTTTACCCTGTCTGCTTTCCTTATTTTCCTGAGACATACACAGGGTTCTGCACACTATCTGCTCTATCAAATGTCAAATTACAACTGTGAACATTTATATTCATGCATGATAAAAAAAATCAGAAGCAAGGAGAAGGACAAAAGTACACACTTAATCCACCTTGTTTTTTCCTTACAATTTGGAGGAAGTGAGGTCCCTGTTGGCTAAGGCTTACAATGTTCACTTCAATATAAATTCTGAGGACCAGCTGATCTAATTCAACATCCCACTATTTATTATTTATATTGGGGAAGTGCCTAGAGGCCCCTAAAGATCAGGGCCCCATTGTGCTTAGATAGAGTGGAAAGTTAAGCCTTGGCTAACTTACAATCTGGGCCCTAGCCTACATTTGTCTCAGCTTTTGGCAGCAGTCGAAAAGAGATACACAAATTGTTTAAAATAACTTGCATAGCTCCCTTTGATTTCCTAACATCCACTTGTCCTGGGGTCCATGGCACTGAGTTGAGGCGAAATGCCATCCCTTCAACTCATCACTATTCCACTGGAGGGGGTGATCTTCAGTGACCGGCCTCCCGACACCTCAAATCAAACTGGGAAGTTTGAACAGACAGCAGCAAACTTGCCACCATCATATAGACGGTACTCAAAGTATGAGATAAAAGACAACAGATGGATACAACACAAAGGGATGCAAAGATAGTAGTGAGATACTTATGTAGCCAAATTCCAAAGGGGTAGCCATGTTAGTCTATTGTAGAAAGACAACAGAGCCCTGTGGCACTTTTAAAGACTAACAGATTTATTTATCGCATGAGCTTTCGTGGGAGAAAATCCCACTTCGTCAGACGCTTTGAAGATAGGAAAGTTACAGAGTGGTAGGAGATTAAATGCAGGGGAGTGTATGACATAGCATCAGGTCAGGCTGTAACAGCAAATCAAAATAGGTGTTAGGATTCAGAACACTGGGGAACAGCACATAGAGGAAGGTGAGGTCAAATCACTTCTTGTAATGCGAGAAAAATCCATAGTCCCTGTTTAACCCCAAGACAACTGAGTCAAATTTGCATATAAATTCGAGTTCTGCAGTTTCTCTTCAGAAGTTTCCCATCTTCAAAGCGTCTGACGAAGTGGGATTTTCTCCCACGAAAGCTCATGCGATAAATAAATCTGTTAGTCTTTAAAAGTGCCACAGGACTCTGTTGTCTTATGTAGCCAAAGCAAGCCAGCTGGAGTCAAAGGACCTAGGCTGTCTTACATAGGCTGATATCTGTGAATATCAAACTTAATGTTGGAGACATCCTGGAATTCAAAAATCTCCTGGTATTCTATCCATTTTTCACCTGAGTCTGTGACATTTCAAAACTATCAGGTGCGTTGTTCGTGTAAAACACCTGTGAACATAATTTATGTCTGTGATCATTAAGGGTGACATTTTCAAAAGACTCAACCAGAGGTACCTAAGTCCTATTTTAAAAAGCTAGCCAGGAGTAGAGTGGGCTGGAAAATGGAATTTTCCTCCTCCGGTGGGAAAAAATAAATGAAAGCCTGAAATTGGGGCAAGAGGTTTTTGTGGCAGAATTTTTCAAGATTTTTCCTGATTTGGGAAAACCACCACAGAATTTTCAGCTTGTATTCCAAGAGCTGAACAGCCAGCAAGCTGAGGAACCTGGGAATCTCCCAGGCTGGGTACCAGTAGGCAGACAGGTTGGGAGCCAGCCCAATAGCTGGCTGGTATAAAAGCAGGAAGACAACCTGTCCAAATAGCATGTCTCCATGGTTTCTCGTTAAAGTCACTGTTTTTCAAAAGGGATTGTTGCCCTGATTCCATAAACAGGCTTAATTCACAAGGTATCAAGTGCTCTGGATAAAGAGGGATGTGAAATGAGCTATGTAAATATCTACTGCTCGTCTGGACAGATTATTCTATCCAAGTGCCCAAAATCCAAAGGGTGATAGTCACCACGGTGCAGAAAATACATTTGGCTAAAGTACAAATTAAATACTGAGTAGTCTTTGGGCTAATCATCTGCAGAAGGGTAAGTTTCAAATATTTAGGCCTGCTCTACACTGCCAGCAACATTTGACAGTAGTTGATGGGCAACTCCTGCTGATTTTGTAACTTCTGTTCTACAAACCGCCTCCACTGCACTGATGGGAAATGTGTGCCCATTGATGCAGCGCTATGCCAATTGAGAAGGTGGTTTTACTAGATCGATTGAGCATGTCTCTACTGCTGCTTAATTGAACTAGATAAATTGATGTGACAGTGGTGAATTTGCTGCCATCAGTCTAGATATAGCTTTAGTTGCTTAGATTTATTGAGGAGGGGATTAGTTAGAAATTCAAGAGGTGGTAGGAGAAGAGTTCTTCTGTTGACCTAGTACCATCTAGTTGAAAGGTTGGGTTGGTATGGCAGTCTCTCTCAGTGGTGTGGATTGCTCACGTCCCTGAGACAAATAGTTATACCAATATAAGTATTCAGTGGAGACAAGTCCTCCATTCTCCACCTGTAAAATGAGAATAGCAGCACTTATGTACTTCATTAGGGCTGTGGTGAGAATAAACACCTCCCAAGAAGGGTGAGGTGCTCAGATATACTGTTAACAAGAGTGATATACGTACCTATAATATAATATAAGCTAACTCTTCTAAAGTACTTCTCATCAGTAAACCTTAAAGCACTTTATATGGAGGTAAGTACCATTATCCCCATTTTACAGATGTGGTTGATTTGTGTGAGACATAAAGGGACATCTCTATTATTGTTATTCTGCATAATTTAAGTGCGAGTGTTCCCTGTTTCCATATAATGGTCGAATCCATTTTTTAATTCTACTCAATTTTTTTGCCTCTTCAGTAACCAGGATATATGTGGTCATGCTTAATGCTTTGAGTAGGAACCAGGAAGGAGAAGTCCAGGAACAAAACCAAAAAGTCAGACGCAAAACCAAGGTGTAAACCAAGTTGCATTTTTGGCAATCAGCTCAAGTCAAAAATCATTTCTAGACTGCATCTTAGAAAACTAATAGTTCTTAGCTGAAAACTCAGTCTAACTATGGGAGATGTTTGCAGTACATTGTAGCTCATTAAAATAATTGGCAAATAGATGTCCAGGTGAATATACTGAGTCACCTTTATACAGCAGTATTACTTGTATGCAAATATGAAAGCTGTTTCCAATTACATAAGCCAAAGCCAATAAAGTGTATTGCAGGTTGAATGCATTTTCACATGGAAAATGGTAGTTATATATCAGCTATAAAGAGATGGGTCTGAACTTGGGGATATGATAATCAAAATATGGGCCACTCCAGCTACTTTAATTTGTCATAGCCCCACTGAAATTAATGATGATCTGCAACAGCACACTTAAAGCTGGATCTAAATGGTGTAGCTCAGACTTATCTCAAGCTATACAAGATTTTATATGGAATCTTCTCAAACAGATCAGATGTTCTTAGATATTTTAATAGGTGAGAGAAATTAGATAATTGTCAGTGTTGTTCTTTATGGGCCAAGATTTTTGAGCAACTAGCAATTGTGAACGCTCGAGTGAGTTGCTTTAAAAGAGCCTGATTTTGAGACGTGTGTGATCTGTATTTTCAGATCAATTAGGTTTCTTTCTGTTGACTCACATTGGACACTCAATAATTGAAGGCATAAAAAAGAGTCACTTATCACATTTTAAAACCTTTGCTGTAGCATTCTTAGGTAGTTCTTTATTTTGGGTCACTTGAGAAATACATGATTGCCTCACCTAATAAAATTGTTTCTCCTCATTAATAGAACGAACTAACTGAAATTCCTACAAGAGACCTTGGAAACTGTCCTTTGAATACCATTGTTTTATCATCTGAACTACAAGAGTGATATTTCTAATTTGCAGTGAAGACAAATTTTCCATTAATTGTCTTTGAAGACAGCAAATTTTCTGCAGAAATCAGATATGCAAACATAATAGCACTAATGGAAATAAAAAAACAATTATGTCAATCATGTCACTTCAATAGGTTTTCAGTCACTGATGAGTAGGAGCTTAATCTTGCAGCTGTTACTCATGCAAGTAGTCCTGGTTAAAAAGATTAGCCCCATTCTTGTAATTCTGACTCATGCAATTAAGAGTTTGTAGGATCAGGCTCTGCACAGCAATTAAATAAAAAAAATCAAGTAAAAAGAACTTTCTAAATGCATTAAAATTTTAAACAATGACAGGATTTAAATGTGCACTGTTATCAAACTTTTCATAGGAATTTAAATTATTTAATTAAGATTCTTTAGTGCATTATTCTATATTTAAATTCTGTCTTGTCTCCTTACAAAATGTTTCCCAAGTTATTATTGGTAACTGAGCTCAGACTAGTTTTTACAGAATTGCATGGCATTTTGTTTTATATACTTGATTGAAATAAATTCCAATTAACAATTATAGTTGCAGATTGGTTTTGCAAGCATTCATGTAGGAGGCTCCTTTTCCAAATGCAAAACCATAATAGCTGTGCAGTATGACTGTTATAACCTGCCCCATCTCTCAATTTTTTTTTTTTTTTAAAAACACTTTAGCATCCACTGCTTCTATGAATCGATTTAGCAGTGTATTCTAGCCTTGACTTCTATGTCAGCTGTCTAAGTCCTAGCATCTAGCTTTTGACCTACACAACATAAGAATTCTTTTTGGAGAGTGTTCACTTGTTTTCCAGTCTCCTGAGCTGCATTTTTGTCTCCATTCCACCACTTTTGCAGTGCTCTGGCAACACAAAAGGCTGAAATCTGGCTGTAACTAGTCAGATGAGATTTTATCACTGGGAAGGACTTCTCAGCTGCAGAATCCTGTTCCTGCACAACCTCCCTCCAACTTTTCACAGGTTTGTTTTCAAGGATTGGGTGGAACACAAAGTCATTCTATCATTTCTCAACCGGCAAATGGTCTTTTATGGAATCCACACGGGTGAAGTACCTTAGTGCAGCCCCAGGCTACACTAGTTTACATTGCGCTAAAGCATCCAGAAGTCTCAGAATCGGATCAGTCTCCTTGACTATGTCTACACTAGAAAAGTTAAATTGACTTAATAAGGTTGACTAAGTTGACTTAAAGTCGATCATATTAAGTCAACTTAACAAAGTCGACTTACTTTTCTAGTGTAGACATAGCCCCTTGTCGACCTTAAGTCGACTTAACACTTTAAGTCGACTTAATAAGGTCGATTTAGGCTCTAATCCCCATCCACACTGGCTTTAAGTTGACTTAAGGCTTAAATCAACCTAAAACAAGGTGTTAAGTCAGCTTAAGCTTTCCTTAAGTTGACTTCAGGAAATCCTTAAGTCAACTTAATAAAAGCCCAGTGTGGACACAGCTTTGTTTAGGTCAACTTAAGCCTCCTTAAGTCAAGTCCTAAATTGCCAGTGTAGACGCACCCCTTGGTGCTTTTCTCCTATCCCACTTTTCTTTCATTAGTCAGAACTCTGTGAAGAAGAGCATCCAATTCACTGCTTTAGAGGAGGTCACTGAAAAAAGAACATCTTGAAGCAAAATAATGAGCAGACTACCTTCAATGTGTGATAGGGTGACCAAGTGTACTACTTTTATAGAGATAATCCTGATATTTAGAGCTTTTCCTTATATTGGCTCCATATTATACTTACCCCCCACCCTGATTTTTCACACTTTTGATTTTGTCACGTAGTATGCTATTATATTTGTCCAACAGCAAGTTTACTTCACAGCACCAAGATCAAGCCTTCATATCGTTATGGATGGAATAAAGCTGAGGTGAGAGTGTTCCTTCATCATCTTCACTTTGTGCAATACATTATGAAACCAGCAATAAACAAACAAGCAGGCAATATTTTCCCTACCAGGGTAAAGTGGGGGTGCCAAACGCACATCTTAGATTGTAAGTTTACGGTCAGAGACTGAATTGTTTATACTATTTGGTTACATAGTGCCTAACACCATGGGGCTCCAATATTTTTGAGGGAGTCTAGGTGCTATGGTAATATAAATGGAAAAGACTGCTAGGCAGAGATGAACTCCACCTTTTGAGGAAGGGGAAGAGTATATTTGGAAGTAGACTGGCTAACTTAGGGTGTGTCTACACTTGTAAATTAAGTCAACTTAAGCTTGCTTAGGTCAACTTAATTTACCCTGCGTCTACACTACAGTTTCCTTAAGTCGACTTAAGGAAAATAAAGTCGACTTTATTAAACCTCATTTTAATTTGACTTAAGCCTAAAGTCAACTTTTTAAAGTCAACTTAGGGCTACTCCAGGACTTCCCCACTGCCAGGGAGAGGCACAGGGGGAGCCTGGCATGCCCCCCCACAAGGCAGGGTAGAGCCCTGCCCCTATGCCCTGCCAGGGTCCCTGTCCCCCTTTGCCCCATTGTACCCAGGTACAATGGGGCAAAGGCTGAACCCCCTGGCACTGGGCAAGGGGTGCCCCCCCACTCCCGTGGACTCGCCCTAAGTCCCCCTAGCCTCTAAAGTCGACCTAGGCATCTAGTGTGGATGCTCTAGGTCGACTTTGTAAGTTCCCCCCAAAGTCAACTTTAAATTTAGGTGTAGACATGCTAAGTCAACTTAACTAAATTGACTTAAAATCGACCTAAATTTACAAGTGTAGACATAGCCCTAGTGAGGAGGGCTTTAAACTAGGTTTGAAGGGGGAAGGTGACCAAAGCCCCCAGGTAAGTCAAACTGAGGGAGACCTGGGGGAAGGGATGGAACTTGGGGGGTGCTGGGACTGTAATAACAGGGATAAAAGAAAGGGTTGTCAGAACTGGGAGGGGAAAATCAAATCATTGTCTTATGTGTCCTAATGAAGCCTTAATATCTGAGGTGAGTGGGAAGGAGGATTCCGGGGAGAAATTGGAAGGAGGAAGATGCAACAGGAGAGATAAAAATCGACAGGGAAAAGTAGGGCAAATCAGCCTGGTATTTTAAGTGCTTTTATACAAATGCAAGGAGCCTGGGAAACAAGCAGGAAGAATTGGTAGTACTGGCACAGACAAGGAACTATGATGTAATTGGAATAACAGAAACATGGTGGGAAAACTTGCATGACTGGAGCACTGCCATGGATGGGTATAAATTTTTCAGGAAGGACAGGCAGGGAAGAAGAGGTGGAGGAGTAGCACTTTATGTAAAAGAGCTGTATGACTGCTCAGAGCTCCACTCTGAAAATGGAAACAAGCTGGTTGAAAGTCTGTGGGTAAGTTTAGAGGAGAGTGCAACAAGGGGTATGTCGTGGTGGGTGTCTGCTACAGACCACCAGACCAGAGGGAGGAGGTGGATGAAGTGTTCTATGGACAACTAGCAGAAGTTTCCAGATCGCAGGCCCCAGTTCTCATGGGGGACTTTAATTATGCCGACATCTACTGGGAGGGCAATACAGCAGTGCACAGGCAATCCAGGAAGCTTTTGGAGAGTGTTGAGACCAACTTCCTAGTACAAATGCGGGAGGAACCAACTAGGGGTCTTGCACTTCTAGGCCTGCTGCTCACAAACAGAGAAGAATTGATCGGGGAAGTAGATGTGAATGGCAACCTGGGCAGCAGTGACCATGAGATGGTAGAGTTCAGGATACTGATCAATGGAAGGAAGGAAAGAAGCAGAACACACACCCTGGACTTCAGAAAAGCAGATTCTGGCTCCCTTAGGGAACTGATGGGCAGGATCCTTTGGGAGACTGATCTGAAGGGAAAAGGCGTCCAAGAGAGCTGGCTGTATTTTAAAGAAACCCTGTTAAAGGCACAGGAAGATACCATTCCAATGCACAGAAAGAACAGCAAATGTGGAAGGCGCCCAGCGTGGCTTAGCAGGGGAAACATAAAAAGGAAACTTACAAGAAGTGGAAGCTTGGACGGGTGACAAGGGAGGCATATAAAGATATTGCTCGAGATTGGAGGGATAAAATCAGAAAGTCGAAAGGGCAATTGGGGTTGCAGCTAGCAAGGGATGTGAAGGATAACAGAAAGGGGTTCTACAAGTATGTCAATAACAAGAAGAGGATCAGGGATGGTGTGGGTCCCTTACTGGATGAGTCAGGTACCCTCGTAGTGGAGGATGCAGAAAAGGCTGAAGTACTCAATGCTTTTTTTACTTCAGTCTTCACAGGGAGGGCCAGCTCCCAAGCTACTATGCTGAGTAACGCAGAACGGAGAAAAGAGCGGCCCTCAGTGATGGAAGGTCAGGTTAGGGACTACTTAAAGAAGTTGGATATGCACAAGTCTATGGGGCCGGATGAACTGCATCTGAGGGAGTTGGCCAATGTGATATCAGAGCCACTGGCCGTTATTTTTGAAAACTCGTGGTGAACAGGGGAGGTCCTGGGTGATTGGAAAAAGGCAAATATAGTATCTATCTTCAAGAAGGGGAAAAAAGGAGGATCCAGGGAACTACAGACCAATCAGCCTCACCTCAATTCCTGGATAAAATCATGGAGCAGGTCCTCAAAGAATCCGTCCTGAAACACTTGGAGGAAAATAGAGTGATCAGGAACAGTCAACATGGATTCACCAAAGGCAAATCGTGCCTGACCAACCTGATTTCCTTCTATGATGAGATGACCGGATTTGTGGATGCGGGAAGAGCCATTGACATGGTATACCTTGACTTTAGCAAGGCTTTTGATACGGTTTCCCACAGCATTCTCGTCGGCAAGTTAAGGAAGTATGGGTTGGATGAGTGGACTGTAAGGTGGATAGAAAACTGGCTAGATCACCGGGCTCAGTGGGTAGGAATCAATGGCTCGCTGTCTGGTTGGCAACCAGTAATGAGTGGAGTGCCCCAGGGGTTGGTCCTGGGGCAGGTTCTGTTCAAAATCTTCATTAATGATCTTGATGATGGGATAGATTGCGTGCTTAGTAAGTTTGCGGATGACACCAAGCTGGGGGGAATGGTAGACATGCTGGAGGGCAGGGACAGGATCCAGGGAGACTTAGATAAATTGGAAAAGTGGGCCAAAAGAAACCTCATTAAGGTTCAACAAGAACAAGTGCAAAGTCCTGCACTTAGGATGGAAAAATCCCATGCACTGCTACAGGCTGGGGACCGATCGGCTAAGTAGAAGCACTGTAGAAAAGGACCTGGGGGTTATGGTGGACCGGAAGCTGGATATGAGCCAACAGTGTGCCCTTGTTGCCAAAAAGGCCAATGGCATATTGGACTGCATCAGTAGGAGTGTTGCCAGCAGATCGAGTGATGTGATAATTCCCCTCTATTCGGCACTGGTGAGGCCGCATCTGGAATACTGTGTCCAGTTTTGGGCTCCCCACTACAGAAAGGATGTGGACAAATTAGAAAGAGTCCAGCGGAAGGCAACGAAAATGATTAGGGGGCTGGGACACATGACTTACGAGCAGAGACTGAAGGAAGTAGGCTTATTTAGTCCGCAGAAGAGAAGACTGAGGGGGGATTTGATAGCAACCTTCAGTTACTTGAAGGGATGCTCCAAAGAGGAGGGAGCTAGGCTGTTCTCGAGGGTAACAGAGGACAGAACAAGGAGCAATGGTTTCAAGTTACAGCTGGGGAGGTCAAAGTTGGATATTAGGAAAAACTTTCTCACTAGAAGGGTGGTGAAGCATTGGAATGGGTTACCTAGGGAGGTGGTGGAATCCCTGTCTTTGGAGATATTTAAGGTTCGGTTAGACAAAACCCTGGCTGGGATGATTTGGTGGGAGTGGTCCTGCTTTTAGCAGGGGGTTGGACTAGATGACCTCATGAGGTCCCTTCCAGCCCTATGATTCTATGAAAATACACCATCACTGTTAGCAAGCACTCCACCTGCCAATATTTTGCATTAACATTATGGCTGTCTCAAGACAACCTCTATATATGTTTTTAGGTCAGATTGCTCAAAGCAAGACCACATAGAGGTAGCTCATCATAAAAACCATCAGAGGGAGGGCAATAAAAGCCATCACTCAAAAGACTGACACAAAGACAAATGCAGTTGGAGAGCGATAACAAAACAGAGACAAGAAAATACAGTGATGGCTTTATTGGGTTAAATGCATAATGCAGTGTTCAGATTGAATTTCAAGTTGGGTTCTTCACTTATATGCAGGGTGAAGATTATAGCTAGGTAAAAATGTGGGTTTATTTATGGCAAATTTAGACAGAGCTACTAAAGTCATCTTCCATTCAAACTAGTGAGGAGTTCCCACCTGGCACACAGCCAGTGTAATTAGCTCTTATGCCAATCCATCTGCAATCCTTGGCACTGGGCCATTTTGGAGAGAACATCAGGATGGAGTGCTTCTGCACACTTGATATTCTCAGCCAGCACATCAAACCTTGGTTGGGGATGAGGAGGGGGAGTCGTAGCCATCTGGAGTATATCAAAATAGCCCCCAGGTTGGTCTAAATTACATGGAGTTAATTTCTACACCAACCTTAATCAGGAAATCACAACCGGACCTAGTGTGGTTCTCTTTTCTTCCTCTTCCCTAATCTACTCCCAAATTGATATTGACCTCAGCAGACAAATATTATAGACCAGGTTATTTACAATTTGCTCTGTCCTTGGAACAAGTGGTTTCGATGATCTTGGGTAATGTGATAATTTAATATTGCAAACCAACACAGACTTCAAAAGCTGCCAGGAAGATAGAAAATCCATGCACTAGATGACTGCCTCTCTTTTTTAGATAAATATCAATGATGGGAAATGGGAGATTTATTTCTGTGATGCTACATGCCACCTACAAAGTACTCGGACATTTATTACCAGCCTTCATTTTCTTTAGTAAGAATTGTGTCTAGGTTTGTTAATAACTGATAAACTATTGCTATGGTTGTAAGATTAAAACATATAACTCATGCGTGTTTCAGACTTACATGGCTACTATACATCAGTTAGTTAGGGTAGTTCAGTTCCAGATCTCTATTCTAGAACAATTAATGTTTCCATAAGTTAGCAACAAGCCTTCTCCTGCCTTTGGCTGTTCTTAGATCTCAGTATCATTCCGTAGATAAAAGCTTCCCCCTCTTTCTTTACTCCAATGTCTCCTTACTAAAGATGAAGGTCATATTTAAAGTGAGCTTCCCTCAGAAGGACATTATACAGGTAGAGTAATAACATTATACATTTTGAAAAGGAGACACTATTTTTTCTGTGGTACCCTAACAGGGCAAGAAGCCCCAAATGCACAAACTCAAAATTGGGGGATAACCGGCTAGCCAGCAACACTGGCTCAGAAGGATGTGGGAGGTGGGATCAAACAGCATCAACATAAGTCAACAAAGCAATGCTGTTGCAAAAAAAGTAAATATAATTTTGGGTTGCATTAAGAGAGGATGGAAGTCAAAGGCAATGACAGTATTGCTCTACTGGGTGCTGATTAATTCTTAGCAGGAGTACTGTGTTCACTTTTGATCACCAGTGTTTACAGAGGATTTAAAAGAAATTGGAGAGGATCCAAAAGGGAAGTGACAAAGATGTTCAAAGGAATGGAATGCAAACCATAGGAGCAGAAGCTGGAGGAACTGGGTATGTTTTGTTTGGAAAAGAGGAGATTAGAAAGGGGAATGACGGAGACAGTATAGCCGTCTTCAAATACTTGGAAGGCTGCCATATAAAAGAAGGAGAAGTTCTTCTCCTTTATCATAGAGGGCAGGACAAGAGGGTTCAAACAGCATAGCAGTTTTAGGAAGTTTTTCCTGAGATTTAATCTAACTGTGAGAACAGTAGGTCAATGAAACAGACTGCCTATGGAAATCACAGAAGTTCCTTTGAGGCTGGATAGCCATCAGTCTTGGATAGCTTAGACATCATAAATCCAGCATCTTGGCAGGAGCTTAGACAAGATGACTCCAATGGTCCCTTTTATCCTATGGTTCTAGGATTCTCAGGGACTAAAATATCAGGGCCTTAGGCTGTCAGATTTAATTCCTTTTCCTTAAATTGCAGAAAGCCTCACAGCAAGCCTCGTTTAAAAAAAAAAAATGGATGGTTGAGTTATTGAATTCAACTGCCAAGCGCAAAGTGTCCACTTTAGGGGTGAAGCTTCTTGGCTCTGCCAAAAACTTAAGAACTAGATCGAGAAAAGCATGCTGAGAAAAAAAAAATGTCTTAAAAGAGAACCACCATATAATGGGGAGATTTAATAGGGACCCACCAGTAACAGAGGAAGCTGGAGCTAATCCCATTTCAATATTCTTACCATCTAAACTATTGTAAAATTAGTAAAACCCAACCCTCAGATGCAAATTAGCTGCCCCATTGTCTCAGACACGGAGATTACTAACCTCCTGCTTGTCTAGAAGAAAATCTGCTTTTCCCTTTGTTTGGTTACAGGCTTTAAAGCATAATATCAATAGGTACCCATGATTCCTCAGATAGTTTTAATTCTTACATTTAACAGTGATATTAATAACCAGTGTGTCACTGGCTTTCATTTGATAACTTGCTCAACATTTTTTTTTACAGATAAATACAAGAGCAGTGTGTTAGGTGCAATTATTTCATCAGGTGCAATAAGAGCTGCTGTTATGTTCTACGACTGTGACCCTTTTTGCCAGTGGGGACTGAGGAGGTTTTAGGATTAAAGAAACATCAACAGAAATAAATTTCATGAAGCAACTATTCAACAAAAGAAAATATTGACAGAGAAGTCTGAATTCTTACTATAATTTAATAAAAGTCAAGAAGAAACTCATTTTTCTCTTCTAAAATGTGTACAATTATATCCATAGATTAAATGGAAATTTCAAATTGCTGGTCCTAATTCTCAATTACCAGGTATCTTGTACTGGTTCAGTGCAACGGACAATCGAGCACTGTATTTTGTGTTATGTTCTTCCATAGCAGATAATATTCTTCTGACACAGTGGAGAAGGTTAAACAAGGAAAAGGTAGTCTTCAATAAAAATACTTAGAAGTATCAAGGGATCAAAGGAATTTCTCTCTAATAAATTAGATCCAGCTACAGCTCTGGTAAAAATGTAACAACCAATAAAATAAAAGGCATATTTGGTTTATTTTGTTTTAATTTAAGACAAAATGTTAAGTCACTGACTTATCATGGAACAAGTGGGGAAACGAGGTTTATGTTCCTTTAACTCTGGGAATATTTTGAGGTTTGTTCCAGAAATAAAGAAATGTGCACTCACTTTTATGTGGTGATTACACTGAATATTTGCAATACTTAATGTCCATTCCTACAAAACAAATAGTTATTAAGATTCAAGGCCTGATTCTGATCTCATTCTGATTTTACAGTTTTTACCATTACTGATTTTATTAGAATTACCCCGATGTACATCAATATAAGTGAGTTTAGAATCAGACACGCTGTGTTGTAAAGCACCGTGAGATGCCCTGAACAGCAGCAATAGTATTATAGTGCCAGATTCCCAAACCTCCATTTAATGTATACCCTTGAGCCTGTTTTGGAGGGACTATGCTTTTAGGAGTTGATAGGCTAGATCAATATCTGCTTTCTTTCCATCCTCTGAGACTGCCTGTAGAAGTGCCATTGGTAGAGGCAGATGATATGATATGGTCACCTTTTTCCTTAGGGATTAGATTGAGTCCATCACTCATTTCAAAGGAGTCACAGAACAACTATGACTTCTGACCATTACTGGCAAAGGGTCTGATGTTGCAATATTTACTCATTTGAATGATCCCTACATCTGCAATCCCATGGACACTGTTTGCATGAGTAAGGATTACCTACAATCTTTCACATAATCAGTTTCTAGGCTGAATGGCAGCCAGTGATAATGGATGAAGAGCGTGGCATCTTGTTGCTAATTTTTACTTTATCTGGACTCTGTTTCCAATTTTACCCTTGCAAACAGCATGTCATTGGAAAGCAAGAGGCAAAAATATTGAAGTATGAAAGGAAAACTAAAAAAACAAAAAAACAAAAATTAGCTTGAAGAGAAAGTATAAAAATTGAAACATTGAAACCAAGGAAGCCAAGTAATTCCTGGAAAAGCAGAAAGGAGACTTTAATCACCATATGATATCCTGAAGCAGCTCTATTTAATATCATGGAAAATTGTTAGAAAACACTATCTTTCTCCTTGGTATTGATTTTTATATACAAGAGCTACTTCAATATATGGCAGGAACTTTATTTCAGAAGAAAGGCTTAACCTTTTCTAAGAGGCGGAAAGTTATTTGCTAGATCCACATCTGGTGTAAACTGGATTCAATCCATTGTCCCTGAATCTCCACTCAGGCTCAATGATTTTCACACCTTCAACTTCAGTGGAGTTACTCTTTGATTTACATTGAGATGTATAAGGGAATCATTGATTTATAACAGCTGAGGATCTGATCTGGTACGCCAAGTGGCATCATCTTAGACAAATAATGGAGGGAAAGGGAAATCACAGAATAAAAAAAAGGAATAAATTTGATTTTTCTCTCAAGTGCTTTCCCTGTCCAGCTCCCATGGATGAGTCAGATTCTGTGTAGAAGATACACAGATTTTGAAAAGCTGTTAAATCATTTTTTTAGGTTGTGTATGCTTGTAACAGTGTACTGGCTTTTTAAGACTGAAAAGGGGCAGAAGACCCTGATACAGAGACACTGGAATAAAAGAAAGACTCTAGAAACATCTCTGTAGGAAGAAGAGAGGTAGCAGTCCCAGAGAATTAGAATTAGTAGTTGGATCAGAGGGAGGTATATATTCTGTCTTTGCATCAGGTGTGTAGCCTCGGATGGTCCAAGACCCAACCACTTGGTCCTGAGGCCTGCCCACCATAACCCCCAGCAATGGTGCAAACTTTGCCCCCGTGACCATGGGGCCACTCAGCAGCCAATGGCCGTGAGCGGGGCAGAGGCATCGATGCTGATGCCTCTGTTCTTCTCCCAGCTGTAGGACTGGTGGCTATTTGCAGGGCAATGGTGCCAGCACATCTGCTCCACTTGTGGCCACCAGGCCCCACAGCTGCCAGAGGAGCTGAGGCACCGGCACCTCTGGCCTACTTGCATCTGCGGCCGCTGGCAGGCCCCACGGCTGCAGTGGTGAAGCATGTGCCACTGCCAACCCAAGTGTAGTTGCTCTCCCCCTCCGGTGGGGGAGGGCATCTTCTGGTCACATGACCGGAAACTGCCCTTGGCTGGGCCCACCCTCTACTTGCAAGGGCCTGGCCAGAAGCCCGGGGCTGCCTACACCCCTTCTTTGCCCTTTGTAAGGTAGTGTACTGCCAGAGAGAAGAAACCCCAGGCTAAGACACTTAATGCTGCTGATCTTGTCTTTCCCAGAAGAAGCTAGTAATCTGGGACAGAACAAGATCTCCAACTGCAGTAGTAGAGCCAAAAATTAGTATGATCTCTTGTGTTGCTATGAGGGACTATGTTTGAGGCATTAAGGATTATTTTGAACTGCTTTTTTACTAACCGAGTCTTACATGGTGGTAGTTAGTGACCCCAAGAAACTCTGTGTGGAGTTCCTAATGGCCTCCAAAAAGAGGGAGTAAAGGGGGAGTGCTAACTATGAGGAAGCGCTCAATATATGTCAACTCCTTTAAGTGATTCATAAAGAGCAAATTACTACAATTATATTAAATATGAAGCTAAAGTCCCAAACCTGTGTTTACTAATGCACATGAGGAACTGCATGCATGTTAATGGTCCTAAAGGAGTCAAGTGTACAAGTGTTTGCACAATTGGGGAATGGATGGCCACCTATCAGGCCAAAAATGGGATGCTATTTTCACAGGGGTAAATTCCTAATGGAAATATGGTCCTAGAATTGTCTAGAGCTCCTGTAAAGGGAGCATCATGATCATGTACTTCAGGGGTTCTGGATAGTGGACTCTACACCCATGCCAAACTTCACTGAAATCATAGGCCATGGTCCCATAGGGAGCTCATTGTAGATTTGGGACCTCTATTTTCCAGTGATTTCTAGGACAATTAAGCATAGATTGCAAGTCAATGTCCCCCCAACCCCAATGGAATGCCCTACTAACTCAGTTAAGGATCTGAAAGTTAAGCTGGCATCTTTCCTGCTTATGAAGCAACATCAGTAATGAGAATTCTGTAGCAGAAGTTACATCCCAGTTATATCTATGTAATGCCATCTTCAAATAATACCCTCAGCAACATATGCACCTGAAAACAAGGAGACTGTATGGATGTGAATGAGGGATGAACTTGGCTCTGCATCTGGAATGTACTCCACCATTGTTTACAACTGCACGAGCTGCAAATAGCATCCAGCTGGATCTCCATATTGGTGTGGGCTCTGCAAAGCTGGCAAGTAGTAGCATTCTATTTTTGCCACAGTAGTCAGGGAGTTTGCCAGTTTTGCTACTCTTCTGCTGTATGACTGCTCAGCGCCTTCACCCCCCTCCCCCCAACTTACCCATCAACTATTTGGGCTGCAAGTTCTTCAGACCAGAGACTGTCTTTTGTCTGTGTAGCACTTTCCACAACAGGGCCCCTATGTCTGGCTTGGGCATCTAGAGGCTACTGTAATAATCTAAGGAATTTACCTGGCTCCTCGTGACTACAATATCTAAGCACTTCAGTCATTAATGTATTTATCCTCACAGTGCTCCTCCCACCCCATGAGGAGAAATGTTATTATCCCCACTTCGTAGTGGGGAACAGAGAGGCGCTAAGTGACTCGCCCTAGATCATATATGTTCAATTTCCTGCTTCAACATAAACATCTTAGTCTCCAATTGTAGACTAATAGCCTAACTTTTGGACCCTCCTTCTCTTCCACTGTAACAATTTGATTCAGAAAATACACAAGATACATTCAGTAAGGTCTTGACTGAAAAGCAAAAATGTGAATATCACTTTAGAATTACACTTTAATACATAAGTTTTAGGGAACAGAAGAATAACTATACGAGGTCAAACCAACTGTCTATCTAACCAAGCATCCAGTCCTTCCAGCAGTGGCTTGTACCAGATGCTTCAGATAGAATGAACAGAACAGTGCAATTTATCAATCTATTCATCCCCCGTGTCCACTCCAAGTTTCTGGCAATCAGTTTTACTGACACACACTGCATGAGCTTCCATCTCTGGCCATCTTGGCTAACACCACTGATAGATCTATCCTTCAAGATATTCTCTTTTAAGCTTAGTTCTACCACTGTCCCAGAAAATAACTTCACAGACTGTGTGAAGTAGTATTTCATGTTTGTTTTAAACCAGTTCACAAAATATATGAAGGGCTCAACAATTATTCTCATTTTTTCTCCACACTATTCATGATTCTCTAGAGTTCTATCATATTCCCTAGCCCCCATTGTCTCTTTTTAAGTCCCCAGTTTCTTTAGGTTTTCCTCATATGGAGCCTGTTTATACCCGTCATTTTTGTTACACTTCTCTGCACATTTTACAGTTCTAATGTCTTTTTTGAGGTGGGTTAATGAGAACTACATGTGGAATTCAAAATGTGGGTGTATCATGGATTTATTTAGTAACATTGTGATATTTTTGTCTTATCTATCCCTTTCCTAATTGTTCCTAATATTCTGATTAATTAAGTATAATTTGGCTGTAAAGAGCCATGGCTGATATACATGTAACACCTCAGCTGATAGGATCCAAGAACATATGCATCATAAAAAGGAGAATCCAAGTCCTGGCCTCCACTTTTCATGGTTTTTGGCAGCAGTCAAAGAGAGATACGCAAGCTAGATAAAAAACTTGCATATCTTCCTTCAACAACTCGACCATGCTAAGTCGAAAGGAAATGCCCTCACTTCGACTCAGTGCTACTTTTTTTCCAGAGGGTGGACTTACTAGAACAATTTCCCAATCAATTGAGCAGGTCTTTCCTGACCCCCTCAATCGATCTGGAAAGGTCAAACTGACATGACAAATTTGTAGCTGTCACTGTAGACTTGGCCTAAGAAACCAAAACATGAAAGGAGCTGTGAATTAAAGGTGTGCAACACCTTGCAGGATTGGATCTTAATGAGCCAAAAGAGCCAAGTGTGTGGCATAGCTGACCTAACTGTAAAGGCTGGGATCAGTTTGTCAATTTGAATGTATTGATTTCTGTGAACCCCAAAAGAAAAAACTTTTTAAAATATGTTCTCAAATCTTAAGTGTTATAGGCCAAGCTTTGCAAACTCTGGTGCCTTAACTTATTTCAGTTGTTCCTAGAGGTTCCAACTGATAGTGGGATATTCATGTGTTGTTAGGTGCTGTACATACACATAATTGGTCTGTCCTATCACCTGAGATTGTCAGATCTTCGGAGGACAGACAAACGGTGAAGAAAAGAATAAACTCCATTTTATAGATAGGAAGGAGAGGCATAGACACACAAAAGACCAGGTTTTTAAGAGGTATTTAGCACTTAAAGTGACTTGCCTGAAATCACACAGGAATCTGTGGCAGAACCACCAATAGAACAGAGATTTCAGAGTTCTAGTCCAGTGACTTAAACAAGGAGATCGTCTTTCTCCTCCAAAGTAAAGCACCTAAATAAAAAGTCTATTTTATCGAGGTGTTGAGCACCATTTCATATTAAAACTTTGTCTAATGTTTTAACCTAAATGTTTTGCATCTATTTTCAAAAAAAAAAAAAAAAGACTAAAATTGGAAAATACCCAACATTAAAAATGAAATAAACACACAACCAGATATTTATTCTAATATATACTGCCTACTAATGAAGCAACGCTAATGCATTTCATATTCTGCCTAGTCATAGCTCTAAAAGCTTGGAAGTAAAAAACAGTCTTTTAAGAGAACATCATTTTAATACAATCAAACACTAAGTGCAAATTGCAGACTATTTTGTAGTCTGTTCAAGCCAAGAATCAAACTATAATTTTCTGAAGGGCTTTTGGCCCTTCAAATACAAAACACAATCAGATCTTTGCACATTGAAGATGAAATGCAGTCACTGCTTTGCAATCAGCTGGTCTGAGGAAACTTTCTCCATTAAAGAATGTATGTATATTCCCTCCCTGGCTCTAGATGCCAAGATTTTTAATCTTTTATCCTGGATCATGCAGTTCTAAAGAATGTCATTTTTGTGCCAGAGCACAATTCAATTTAATTCTTGGATGATAATTCAAACTTTTAGCAATTCACTAAAGCTTATGTTAAACTTTCAAAAATTCATGGGAATGTACTCAACACAATTTCATTAAGAAAGCTATATTGAGGGTCTGATTCACATTTAAAGGTCCCTTTTTCATTCCTAGAGCCATGCTAGTGGGTGGAAGATACATTTCTGCACACATTAAGGCCTATTTACACTGACAGATTGGTATAAAGGGGCTTTAGTGAAGGAGGATGAGGCACAGAATTTATTTTTAAGGACCCATTCTGGCAATGAGCTTCACAGAAGTGTTTCCTGTCAGCTGTATGGATCCCTAAGGAGGTCCATGTATCACACAGATGTAGGGGTGAGTCCATATGAAGTTTCTTAGAGGAATAAGACCAAAATGGAAGAATTGTATCAATTTTTCCCTATGATGTTTTCAGCAGATTTTTCTTAAAGTTATGGTGATGAAGCACAGACATAATCCCATTTAGCCATTTGCAGCAAAGGAAATATGGATATTCTAAGCGCTCCTTTTTCCTAAAAAACAAAATTGCCTTGCCCTGAGGGATCTTTGTGGAGGCTTAACTGGCAATAGCTAAGGTTGTATTGTGAATTCACAACCTCCCTCCTCAAGACAGAAGATTAAATCCCAACAAGCAGACTCCATAATCTGTAGGGTTTCATACTTTCCAACACCTCCCACAACTCTCCATGACAGCAAGAACTGCAGACCAGAAACAAATTGGTTCTGCTGCCTTTTGAATGCTACATGTCAATAGAATGAAGACAGGTTTTCAATCACATCTGGTAATATATGCTGGTTTCAAATGTTCTGCTGTGGTGAAGATATTTTTTCAGCTGGAAGTCACCTTGTTGCAAAATTAATTTTTAAAAGCTTTTTAATGTTTTATAAATTGGTCAAAATGAAATTTTTCATTTTTTCCTGAAATAGGTATTCTTGAATTATGAAAAGTGTAAGAGTTTGGTCAACCATTGAAAACCATTTCCCAACAATTTTTCAAAGTTTGCCAAAATTGAAAATTTGTCTGGTTCTAATCCTGTGGGACCATTCTCCAAATGGAGTGCAGCTTCCTCCAGGGTTCTTGAGTGGAATTAAATGAATGCTACATTAAAAAAAGATTTTTCTAATCAATAAGAAGGGAACCGGTTAGGAGGTTTAGGCCATGAAAGTTAGTTACATGAACAATCTTTTTCTTTTTGACAAAGTCAGGAAGACTTTCCAAATAATCTTTTCATAACCCCAGTCTCTGCTATAATAGACATAGTGTACAAAACTATACAGCACTATTAACTGAACCTAGTCAAAAATATGGTCAGTTTCCAGTCTTACCACTTCTTTTAAAAATATGATAAGGGAAGGGTCATGTTATTTGTACCACAGATGGCTGCCTGACTGCTTGTCTCCTTAACTGCTTACCCGCTACTCCTCATCTATTTGGGTATCCAAACCATAACTCTCTGTAGAAAATGTATTAATTAAATGAGGGGACCCTTTATGTTGTGCTATCATGGATCCTGCTGGGTGGAAGAGAAGCCACCAGACAATCTAGCCCTGAGTCTCCAAAGTAAAATGAAGTAGCAGAAACCCAGCTGTTTGACGCAGGACTCTGCAACTATGAAGGACTTTCTAACTATAAATTTGAACTTTTATCTCAAGGTGTACATGAGCTCTCTAGAGAAGTGGGAGAAGTCAGTTTGTTTGATCTATTTAGATAATGAACAACTGAAAACTGCCACAGACATGAAGAAGGTTAAAAGCAGAGAATGCTTCCTTAAGGCAGTGGTTAAGGATTCTTGGGGAAACAAGACCACCTTAAAAAGAGAGCATGTGATAATAATTTGCTGTTACAGGGATCTCTCAAGGGCTGGAAGGAAAACACTCTCGAAGATACTGGGATTGCAATGATCCTGGTTTGCCTCCCCTGGAGATTGAAAGGGCTTCTCAAGTTTCAGAGGCCAGAAGAGAAAACCACTACCAGCCCAGAGTGATTATGTTTAAAATACTAAGATTTAGTGACTGAGTGAAGCTGAGGTCTGCTGCTAAGTGAAAATTAAGTCTTAAATACAAGGATTTAAAATATTTTGTCTCTAGACTTCTGTAAATTTAATCAAGAAAAGACTAGCTTTAATGGCATCAAAAGAGTTCTCAGGAAATCACATATCAAATACAGTCTCAAATATCCTGTGACCTTCATAATGAAGCTGAAACAGAAATATTTCAATACCACACTGGATGCTTGGCAAGCACTGTAGGAATTGAGATTAGATCTCATTAAGTGTGATTTTCTCATAAAGAAAAAGAAATGGCAAATGTAAGCCCTGAATGAGGGAAAAAACCCAAACCACCAACTGAGATTGGGGGGGGAAAAACAAGCAATGTAATGGTATTATATGTATATACAGTACTGTTAGACAAAATATTTAATAATGCTTGATACTACATTGAATAGATAACATAAGTACCTTTATAGTTATTATGGCTATATTACTCTTATCTCCTAAATTGTGCATCAATATATACATAATGTAAATAGATTCGTAACCATTCACTTGCCTGTTATTTATGATTACGTCTATCACTTTAAAGGGTAGTTGATACGTTTATGTTTCTACCTATACTTAAATGTACCTGTATATAATATAAATTTATTTCCATACATAAATCTCACTTTACATTTACCTTTTTTCATCAGTCTATTGGTATAAATATTTATATGCTATGTGCATATAATTTAATATATGATATGCTCTGACTTTTGCATTCATGTCTATGAAGCAGTAGGTTTCATTCATGTGCCTTGGCATGTGTAGGTATTTTGGTAAAAATAGCTATATTTCTGACAGATTCTTAAGTAATTCATACTGTGTGTGGCAGGAAGCAGGGCAGATGCCGGCATATGTCATCTGGGATCTGAATTTTCCCATATTGAAAGTCAATAATGTTAAGGGAAAGGTGGCTGGCAAGCAATGCATTTTGGTTTTTGCACGGAAAGGCTGTCAGTCTAGTGGGGCATGAACTAGCAGCTGAACGATCACTTATCTTTCCCCCTCCCCCCCAGCGAACTATTTTGTTCCTGAAATGTACAGGGACTTGTTGAACCCCTCCCCCACAAAGAAAATCAAAACTTTAAGGCACTTAAAATCAAATGGATGTCAAATAGCTTTCCTTTCCTTTCAGGAGGCTCATTTAAAAAAAATGAAGATGCAGACAATTAAACTATGGGTGGGAAATGAAAATCACTCCTTTTCCAACTCCAAAAGTGTTGCTAAAAAGGACTTTGAGCCATTGGAATGGTCGTGCCTATGAACAATCCTGAGAAATTAGCATTTGGACATACATTTCTGATACTGATTGATATTTACAAATCACCCCTTGCTTCTCTTCTGACAAATAATGTGCTCTTTTCCACTTTTCAGTTAAATCAAGGAATGTGTCAAGGATGACACTCATTTCTGTTTGATATAGCAACAGAACCGTGAGCAGCATGTATCAGACAGACACTATCCCTGGGAATTACTATCCAGGATAGAGAGTACATGATGCCTATACACCGAGAATATTCCATTCACTCTTAAACCCATCCTCTTCAATTCCACTGATACTATCTGCAGTAAACTACTTCAAAGATACCATGATTTCAGATAAACTGGAACAAGTTTCAAGAGATGCATTTCTCACAGATCAAGTCCACCTGAAATACAATAATTCTTTTTCATTCATGCAAAGAGATAACATACTTAGGTAACAAGATAAGCTCCGATTTATGAACGATAGTATCTGCAAATACAGATGTCTTAAACAGAAGTGACAAAAATACATGGAGAAATAGCATTCACTACCCAATATAGATATTGGGAAAGGTAAAAGCTATTAAAATGAATGTCTGGCCAAATTAATATAGATCTAGGTATATCACACACTTTATTTTTGTGAAAGGAGAAGCAGGAAATTTAAATGCAATTGAGTTATATGTCAATTCTTATGGAATATGAAGATACCACAGATATCCCACAAGATATTTAAGAAATCATGACCAAATGGGAGTGTTGGAATTATCTATTTTGCATTCAAATCACCTGTCTTTTCAATTAAGATTTTAATAAGATCGTTCTCTCCCATCAACTCTTTCCAAGCCCCATTGTGGTTTGAGATTGAAGAAAAATTACATGCAGCGATGTCTGAAAAAGTTTTCAGAACTGTTGCTTTCACCATTAGAGAAAGGCCATTTTTCTCCTCCTCTGGAAAGTTCTTCAGGAAAAATAAAAATAAAACAAAGAAATACAAATCCATTATTCTTTCTAATCTTACTAAACCTTTCCATGTCAAATCTGGTATAATTCCTGACATTTGTTAATAGCTTAAGCCCAAATCTACCTGGCTAATCAAAGGCCTATTAACCATAAAAAAATATTGAACAGACAACTTTTGCTTCCTTCACATATCTTTGTGATAAATATCAACTACCAACAGAGCAAGGTCCTTTCCACAATAACTTTCAAATCAAAACTTTAGATGCACCTTTAAAAATAGTGCTCGCCGCTAAGAATTTGGTCACCCTCCGGGGTCTTATTCATCGGAGGTGGCGTGCTGACTTGGGTTCTTTTTCCCTCGGAGGTAATACCTCCGTTTTTATTCGGGGAGTGGTTTTTGGAGGCCCATGTTGTAACATATGTAGTCAGGATATAGGAGCAACAAAATACAGGACAGAATCCTCCCAGCACCCAAGCTATTAGTAGCAGGATTGGGTGTTCGTCCCAGGAGAGAGGGATTGAATATGGTACCATGGCCAGGAAAATTAGGAGGGCCAGGAGAAATAATAAGGAAACTACAAAAAGTGTTGTAAGTAGAAGAGACAATTTATTTTTCATGATTGCAATTGTCGCAGCTCTGTAGAGCTACAGGAAACAAAACTTAAAGTACAGAAATGCAGTTTCCTTAGCTTAAGCCTGAATATCAGTCTATGCCGTTCTATGCGGTTTCTTTAGTTGCAGCTGCTTTTAAAGAGACAGTAGATAATCTTATGCAAACTTACTCTGTGTACACTAAATTCCCGTTACATCTATGCGCATTATACTTGTACTTATTCTTAAACAACACCCTGTTACAGGCTGCTTTTACCCCTTCTTTCGAGGGGGATTAGCAGTACGTCCCTATCTGCCTGTACTCCCCGCAGGCTCGGGGTTCTAACCTATTTACCTGTACTCCCCGCAGGTTCGGGGTTCTAAAGCTTGACGGGTGTAATACTTAATAACATATCTATGTAGCTACTATAATTCCAGGACCCAAATTTGATCCCGATTCCTCTCTCGAGGGGGGCCAATATTCGCTAAAGTAATTTATTCCCGATTCCTCTTTCGAGGGGGGCCAATATCCGCCTAAGTCCTGTGCATATGCCTTTGTACTTATACTTACCAGCTCTCTCAGCCTCGTTGTCGAATTCCGCCTCTGTAGGGATTTGGATCGACCCTTCGGTTCCTTTCCACCGTGTCAGTCCCACGACCTGTTACCAGGTCGGGGCCGCTGACTCCTCTGCCCAGACTCAGTGACCGTAAGGACGTGCCCTATGGTCAGAGAGTCTTGTTCCGAGAGACAGTCTAACGTCTTAGAAGCTCTGGAACTCCGACCCCCTCTCAACATTTGGGGGCCCCAGTTATAGGGTTTTTTGGGTCGGCCCTGTCTCTCACCTTCCGTGAGGTGTGAAACTGTGGCCGCATGATGTCTGGAAAACCTCGTTCCTGATTGGTTGACATTTAGGTTGCGGGTAACACTTTGTGCCCCCAGCGTATGGGAGGCGGAGTAGTGGTCGAACACCTGGACCCATGGGGGGCCTCAGGCTATTTGCATATTAAACAGGCGGTTCGAGTTCTGGCTCGAGATCAAGAAGAGAGTTTGCTGGTTTGACAAGGCCTCAGTTATTTAAATTAGTCTTGTCACTGGGCAGATGCATAGAGTAGGCCCGTAGAACAATACACTAGCTACCTTAACTACACTTTATCCTTAACATACTATGCCTACTTATAATCCTATATGAAATACCTATACCTATATACCCCATACCCCCCTTAGATTTCTATAAATAGGTTTTCCAAAAACATTTTGTGGGTAATGTACAAATGCTTGAACTCTGATTTGTCAATCTGACTATGGCATAAAAGTAAAATAAAATAAATAAAACCAACTTTTTAAAAAAAAGGTAGCATGAGCTAACCATCTTCACATCCTCCAACAGTGGAATAATATTGGCCACAATACATGCAGTTCTGTTTTCGCTTTTCTTTCAAAACGAAGTTCTGAATAGATACGATTAGACTCCTGAATAATAGCATTAAGCTGGATTTGCCCTGCATTGTATATATTGAGATGTGATAGCTTCAGTGCAAACTGACATTCAAAGCTACTTAAAAACAAAAACTATATCCACATTTTGCAATGAAATTTGTGGTGCCCTAAGGCTACTAGAAGAGGGGTTTCTGTGGCATGGCAGCTTACGCATGTCATTGTTCTCATGTTACTCTTACAAATGGGACACTAAGGTAAGTGAGCTAAGTCAAGAAGCAGTAAGACTTGGCGGGGGGGGGGAGGGAGGAGAGAAGTCTAGCTATACTCTCTCAAGCAATGCTAATCAAGTTCTGCCCACCTAGGCTATGTCTACACTTGTAAATTTAGGTCGACTTTAGCTAAGTCGACTTAGCATCTCTACACCTAAATTTAAAGTCGACTTTAGGGGGAAACTTACAAAGTCGACCTAGGGCATCCACACTGGATGCCTAGGTCGACTTCTAGGGGCTAGGGGGACCTAGGGTAGGTCCACAGGGGCAGGCGGGGCACCCCTTGCCCAGTGCCAGGGAGCTCAGCCTTTGCCCCATTGTACATGGGTACAATGGGGCAAAGGGGGACAGGGACCCTGGCAGGGCATAGGGGCAGGGTGGGCAGGGCTCTGCCCTGCCCTGTGGGGCGGCATGCCAGACTCTCCCAGTGTCCCCACCTGGCAGGGAGGGCAGTGGTGGAGTCCTGGAGTAGCCCTAAGTCGACTTAGGCCCGTGTAGACCTGTAGTAGCCCTAAATTGACTTAAAAGGTCGATGTTAGGCTTAAGTCGAACTAAAATGAGGTTTTATAAAGTCGACAATTTTCATTAAGTCGACTTAAGCAACTTGCTTGATTAAGTCATACTACAACTGGCCTAGTATTCCACATTTTTACATGACAACTGCTGAAGACAACCCAAGGATATATGGGTAGGAAGACATTATCCTTTCAGTCCATAGGCTGTCACCCCACCACATTACTCAGCAAATGTGTGTATTCTTACAGCATGAATTTTATGTTTTATGGCAATAGGGGTTTGACATAGAAAAGTTCAATCTCCAATGCTATAAATCCAGCAAAAATAACAAAAAACAAGAGAGCTACATTTTTTTTTAGCTGAGGCTTTTACTGCAGCAAAGATATAAACTGAAACTGCTAAATCGATGTTTTGATGTTCTCTAATGGAACAGCTTCTTGCTGTATTTTGTGCAAAACCCTGACAGTGGCTTGTGCTCTCAAGAAGTACCTAGAGTATCCCTGGGTGTGATTTAAGATGATGCACTCAAACACTGATTGTGGCTGTTCCAATGGAAGTTAAGAAAGATCTTCCCCAGATGAGGCCAACATAACAAATGCCTTCTGCTGCTGTTGCTATCAAAATAGATCACATCCAAAACACTGTATTTAATAGCCCATATGGCAGCAAGATCACAACAGCACATGGATAGGAATTGAATGATCACATTGTCACCCCATACCATTAACAAGAGACAAATAGAAGGAATATTGATTTCCTGGTCAGTGGGCTGGAGTTACAGCTATTGTCTACCAGTACCCCCGTTAGGGCTGGATGGTGCCCTACAAAGCAACATCTTGTGCTAGACGCAGCATGTGGCTACAACACTTGTGTGTGGAACCCGGGTGGGCAGTAGACCAGATTCTCTGTTCCTCTGCATTTTGTGCAGCCATTCACACCGGT
Organism: Pelusios castaneus; assembly: GCA_007922175.1. Lineage (NCBI taxonomy): Eukaryota > Metazoa > Chordata > Testudines > Pelomedusidae > Pelusios > Pelusios castaneus. The sequence goes on from ML685839.1 coordinate 1,023,605, forward strand.
GTAGAGTGCACAAACTGTTACCATCTTAGATTAGTATCATTTTATACCCACTCTTCTCTGATGTGACTACACATAGCAGTGAAGATTCAGGGCCAATGCATCTAAAGGAGGAACAATCTATTCCTTATGCAAAGGGTGCAACATCCAAAAAGACAGTGCATCCTGCTTCCACTAATGCCCTTGGCTATGTCTACACTAGAAAAGTTAAGTCAACTTTCTTAAGTCGACTTTAATAAGGTCGACTTTAGGTCAACTTAAAGTTGACTTAACAAAGTGGACTAAGTCGACCTAATCCACTTTGTTAAGTCGACCTAACCGCCCTTAAGTTGACTTAATAAAGTCAACTTACGGGTTACTCCATGTCCACACCATCTTTAAGTTGACTTAAGGAGTCAATTTAAGGGTTAAGTTGACTTAATAAGTAGTAGTAACAAAGTCAATTTAAGCTTTCATTAAGTTGACTTCAGGAATTTCTTAAGTCAACTTAATGAAAGCCTAGCGTGGACATCGCTTAATTTAAGTCGATTTAAGCCTCCTTAAGTCTACTTGAATTGCCAGTGGAGATGTAGCCCTTGTTTTCTCAGCCTGCCTCAAATGCCATTGAGAAATAAGGGTGGCACACAACCCTGCTTTTATTCCCATCCACACTGGAAGGATATCAGTCCCTGCACTCCCATCAATACAAAGACTAGAGTTGTAACAGATATCTGCATTGGGCATGCAAGTTGCAGTACAAGGACAGAAGAAGGCTGTGAAGAGCATCACTTATTCCTAAACATCTGCATAAAGGCCAATCTCAGTGTTCTTCTCTCCTCTACTTTTTCTGGAGCTAATTTATCACAGCCTAGATTTGAGACAGTTAAGACCCCAGCCTACTATCCTAGCATGTAGGAAATATACCCCATTCGGGTTCCAATCAATGAAAGATTAAGGTTCTTGATTTCACATGCGGCGGGTGGTTATTTATAAAGGTTATGGGTCTGATCCTTCTCTCATATACTGGTGTAAATCCAGTGACTCAGATGGAGTTTCTCATGACTTATAGAAGTATAAGAGAGGAGAGCCATACACCTAACCGAAAATAGTCTCTGTTCATACCAAATTGAAAACCTTGATATTTTAACACGTCAGTCCCTATCACTTTAGGCTGAAGACAATTAGCATTTGCATAATTTACCACATTTTATAATGTGAATTAAAATTTCTATTTCACCAGAACCAGAGGGACAAGAGTTGACATAGACTTGCCCTACTTGGGTAACAACAGTGGGGCACTCATTAATTGCCATTTCTTTTAAGGTGGGGTCCGCGATTGTGACACTTTTACACCTGGGAGGAGATATTCAACGTTATCTGGGAGGATTTAGAACCAAATCCCCCTTACAATTAGTGGGTATTTGAGACAGAGCATCTGCCCCTTACTGGACAGGATGGAGTTAAAAGGGCCTTGGCTTTGCTTAGTCCAGGCAGCCGGCCATTGTTCTGCCCAGGGTCCTGCCCTTTCGAGTCCTTGAAGCTCCTATGTGGTACTACCTGGTACTGCCTAGCAGCTCCCTCTTATACTGGGCCCCAGGCTCTGTTTGGCTGCTGCCCCCAATGCCCTTTTAACTCCATCTGCTCTCTGCAAACACTCAGGGGACTTCAGTGCAACTAACAAGCTGTCCTGCAAATCCACAGAGGAGCAGACGTATCTCAAGACCTATCTGTAGGATGTAAGACGCCCCTTATGCCCATGCAAAATTTGAAAATACCAGCATTAATCCAGTTCCACTGCAGGAGAAGCACTCTGCTTGATAAGCCATTACATCCAAGTTCTCCATTTTCTGCCAAGTACTAAATCCTTTCATCACTATACAGCCATGTCTTGCAGTTGCGTTCAGTCTTTCTTCATATAAGCATCAGAGCATTTTGTTTGAAACTCTGATTAAAAAAAACATTCCTTGCCTACCTCCTTTACTATTAGACAATTGTACCTACAAGTGGTGGAGAAATACAGGTACCTATAAACACCTTTTCCTGATTTTAACCTCAGTGTTATTCCCAGATAACACTGCATTGAACCAAGCAGCTCATCCAGGGTCTGATCAGGGCACAAACCAAACTTCACTGAACCAAACACTCTTGGAAACTCTAAGGGTTAGTGGAGTGTTTGGATCAGAGTCTGAATTTTTCAAACATGGTCTCTCTCTCTCACTCACCCCACAGTTCCCATGGTATTTTAGCCTTGTGACTTATGTGCTGGCATTTATTTGAGAGCTGAATTCTGCTCCCACTCTTGTGGCTGCAGGGGCAGAAGGTAAGGCAAATTATTTCTGTTTCAATCTCGGGAGAGAATTGCTGCACCTAGATACACAATGACATTAGAAATAAAAAGGAATTTAGGAAGTTATGAGAAGAGATAGAAAAATTAAGAACTGTTAAGCTTACAGAGAGTTCCTGAATGTTTTGTATTGCTGTGCATGGTATAAAGGGCTTGATTCTCAGGTATATTAAAGACTTCTCTTCATATAAAAGTTTTATGACTTTATAGTGGTAAAGTCAAAGTAGTACAACCTCCAACTAATATTAATGAAGTTATACCAATACAAGCACTCTTATGTTTGTATAGTTATTCCCATATGGGAAGAAAAGTGAGCTATAAAGGAACTTTTGTACCAGCAAAACTTCATCCACTTTAAAAAAAAACATTTAAAAAACAAACAACCACTCCCCTAATTTGAATAGTTATACCCAAAAGTTTTGAAATGCATACCAGGCTATTTTTCACTGGCAAAATGGTTAAAAGAGGCCTTAATGGAAATGAAAATAAGGCCCCAGATAAAGTTTGTGTTCCTATTTACTCTCAAATGTGAGAACAAAGGGACATTGAATGAAACTTTTAAAAAAGCCAGTAAGTTTAAACATGACAAAACACAACACACAAGAAACCCATCACTGATGAAAGAGTGGCATTCAGTGGAACTGAATGTGTCCTAGTCTGGCCATTTCTTCCATATCCTACAAAATGGGAGCAAATCCATTTAACTCCCAAACAATATTTCTCATGTTAAAAACATAAATAAAATGATTTGATCCCTTTGATAGTATTAGCAGGAAAGCCAATGACTGAATGGGCAAGGGAAATAACTCTACCTACAAGTAGTCAGAAGGTACATTTAAAATTAAAGGAAATAGGTTGTACTATTGAAGTTGTGCATTCACTGAAATTTTGTACCTGGACTGGTAAGGAATAAAAACCAAAAACTGTTCCATCAATATAATGGACAAGAACACGTGGAGATAGATGTTTCTATTTATTGACCATAGTACTGACATTATTGCAAAACTGCTTGGAAATATTTTTCCCACAGAAAATAATGCAAGCTATAATTCCTCCAGAGTTGCCTTATTTATGGTTTGGACTAGAGAAGGTAAGTTTATAGTTGAGGGAGGCAACAGTTTTTGTTCAGGAAAAAGCAAAAAGAAAGATCAGGGGAAGAGAAAATATAACTACAAATATTGTTGATTGTTCATTTGTTTTTTCTGAATTTCATAAATTAATTCTGACTTTTGTGCAGGGTTCTGCTTTATAAAGGAAAAATGAGAGAGAGACAGTAATCAAGATGAAATCAAATGGATTTAAGTGCCTATAAGATTCAGATTTTGAGAGGTATTTAGGTACATAAAGATTCAGATAAGTGTCCAGTAGGATTTTAAAAGAGTTTCTAGAAGTCTAACTTCCCCCCAGTTAATGAGACAGGCTAAGTATTTAAGTCTCTTTTGAAAATGGGTGCTTTAGAAAAATTGCTCTTCATTACTTGATTTTTCTATGATTCTGGTAACTTTATAGCCTACACTTGTACTCTGTTCCCTTTCAGTTCAAGGACAAGCTTAGAAATGAGACTCAATGAGTTTCTTTTTCATAGTAAAAACATTTCACTAAGCAAATCAAACAGAGTCTTCAACTTGATTTGGCTTCGTCACCTCTGCGGGTACACTATAAATACATTGCCAAGTGAATATGCATAGTAATCAGAATTTAACACTCAGAGAAATTCATTGCAAGACAACAGAAAAAAGGGTCTTTTAGTTTAGCATAAACAGCTGTCTTCTTTAGGAGAGGAGTATTGGACAGTGAGAAGAAAAACCAAGAGGGACCAGCAAGTACAAGGACATGACAAAAATCTTCCCTGTCAGCTATTTTTTAAGACACTGTTATTAGGGTCGCTTCTTTCCTTGACTGCAGTAACAGAGTTTAGCAACAGACGCAGCAAAAGAAGAAGCCACAAAGGTCATCAAAGTCCAGTGTTTTACTGATAAATTTTATGTTTAATAAGCTGAAGAAAGAAGATTAAATGGCAGTCTACTGTGGTTTGAGAAATTATTCATTTAAAACTTCAGTTATTAATTGCTTTGTGGTCATGTTGGGATGTTGCCCCAGAAAATATTATTGAAGAGGATGGGCACATACAGAGTGCTGGTGGGAATAATTCCTTTTGATCTCTCTCTGAATCTCTTTGATGTGTGGCCCTACAGTTGGGGGAAAAAGAATAAGGCTCCTATGAGAGACTTTTCCCCACCACCTTACCTACTTTTGTGCAAATCCCTCTTCAGTATAAATGTGCTGCACCAACGCTACTTATCCCAATTAAAAAACAAATGCAAATCAGCAGTATTCCCCACACCATTTTGTACAAGTTCCAGTAGGGCAAACCCTCAGGAGGAATCCAAGGTTATTGATTGAATTAGATTGTTACTTTTCTTAAACATTGCTATAGAGAACACAGTACAATGATCATATTTCCTTATAGGAAAGAGGTGAATGCAGTGCAGCAGAATGAGAGTTCCAAATGAATCTGATCAAGTTATTCTTTGCTAATGTTACAAGAATGATTTAGCCCTTTTTTTTTTCTGTTAGCAAGTTGTTCTTTGTTTCCTCCTCCCCATAGTTGCCAAAAGGCCAATATATGGGTCACAGTCTTCCTCCCACCACAGTTGGAGAAGGCACATTGAGCAGGATGGGCCAGAGGTAACACCAAACATTCTCTCTTGGGTACTCGTCTGGCTGATTGTTGCCTACATGCTCAAGGTCTAGCTGATTTCCATTGTGGCACTGGGAAGGAATTTCTTCATTGGCATTGATTTTCGATTCTTCCACTTTCCCCATGTTTCTTTGCAGAGTATGGGTGCAGATCACTTGCTGGGATTATGTGGGTCAGTCTTGCTGAATCATTTCCCTGCCATTGTAGGGAATAGAGAGACAGATGCACCTTGAGGCCTCCTACTCTCTGTTTTAGCCTCGTCTCCTGTGGGATGTAATACTTTGGTCTGATTTCAGTTTTGGGTTTTGTGAGTGGGTGGTGTTTGTGTCCTGTGATATCCGAGAGGTCAAACTAGATGATCTGGTGGTCCTTTCTGGCCTTACAGTCTGTGCAAATGGGTGAAGGTACAATTTTAATCTAAGCAAATCCAACCCTAATCCAAGACCATAACCTCCACATTTGGTCCACGATGAAAGCATTCTATAAACTAAATTGATAAAATAAACTCATTTTAGAGCCGTTTCTGCTTAAAATCTCACAATAGTGTCCCATCATTGTATGTGCTGTGCCTTTCATCCCGATTTTATGCCTTAAAATACTAATCTAACAAAGCACGCAAGCACAAATTTAACTTTAAACATGGGATTAGACCTACTCAACCACATCAATTGCACATAAATTCATATGCTTAGCTTGGTGATGTGTTCTTGAAATGACAGTACCTAACCTAGATAAACAATTGGCAAAACTTGTGTCAAATTAAATATACACAAACACTGGTCCATGTCCAGTATATACAGAGAGATTCTCTCACATCTAGGAAAACTGAGAAAATGAGTTATTATGCTCTATCAAGTGGAAGAAATATTGAAAACTGAAGCGCAATACAAGTGGGTCACATAACTTCCTAAACTTGGTTTGCCATTCCATGCACCTAAGGCATGAGACCATCCAGAGAATTTAAATGTTCTTTTGCTATTGTGAAGTTTAAAAAATATTAATTAGATCACTTATTCCAAACAATTTAACAATGGTTTGTGTTGCACAGATTAGCCATGTCACATCTGTTAGTATCAAATAAGTAGTTATGTCACTCATAATTATCAAATAACAGAACGAGCCGAGTACTGGCAAAACCTGCTTGTTCTTTCAAATTCCATTTTTGTTTGTTTGTTTTGTTTAACTATGTATGGGCTGTTTTCTTCATCACACAAACATTTGTGCATGAATGGGGATCTTTCATGAAAGTGCCTGGGGAAAAGATTCTCCTTACAAATAGCTGTATTAACAAGGGCATCCATGCAGAAAACAAATTGTGTTAATTTTGTTGATCATTATTAGCTGTGCCTCAATGATTTTTTTTTTCCTGACTCTGCACCCAATTGGAAGGTTAACACCATACCACCTGACTCAGGGGACCAAGCACATGTGACATGGTGTGAATAGTCAAAAGCACCTATTTCAAAATGTGAAGTCAGTTCTCAAACCACATCCAAGAATTGGGAAGAGTTGACAAAGGATAAAATCTGATTTAGAATGAATTCAACCAGATTTACAAAAATAGTTTCATGGTAATTTTTGTATTTTTTGTGTTTTCAAGATGTGATGCCAGGATTTGATCTATGGCTGCTATTAAAGTGGGAGCTCAGCTTCTATCATTGCTCTGAAAATCTACCTCATACATCCTGAAGACAACTTGATAAAGCCTAAAGTTATCAAAGGTGAACTCTTTGCAATCTGTTCCTGACTGCATTTCTCTGTTGCCACCACATTGTTACCACAGCCCTGAAGTTAATGGAATGCACAGGAGTCAAGCAGTTAACTAGCAAATAAATTCCAGTAGACTGCAGAGCCTAATTATTAAAGCACTCAGGAATTAGGTTGGCAGGAGAGAGATTAACCATAAATTTCTAGGATTTTTATCAGACTGAATCTATTCAAGCTTCATGGAAACATCCAACACCAGATCTTCATCTGGCCTGAACCAGCGTGCATGAAGGACCAGATTCACAGGTGAAGTAAATGGGGATTGATTTACACCACTGATGACCTACCATCTGGCACACCCAGTGTGAGCTAAGGGGCTTAGCACAGCTATTACAGAACAAGATTACAACATGGTCTCATATGCATAGTTCCAGCTAAGGAAGTAGTAGTTTTTAAACTGTTTATAATACTCTCATCTAAGTCCTGCATACATGAAAGAGGTATTAGAAATACATTTATCAACTCTTCCCCCAATACATGTTTTAGTAACATATTTCCAGCTCACATATATAGCTATTTACACCTCTTCCATCCAGACACCACACAATATTCATGACTAGAGCCACCAGTTTTTAATATGATGACTTACTCAATACTCTTTTGCTGTACAATATTAGTGTACACACCATCAATTGCTTACTGTTTCTGCTTCAGACCTCCATTCACCCTTGGGGTTTCTGGACCTTGATTGTCACAATGTCCTGTCAGAACAGCTCAAATTTTGATCATCCAATACTGAATACTCACAATAGGCAAATAAGTGATGAACTAGTTATTATTCAGGGAATTTATTGATTGAACAGCTGGAAACAGTCAACTTCTTAATGATAATTTACAAGCATTTAAGGGTGCATGCCACAGGACAGTCTTTCCACTACCTGAGACACAGCACTCCCTAGCCTTTTTTCATGGCATCCCAGTCACAAACACATCCAGTACATTTCTCATCCACAACACATACCTTTAACCCTGTGCTTCCAAACAGGGCAAGATGTTGCATAAGTGTTTAGAAAGAGGAGCCTTCCACACAACTTCTCCTTTCCTTTCCTAGCCCACTCTCTGAGCTATCCCCATTCCTCACAGTTACATATCTTCCCAGTTGATGAGTCAATTGTCTCCCTAGCCCAGCAATTACTTCCAAGTGTCAGTAATCCCAGGTAGAAACAGGTTGATTTGCTTCAGAAAGCAGCAGCCTCCTCTTTACTGAAGGAACCTGAGGCTATGTCTACACGAGAAAACTTGTCCCGCAATAAGTTATTGCGGGACAAGTAAAGCGCAATAAGTATTGCGCTTTCTCATGTACACACGTGCTCTTTCTTTGGCAAAGGAGCATTCAACCTTGGAATGCTCCTTTGTGAAAGAAGAGCAGTGCATGGTGGG
>ML685839.1:1036033-1087582 GCA_007922175.1 Pelusios castaneus
GTACTTAAAGAGTAGTTACACCACGTGCCTCACCAAGGTCTCTCACACAACAGATCAAACATGTAGTCATCAAAATCAAACATGAAAGGGGCAGGGAAATCATGTTGCTCTTCCTTTATCAATGTGGTAAGGGGACTTATTTGTGTGCAGGCATGTACTGCAAAAGTGTGGCAGGAATCTCTCTTGTTTACACTGGTGCCAGCGTTCAAGTCAGCATGGGGCATGAGGCAATCCAAATCTTTTGAACATCGGGCAAAGATCTCAAGATCTTTAAGTTCTCAAGTCAGGCAACTCAAAATCACTAGTCACTTTTTAAAATGTGGGACTTTTTTATCTTGTCTTATAGAGATCAGAACACATGTTCACAATTCTGGTTGTAATGGTGCCCTGGCCAGATGGAAAGGCATATATATGACTTCCCCTCAGTTGTGTGGGAGCTAGTGATCAGCCAATCAGTTAGGATGATGCTCCGCTCTCCTCCCAGCAACCCGCCTCCCAAACTCAGGAGGGCGATACAACTTAAAGAGCCACAGCCCATTTCCCCCTTCCATTCTATCCAAACCCACTTGCTTGAGGGGGTACTTGAGGCTGTGGGGGTACATTTTATCTCAACTCACATACAGTCCAGAATTCAACACACTGTGTTCCTGAGAAGCTAAGCTAGTTCAATAACTCAGATCAATATGTTTGTTCATTGCCACACACAATGGAGCCCTGCTGCCTAATTGGATCTTTGGGGGCTACTGAAATATAAACAGACAAGAATAAAAATAGTAAACACTCACAGTTACAGCTTTAGCCATTAGTACGGGGGGGGGGGCCCCCCAAGGAGGGAGGCTTTTCACCTTCCAAATCAAGAATAATTCCTGGATGTTGATTCAAAGTTCATGAAAGTCATTAAGAAATTATCTACTTCAATGGACTTTGGATCAAGACCTTACAAAAAGATCCATTGAGAGCAAATTACAAAAGACTGAAAATGAAATTGAGCATTGTCAGAAGTGAGAAAATCATTGTGTAAGAGAGAAGAATTTACAACTGTTTTTGGCTGTTGTTGCCTGACTGACACATGGATTTAACCAATGTAATGTCTTTGTTCTAAGAAATATATGGATCAGATAAAACTGGATTGCACTGTAGTTTCAGCCTAAGTTTTATAGGCATATAGGGTGCATCTACGCTGGCAACTTAGGTCGACTTAAGGATGCTTAAGTTGACCTACACAAAGCCATATCCACACTGGGCTTTTATTAAGTCGACTTAAGCGCTTCCTTAAGTAGACTTAACAACAGCTTAAGTTGACTTAATAACATCACGTCTGAAGGTCAACTTAAGCCAGTGTGGATGGGGAATAGCGTTTAGTCGACCTTATTAAGTAGAATTAAAGCCAGTGTGGACAGCTATGACTACTGTTAAATCGACTTAATCAAAATAAAAAAGCCACCAAGATTTTTTTGAAATCTCCTGAGTTTATAAGCTAACCTTAATAAATCCATAATTACCTATCCCATCAGAAATTAGACATAGTACTATGTCTTGAGTGAACATCATTCCAAAATGAAACTGCTCATGAAATTAATTTATTCACATCACCAAAAGAAGGTTTATATTCTAAAATACTTTTATGAAAAAAAAAATCAAAAGGCTTGGGATGATTTTGTAGAAAACATTTTGATTTTTCCTCTACATTTTCAGTTCAAAATGTTCCATATTCATTTATCATGCGCTACTCCTCCCTTACATTTGTTACACTAATAAACAAGGGGTAATATAAGCTGTTATTTAGTTACGTAACCTGAAAGATTAATCATATGACAAGATATCATTACAAAGCAGACATTTTAAAATACATATTTTTCTCTTTGCTTATTGGATTTACAGCTAAACTATTCCACACAGTATTAAGAGAGACATGTGAGGAAATAAACAAACTAATTACTTGATCAATAATATTTGGTATACTGACATTTGATACATAAATAGACCTTTGCTATAGCTGGTAGAAAAGTACCATATATTTTTCTTTTCAATCAACTTTTTTTTTAATTGAGAGAGAGAGAGAGAGAGAGAGAGAAGAAAAAAAAAAGAAAGAAAAGAAAGAAAAAAAAATAGCTTGGTTTGTCATTTTTAAAGCTCCCAGTGTCCAGGTAAGGGAAGAGAAAAGAAAAAAAGGGGAAGGGAAAATAAATGAAAACTAAAAAAAAATGGCTTTCAAAAGCTATTTTTTCCCAATTGGGGGAGGGGGGCGGGAATAAATAAAAGAAAAACTCTAGAGAACCTTGACCAAAATGGGAACTTTCCAAGAAAATGTCGTCTCAGTAGAAAAGCCTTGTTCTGTTATTTCATGGAAACAACTTTGGTTAGCTCTACTTTTTCCAAATAAGATACTAGATTAAAACAAACCACAATTTGCATTTGTGTCTTGATTTTCAACCAAATATTAAACAATTAACCCACACCAAGAATCTCATTACCTTCAATGGCCTTTGGATTAGTTCCTGTTGTTGGCTTGTGTAGATGGAACATATGACACTAATCCTGAAAATACATATGCACATGCTCAACTTTATGCACATAAGAGTCCAATTGAAGTAATTTACATGAAGCTTCAACTACTGGCACAAACAAACAGTATCTGGAAAGGAAAGGACAGTCTATTTATCAGTTCTATCCACACACTGTATATCAAAGAGGGCAAGTCTTCAGGTGGTGTCAGAGGACGTAGCTCCATTAACTCCAATGGAACCCTAAGCCCTAGTCTACATTTACCACCATTTTCAGTGGCAGTCAATGGGTGATATGTAAGGTACGTAAAATACCTTGCGTATCTCTCGCTGACTTCTTACATCCTGCATCTTACATACACTTCAGTAACCTGACCAGAAATGGCCTCCGGTCGGCGTACTGTAAGTGTGGTTACGGAGCTGGTGTTCCAGCTCTGGTTTGGTTATCGATTGAGTGCATCTACACAGACGCCTCAATCAAAAACTGAAGATCGCACTGATGGTGGCAACTTTGCCACCATCAGTATAAATTTGCCCTTAGATAATTTACACCAATTCAGGCTCTTCCTCTAAGTCTATTACTGAAACAGAAATGTGAGGTCAATGTGTATACCTGTGAGTATCAAGTTAACCACATACGTAAGAATCTGCAGGCTCAGATCCTAAATGCAGATGAAATCCCTGAGGTTTTAAGTATAGCTAACAGATCACTTATTAACAAATGATTAATTCAAGTAATGTATGGTGGGCTTTTCAACAGCACTGCACATTGGTCTATATTTATTATCATTGAAGGAAGCAGTGTTTCCTAGTGGTAGAGCACTAGATTAGGATCCAGGGGAACTGGGTTTTATTCCCAGCTCTGCTACTGTCCTGCAAGGGAACCCTGGCTAAATCACTTCACCTCTCTATGCCTCAGTTTCTCTATCTATAAAATGGGGAAAGCAATAGCACCTCCCTTATAAAGCACTTTAGGAGCTACTGATGAAAACTACTACATTAGAGCAAGGTATTCTTTTTACTGAAGTCAAGGGAGCTTTACCATTTCTTCAATGGGAGCAGAAGCAAATCAACAAAAGTGCTTTGGAAAATCCCTTGGTTATCTTGTTTGTGTGGTCACAGACTTCCACAAGCTCACTGTGATTTCCTTGTATTTGTTTGTCATTTGAATTTACTACCTCTAAATAACTTTTTTATTCCCCCCCTCCCCGTCCCCCCCCGCTTTCTGGATTCACTACATATATTCAAAGTACAATCTTAAAGACCTGTGACTGGTAAAGGAAGTCACACACCAATGCTTCACTTCCCTGACTGGAAGAACATATGTTTCCATGAAGATTATTTGTACATGTGAATTTAAACTCTGGTTCTTATGAATACTTGTGCTTGTGACTTAGAAATTATCTGTCTGCAAACATTTTATGAGAAAAACCTGATTAATTAAAAGTTTTCCAGAAAATAAAGCAAAAATGGTAGATGATCATTCCTTTTTGTTCTTGGTTTGGCAGCATCTACCACAAGGGGAACCTGATTCAGGATCTAGGGCCTATCACAATGCAAATAATAAATAACCATAAAAAAAAGGTCTGAAACATTCTTTTAAAAAAAACCTGAAAAAAATATGCAGCTTTGTATATTATTTACCCAGTTCTAATTTTAAGAGTTTATTTTGCATATATGCTCTAAGGTCTGTGTTACTAGGAATTAATGAAGTACCTATTACACTTCAACAACATTCAGGTGGCATAGTTTCCATATCTATTTTCTACATAGATAATAATGAGCACAGCAAATGCACCTCAATAGCTTAAATTGTCCACTTTACTACATATTTCACTCCTAAGCTAATTTAGTTTTTCAGTTTGTGACCTTGTGTGAAATCCTATCTTCAGTTAGGTCAATAGTAATTTTATCATTGACTTCAGTGTGGCCAAGATTTCACCCCTTGTGTACAATGTGATCGATCAAACCAAGCAGCCATTCCCCAGCCTCCTCCCCACTAACTACCAATTTGCTGTTGTGACAGTGGGTTCAATTCTCATTTACACTCAAGCCCCTTTGCAGTACTCTGAGAGCATCTTGGGACCTTGGGGTGGGATGGTAAATTATAAATGACATTCACCCCTCCACACACACACTTTTTATCCAGACAGAGAGTTAATACATAGCAAGCTGGGGTTTCAATCTAATTCACTAGGGGTATGTCTTCACTGATGATGCAAATTCGCTGCCATCAGATCGATCTTTCTGGATTGATTGAATGGTTAGTGAAGACCTGCTCAATCGATCCAGAAGTTGACACATTAGAACCACCCCCTCAAATGGCATAGTGCTGTGTCAACAGGAACATATTTCCCATCGGCACAGCACAGTGAAGACACCGTGTAGCTCTGTGTTGCTTGTGTAACCTCCATCGACTACTGCCGAATTTCAAGGTAAGTGTAGAGCCAGCCTAGACTGCCCCACGCTAACCAGCAGTGTAAACCCTGCTACCACACACTAAAAATTCCCTAGCACCTGAAATGGGAGTAGACCAAATCCCACAAGGACAATTAGTGTGAGGCAGGCTAGTGAGCTGTATATTTGCCCTAGATGCCATGCACTAACTCTCCATCTACACAAGAACTAAGGGTATCTGAAGTTTGCAACTGAAGAGGCAAGAAAAGATCAGGTTGGTGCTAGCTTGAATTGAATAAACTTGGCTAAAAATAGCAGTGAAAGTGAGGTGGTGTGGATCCCAGCATGAGTTAGCAATGCCAGCACTGCCCCAGAATTACACATGGGACTTCTATAGTTTATACATCTGCATTGCTGCATTTTCACTGCTCTTCTTAGCCATGCCAGCTAGATTAGACTGAACACAGATATATCTATATGAGCTGAAATCACACCTCTGATTCCAATGTAGACAAACCTTGAGACTCCTTAGCATTGTTGAAGTGGTGTGAAAAGGCCTTCATGTAAATTGGAATATGGTCTGGTATTTGAAACTTAATACCGATATAATCCTCCTGCAAGATATTGATCAGGGTCAATTTTCTAGGGGTTTCCTTAAAGACTTAACTAAAAATTATATTTCAGGATATTTTTTGGAGCCTTCTTCTGGTGAAGATCTTCTTACTGAAAAAAGTACTATTTGTTTGTCACACCAGAAATGTACTCTGACACTTTCAGAATAATATAGCAGCTGTAGCTTAAAATTTTTTAAAAAACTATGAATGTTTAACTTTTTCAGACCTGTGTTCTGAAATGGAGGTTTGTTTCTGAGAAATCTCATGAATCACTAAATCATTTCCTTATGATTAAATTTCCTAATGGTTAAAAGTCTTCAGAGACAGCCTTATCCCCCTTTTATTTTAAAGCAAATGAAAATGAGATCAATTTGAGATGAACTCTTCATTAAAATATAAACTATTTTATGCAAAATAAAATGCAATTGTAGGTCCAAACCCTGCAGTGCTATAACTGTGGAGAGAAATTCACCAGTTTTCCATCTAAGTCACCAGGATTTGGGTAGGAGTTAAAAAGGTACGTACTTTTTTTAGTGACCCATCAGCATAGGGGAAGTTTCACTCCTGTGGTGAAATTCTAATGCCACTGTAGTAAATGGGATTTTGCTCATTTAATTTCAATGGTGCCAGATTTCACACCTTGGCTTGGGCATTAAAAGGTGTTCTGCACCTTTCAGGATTTGATCCACAGATTTATGGCATGATTTATGCTGGTTTAGAAGCCATTTGATATGTTTTTGATGTTTAGAGTTTATTGTTTTGGTTCATGGGTTCCATTAGGTGGTGTATGATGCCAGTACTTTTCCATGGGAACAGAAAATGGACTTTGTGCAAGTGAGACTGTCCAAAATATTGAGTTTCTATGTGTGTGGTAAAACCAAATGAGTAAAATGACAACACTGGTATTAGTAAAAGAAAGTTACTGACCTTGTGCAGTAACCAAAGTTCTTCAAGATGTGTGTCCCTGTGGGTCCTCCACTTCAGGTGTCAGTGTGACCTGGCATCATTGATCAGAGATTTCTGAAGCGGTGCCCGTATACAGATGAGTAAAATGACAACATGGGTACTGGTATCTAATACATAAAACTAAATTATTATGATCATACATCTGATTTCCCCAACTCATGTTCTTTTTTGTAAATAATATTTTATACATTGACTAGTGGCTTGCCTACATACACAGTTAATTCACAGCAAACCAGGGTGCAAATCTACCTTACAGCAAAGTAACTGTCTACGTGGACCCTGCTGACATGCACTAAGAGCTGACTAGCCCTTTCTGACACAGTACTAGATCAAAGCTCATTAATGAATTGTTAGTGTGAGTCAGCAGGGTCCACAAGAATCGTTAGTCCACAGCATGCTAGTGTGGGTTAAACTCACATTCCAGCTTGCCATGAATTAAATGTTCCGTCTAGGGATCATCTTATATATTTAGCTGCATAGAACAGACAACAAAGCATACCTGTTTTAAAGTAAATTAATCTGGAGATGAAATCCTTATTAAAATATAAGTCATTTTACCGAGAATATAGAACTATAGGTCAGGTCTTAAAGGCATGCAAGGCAATTGCCTTCAATGGCTATATTATTATTGATTATCTTAATTATTTGTATTTATTTATTATTTGTATTCCAGTAGTCCTTGGAAGCTCCATCTCCTTTTAAGCATAAACTGAAGTCTTACATTACAGATCCTCATTTCCCTCAGCACCTACAGTATACAGACCATGATGTTGACACACAGTTTTGCATCATTTGTATCCACATCTATAACTATAGCATGTATAAACATACACAGTTTAGCTAAAGTACCTAAATTAACTCATTTTTATGCCCTTGAAACAAGCAAACTTGATTATTATGCAGAGTTTTCCCAAATTCTCCCAGTTCTAACATAGGAGAGAGACATAGCTGGGAAGAGATGTGTTACATTAGCTTTTCAAATGCTGGAAAACTGTATACAGAGAGGGTTTTTTTTTTCCTAAGTAGGGTAAAATTTCATATTAATTCTTTTGAGACAATCCTTCTTTTAATGAGCCCAGTATACATAAAATGAGTAACCTTAGCATAAAGTCAGAGGCAATTTTTAATGGCAGCAGTTCAAAAACAGTATTTCCCACAGCTCCTCAAGAAACCAACTAAATTGTTTGTTGACAAACAAAAACAGATTGATACTAGTACAAGAAAAATAACACATTACTCCTTGACATTTTCATGCATCGTGGGTATGATCTTATTTGTCATAATGCTATGAATTAGATATTTTGTCTGAAGAGAAAGGAAATAGGCACAATGTTGATCGGAATTGAGTAATTAACCTGAATTCCTTAAAAATATAACTTGTCTAGCCTGACTGAGATGCAATAAGAACATTTTAAATTATTAAATATAAAACATAGTAACTCATTGATCTTAGTAGGGCTGAACTTCACATTTCTTGTTCAATTGGCTCCTCTGCATGCCTGCATAAACAAAGCTTACAGGTTACAGAAACACAGACATTATTAAATCAGAAAGCATTACTGATCTTTTGGATTTTAGAAGGTGTGACTTGTGCTTCAAAAACTTTGCTTGCAATATGAATAATTAGATGGACGGTGTAAGGAGAGCTGTTTGGAAAATCGTGATTTGTTTTCATAGTTGTTCTAAATTGCTCATGAAAAAAAGCAAATTTTGAAAATTCAGACTAGTACTAGTAATAAATAACTATTTCCCCACAATTCCATTTATCTTTTTTATCTATCTTCCCTCATTAATGCCTTTCCCTCTCCTCTGTGCACACAAGAAAAGGAAATTGAACTTTCACTGATATAAATTACCAAATGGACAACATTTTAAGTTGACTATGACTATGTCTACACTCACAAAGTTAGGTCGACTGTCTTAAGTCGACTTTCTAAAGTTGACTTTATTAAATCGACTTAGAGCGTCTACACAAGGGAAGCCACGAGTCTGGGGAGAAGGGAGCAGGGGCTCCCCAGGGGACAAGGGAGCCATGCAGGGCTCCCTTGTCCCCCCTGACCTAAGTCAACCAAGTCAACTTAGGACACCTCCACTGGCTAAGTCGACTTAATAAATTCGATTTAGACACTAGTTCAAATTATAACGAGGTGTTATTAATTCAAACTAGTTTTTCCTTAATTCAATTTAAGGAGCAGTTTAAGTCAAATTAAGGAAAGCTCAGTGTAGACATGCAGTAAATTAAGTCGACTTAAGCCTGCTTAAGTCAACTTAATTTGTAAGTGTAAGCACACCCTATGAGAGCATTAACACCACTTGAGAGAGTTGCAAAGGATTATAACAGCAAGAATAATACTTTCCATTGGTATAGCCATGCTGGTCTGAGGATATTGGAGAGACAATATGGGTGAGGTAATATCTTTTTAGTGGAAGTTGGTCCAATAAAAGATAGAAGATATTCCCTCATCCATTTTGTCTCAACAATAACAGAATTATAGTCTATTGGCTGCAAAAATCAAAGAAGTCACTAGACACTGTTTTGTGGTGGACCTGCTGTTAAGTAGTACATTTCAGACTTCTCTCAAGTACATTCTCTCTATTGGGTGGAACCAAGGAGCATCCAGGCTGTCAGATGGAGCATGTCCACACCGGGGACGGGGTGAGTTGTTCTGCCCTTGTTCTGTTATGTTAAATATTACAGTGAAATGCATGCAGTTGGCTGAACAATGGTGCCGTTTGCAGTCAACTTAGCTGTAATCAGATGAAAGGGCCAGAATAAAATAAGAGAAGAACAAGTAAAAGAATGATCCCTGAGAAGAAAGCCACATCGCTGTGCTGTGTGATCCCTACCACCAGACTGCAGTATCTGAAGTAAAACAAGTAACACATGGTGCATTTTGTAGATGGATGAGCAATGACACACATAGGCTATGTCTACACTTGTTAATTTAAGTCAATTTAGCATGTCTACACTCAAAAATTAAGTCAACTTAAAGGGAGCCCTGCCAAATTGACTTAGAGTGTCCACACTGGATGCCTAAGTCGACTTGTAGGGGCTAGGTGGACCTGGGAGGGACACCCCTTGCCAAGTGCCAGGGGGCTCAGCATTTGCCCATTGTACCTGAGTACAATGGGGACTGAGCAGCACAGGGACACTGGCAGGGCATAGGAGCAGGGTGGGCAGGGCTCTGTCCTGCCCTCTGGGGGGGCACGCCAGGCTCTGCCTGTGCCAGCCACCCGGACAGGGTGAGCAGTGGGGGAGCCCTGAAGCCTTTTAAGTCGACTTAAGTTGAATTAGGGCTAATCTGCATCTACACTGGCTAAGTCGACTTAATAAAGTCGACTTAGCCAGTAAAATTGACTTTAAATGAGGTTTTATAAAGTCGATTTTAATTTTCCCTTAAGTCGACTTAAGCTGCTGCTCAAGTCTATTTAAGGAAAATGTAGTGTAGACACAGATTAAATTAAGTCAATTTAAGCAAACTTAAATTGACTTGATTTGTAAGTGTAGACACATCCATACAGCTGTGCATGTCTGCCAGACAAGTGCTTGATCTTGTAGACAAGTGGGAAACAGTGCTATGTATCATGACAAGCAGTTTTCATAAGGAAGATAACTATGAGGTTTGCATGTACTTTAGAACCAAACTACAGCAGAGGCATAGAGGTAGATTCTTTCAGCAGTAGAGCTGGAGAGAGTGGTATAAGAAAACCAGGTCCTTGACTTGCTCGGCTGATCGACAATTGTCCTGCATAAACTACAGCATCTTAAAGAATGCCCTTAAACTGCTCTAATTTCCGCTAGCTGGATACAGTCCTCAAAGGATTCTATAGTAGGTGCAGATTGCCAGAGCCCTCTGCTCTCCAGCAACATATCCTCCTACACTCCCCAATGTCTCATGGAGGGAGGGTTTATATAGGTCAAAAGAGGTTCATGTCTTTCTCTTCACCACTTAGTTTTGGTTTCAAGTACCTGGAAATATATTCCTTTTTCTCTTCTTGTATTTTCTCCAGTAATATCATAGGCTATGTTTACACTTAGGGATTTAGGTAGACTTAAATAAGTCGACTTTAATAAGTCGACTTTAAGTCAACCTTATTTAGTCGACTTAGAGAGTCTACGCAGGACTCCTAAGTCGACTTAAAGTGGGCCTTGAGAGCGAGCCCCACACGGGGCTGGCTCTCCCTGAGACAGCAAGCCCCAGAGCGGTCCGGGGAAGAAGGGAGCATGGAGCTCCCTTCTGCCCCGAACCACTCGGCTCCCTTCTGGTCCAGACTGCTCAGGTCCTGGACAGAAGGAAGCCCTTCTAGCCAGGACTGAGTGGTCCCGGGGAGAAGGAAGCTGGCGGCTCCCCTCTGCCTGGGACCCCCACGGGTCCCGGCAAAAAGGGAGCCACTGCTTCCTTCTTGCTGGGACCCGTGGCGGTCTGGCTAGAAGGGAGCGCAGGTTCCTTTCTGCCGGGACCCCAGAGGTCCTGGCCAGAACGGAGCCCTGCGGCTCCCTTCTCGCTGGGACTGCGCTCCAGCTGCCAGGAAGCCCCTGGAGGCTTCCTGGGGAGCTGGAGCACTGCTGTGCCAGCCATTGCCTGCCAAGACCGAGAGACTTAAAAAGTCGACTTAATCATTAAAGTCGACTTAAAAGGAGGTCTTAAGTCGACTTTAAATTTCCTTAAGTCGACTTAAGCAGCAGCTTAAGTTGATTTAAGGAAACTCCAGTGTGGACGCAGAGTAAATTAAGTCGACTTAAGCCTGCTTAAGTCGACTTAATTTACTAGTGTAGACGCACCCTCTGTCTTAGAGTCAAATTACTCAGATACAGGTTTGAAGATGTGCTAATAAAATGATGATGATTTGTTTTTAAAAGGGTTTTTTGTTTGTTTGTTTGTTTGTTTTTTGGTACAGTGTTTATAAGGTACAACATGTATGAAGAAAAAACTTCAAATTTAGACCGAGGTATGCAAAACAGCTCAGTTCCCACAATTAAAACCCAGTTTTCAAGCAAGAGCTCATCCAGCTCTCACTGATATGTCTTCACTGCAGAGATGGAGAGATGGGATGACAGCACAGGGAGGGTATACTGGCACTAGCTTCACTTGAGGAAGCTGGGCCAAAAAATAGCAGTGAAGATGCAGTGGTTCAGAATTAAGAATGGGCTGTATAAACCCACCTGGAATCCTTGGAATACATTTGTGTTCTTAGCTCATGCTAGGGTCCATGCTGCTAAGTCTTCACTGTCATTTGTAGCCATGCCCAGGAGATTAAAGCTAGCACGTGTATGCATACACCAGCTACAATCAGATTCTGACTGCAATATAGGCATATATTCAGACACCTAAATGAGACTGTCAGGTTTTCAAAAGTGCTGAACACTTAATCATGTTTTTAAAAGCTTCCTCAATGGAAGCTGTTATTTACATAGGTTCCTAAATGAAAACTGTTGGGTGCTGACTTCTTTCGAAAATCTAAGACAGAGTATATTCTGGTAGAACCAGAAATCCTGATTAGAAAGAATACACAATGATCTGGTCTTGTATAAAATTTTACCAGCATGAATTCTGCATGGCTGCTTTGCTCATATTTAGTGAAGACATGAGGAGAAAAGTAGGTCATCATAAAATGGTGTCATTAATGCCTTCATCCCTCACCACAACGTCACTTCGTCTTATCCCAGACATTTTGGAGAGACCATATCAGAAATGGTTCTGTAAGCTATAGGGTATGGGGGTTCTGTTTGTTTATCCTCCTATCTGTAAAGCCAGGTCCCTCAGCTACCAGGAGTCTATCTATCTTAGCTGCTTTATATGGACTCTGTTACCTTAGTATATGAGCACCTCACTTTCATATATTTACCCTCATAATACCCTGAGTTCGCTGCAGGATGACCAGAGCTAGAAAAAAGTATTGAATTTCACAATGAACAGTAATGACACGCGAAACCTTATACCCATCCTTATTCAGGATAACTCACTTTCTTTCACGTAATGTGCATATATAAATATTTTGTACTCATTAACATATTTTTTCTTCCATCCATCATTCCTTTTTCTTGAACATCTCTATGGGTTATTTTTCCCTTTCCCCCTGGTTCTATATTTTCTGCATATTTTAATAAGAAAATACTGAAAAATCCACATCCCCTTTGGAATAGTGTATCTTCCAAGAACCTCAGAGCACCTTACAGACATTGAGCTACATCCTGATATTTACTGCAGCTCATCTGCAGTGTTTCAGCAGTGCAAAGAGTCCATAATGATGGCTCAAATGGGGCTAAATAGCAGAGTGATAGAGAATTGACTCTGAGATGAGGTAGGGTGTCAGTGGTGTTGCAAATTGAGAAGGAGAAGACAGTACATGGATAGAGTGCAGCAAACCAGATATGGCTAATGGGCTCAGGACTGGATACAGGTGAAGCTCAAGACTTACATTGAGCTCAGCTTGGCTATACATAAGGATTAGGCCAATTCATTAAGTGATTCTCAGAACAACGTTGGAAGGTGGGCAAGTATAAATCTCCTTTCCTTCTCCTCCATTTCTCAGATCCTTAACAGTGTATATCTTGGCTATATTCAAGCCCTCAAATGTCAGTGTAACGGGTGACTGCACTCCTCCAAAGCCCGGTGAAGCTAATGGGTTTTTTTTTCTGTTGACTTCAGTGGCCTTTGGATTAGATGTATAAGCAAATCTTTATTTAGTCATTGCTCAAATAAATGATTTCACAGGGAATCTCCATATTAAATGAGGGGAGAATTTAGCACCAAATGTGTAATATTTTACTCCAAAAGATTTCAACTTTCATTAGAGAAAGGATCACAAGTGTCTGAATCTGATTTTTGAAAATGTAACAAGATTCCAAATGTATAATAATGAAAAGAATTTATTTTCTGCTGCTTGGCTCTATTTAAATTATATATTTAACATGTTGGGGAAGGGGTTCATAACAGCAGAAAGAAAGTGATTATGCAATTCCACTAACACTATTCATTATTTCTTTTTGTGCCATAAGAAAAAAAAACATAGTGCACAATTACATTAACATAAGTCAATGAAAAACACTATGAAGAAATTGTTTAATTTGCAGGAAGAAAATATTTGGAGGTTTAGGTTGGAAAGCTGCCTGTTTGGTCCTTGGAAGAGTCTGCAAAGCAATCTGCATGCTCCCTCCAAACCAAAAAATATTTAAGAAGAATTATAATATAGTGATATAACCATGGGTAGGCCTGGGTGGGCCACAGCACATCCACTTTGAAAGCAGGCCCACCCAATCAGATTTTATGCAATTCAGCCATGTTTTTATCAGTCTCTGTTTTGCTTGTGACACTGAAATCCCTATTTAACTCTAAAGCAATGGTGTCAAATCTACATATGAATTCCAACTCTGTTGGAATTGGAGCTGGAATTCACATGCAGATTTGACACCATTGCTTTACGGTTAAATAGGGTGTTTGGTAGATTTTCTTATTACAACAGATGACTTTGCCCACTTCCCTGTATTTATTTTCTACTCATTCTGTAAGTTTTCCATCTTGAAGCATCTGACAAAGTTGGATTTTCTTCTGTGAAACCTCATGCAATAAATAAATTTGTTAGACTTTAAAAGTGCCACAAGACTCCTTGTTTGTTTTGCTGAACTAGACAGGGCCGGTCCAAGGATTTTTGGTGCCCTAGGTGAACTATGACTTTGCCCTCCCCTTCCCCACATTCAATATACAGAAAAATGATAACATAATAATATAGTTTTTTAAATAGAGAAAAAAATGACTTCTATCTAATTTGGTGCCCCTTAAAGCCTGGTGCCGTAGGCAACCACCTAGTTCACGTATATGGTTGGGCCAGCCCTGATGACACAGCTACCCCTTTGAAACTTGGAAAATATGAAACATTGAAAGCAAATGCTTTAAAAATAGAACACTATCATATTCAGTTTGAAGTCAATCACTGAAAGTCATATTATTTCTAGATAGCTGGTAGGCTTCTTTCAGACAATATCTAAGAAGCATAAGGAATGTAATTCTCAAGGCTGTAATAAAAGCAGATGGAGTTTGTTTTTCCCCTTTGGTTTCATGCTAATATTTTGATTAGTTTTCCGCTACTGAATTTCTATGCTACTTACCATCATTGCATATGGCCACACCTCCTCATCCAGGAGATCTCATAAAATAAGCAAGATCCTGGATGATCAATATTTGGATGGGACACACCCAAGAGAAACACAGTGGTGTAGGAAATCACATTGGTGAGTCAATAGCTAGAACTGTCACCATTGAGTAGGGCCCCAGCTGTGCTGTTGGAGATGCTGCCTTCTGAATGACACATAGAACTGAGATCTTGACCACTTGTGTAAGTATTAAAAGTTCCATTATCCTTTTTGTACAAGTAGAGATAGTAATCTTGTGTCTTCCCAACATTTCTTTTTGTGTAGTTAGACTGAGCCTACCTAAAGTTGATAGAATCACAGAAATGGAAGACAATCTCATAGATCTCAAATCTATTTCCCTGTCAATGCAAAATTGCTCCCTTCTCTATATTTGCTAGGATTTTGTCTGGTCAAGAAGTAAATTACACAAATAATGGGAGGTTCCATAACTATCCTTGGTAGACAATTCTGCACCTGACTTCATCATATTATCAATAAGATCTTAATTTTTCCCTTTATTCATGTCACACCATATCTTCTAGTTACAAGCCCTTTTTATCCTAAATAGTTCACTTCTCACACTTATTGTTCATATGCGTAACTATCTTTGGACTGTTTCGTCTCCCATAACCATCTCTTCCTTATCCATATTTAACTCTTTTAATATTTCTACCTCATTAGGTTCCTCTAGATAACTCCATGTTTTCTATGTGGAAGTCTACACAATTTTTTTATTATCAGATATAAACACATTATTATTAAATAGTATCATGACTGCAGTTGACCGAGAGTTGTGCCCAGAGCAAAATTATCTTTCTGAATAATGGTATGATGCCTCTGCATATGCCCTCCCCATAACCCAGTTGAACTGACCTTTTTTGTCCATATTACAGTGTTGCTTAGATTTTTTTCTACAAAGATGCATGAGGTTGACAGTCTCAGCATTACATTTATCATAGTTTAAAATAAAAAGAAAACTCCAGTTCTTATTTTTCCAGGCTAGAATTTGGCTCATCAAATTTAGTGGATTTTGTGCTTTTCTGTTAATTGCATCTGAATTATAAACATACATAGAAAGACTCCCATTGACTTTAATGTGCTATGAATCAAGCTCTAAGGATGCGTCCACACTTGTAAATTAAGTCGACTTAAGCTTGCTTAAGTTGACTTAATTTACTCTGCGTCTACACTACATTTTCCTTAAGTTGACTTAACCAAGCTGCTTAAGTTGACTTAAGGAAAATTAAGTTGACTTTACTAAACCTAGTTTAAAGTTGACTTTAGGCTTAAATCGACTTTCTAAAGTCGACTTAAGCCAGTATAGATCTGGAGTAGCCCTAAGTCGACTTAGGGCTCTCCAGGAGTCCCCCACTGCCCTCCCTGCGAGGGAGGGTGGCACAGGGGGAGCCTGGCATACCCCCTTACAGGGCATGGCAGAGCCCTGCCCACCCTGTCCCTATGCCCTGCCAGGGTCCCTGTCCCCCTTTGCCCCATTGTACCCAGGGGCAAAGGCTGAGCCCTGCCACTGTGGACCTCTCCCAGGTCCACCTAGCCCCTAGAAGTCGACCTAGGCGTCCAGTGTGGATGCTCTAGGTCGACTCTGTAAGTTCCCCCCTAAGTCAACTTAATTTTATAGTGTGGACATGCTAAGTCGACTTAACAAAGTCAACGTAGCTAAAGTTGACCTAAATTAACAAGTGTAGACATAGCCTAACTTTCTATAAAAGCTTTGCTATCTGAATAGACAGCTGATATCTGATCTGAAAAAAAAAATGTTTCTTTAGATTTAAGCTATGAAAGTCCCTTCTCGGACTTATTTTTGCTTTCTAGAACTATTGTGACCCAACAGACTGAGATCCAGGCTAAACATAAAGGAAATAATGGTCCTTATGAATGATGCATCTATATAGAGGGAAGCTGGTGTGGGCAGGTACTGGTGTTTCAGAGTTAACATGTGGATTAAATATGCAGCAAAAATGTGCAATTTTAATGCAGTCACAAATACTCCAAATCCCAGATTCAATCTCTTCACATGATCCTTTAGTTGATACTTGAATGGCATTTTCTAAACAGATTCCACATATTCTTAGGAATAAATTCTGCAAAAATAATAAAGGGCCTCTACAATACTGAAAACTCATGAAAGCCCTGAAAACTGAATCTCAGGACATTTTTTAATTCAAGCAGAACCCTAATAAGAAAGAATGAATGGAATAGGCTCATCATTAGTGAATAGATGATTTATGATCATTTTAATGATTAATTGTAGCTGAACTCCAATACCACTCTGGTTCTACTCTATCTGGAGTCAGCTCACATGGCAGGTGTTCCCTCAGGGAGATTATTATGAAAAATATGTGCAATTAAGTTTCACTTTAGAATGTAAGAAACAGCTCATCGTTGTCAGAATACTCCAGCCAGAGCTGATGGGTGAAGACTGATTATCTTCCATCTGTTGATATCATCTAAACTGTACTTTCCTAAGACAAATAAGTATAATATAGCCAGAGGTCTTTAAAGTGAGTTTGAGTAACATGAAACATTGGGCCTGATTCTATTATTGTGTTCCCACATTCAGAGAAGGAATAATATGGGAAGGGCAAAAATAGCTTTAAGTCAACTTTTCACTCTCCATATACTCGGGCCTTAACAGGACCTCTATCCTTGTTTAATTTATGCTCCTCTTCTCAAAGCTCTAGGAAGCAGAGAACAGCTGTAGTTCAGTGCACTCTGGCCATGCTTCTGATATGTATCTGAGCACACAGCTGCACTTACAACAGCCCTACATCAGTCAGTCAGAGTGATAATCTGAGCGGGCAGTCTCAGGGCCATTTTCCCATCAGCTCCAAAATAAGGCTCATTTTCACTGCCACAGGAGAGTAAAAGGGATCCCAAGTAATCATATTTCAGAGCTACTGCTTATTGTGCACTGTGGGGCAACATCTGGTCCTCACACTTCCATAGTAGGTTATCCTTGGTGGCTTCATAACAAAAGCAGACTCTCTAGCCCTAGGCATTTCAATGCTTCCTGTAAAAAGAGCCAAGCTGGTTGAGTAAGGCTGATTTGGCTGCTCACGACCTCCCTCTTCTCCATAACTTGCTGAGATGGCTGAGAGAGGAATTTTTCCCTTAGAGGGGTGAGGAGCCTGATGTTCTGCAGCTGGACTCATGTTCCCTTGTGCTAAAAATATCAGTATGGCAGGTGTAGTGTCTCAGGCTAATAGCCTGAGTCCAAACCTTCCCCAACCACCTGGATATATACATAAATAGCCCAAGACACTATGCATGCAAGCCCCAGCTACACTGCTATTCTTAGCAAACAGAGTTAGCACATTCACTTGCTCAAGTGGGGAAGCACGCTCGATGTAGCCGTTGTGACCTAGATTGTGTTTTATTTATACAAGCTGCTGGCCAGGGAGTTTAGAGAGAGCCCATCAACTCAAAGGACCAGCGATCAAGAGTCTGGGAGTTAGCAAAGAGCCATGCAGCACCATCTCTCTCAAATCCCTCCACCCCACCAAAACCTTCTCCAAGTTGGTTTCTTTGTTCATTTTTATGATGGGAACCCCAGCCTCTGCCTCTTATCGTTCCTTCCTGGGATGTTTCTAGGAGCCCTACAGTGGTAGACAGAATAAGTAGAAGATTGATTTTAGAGCTTTATGGGTACTAAGGAGCATATCTCTGACTCCTAAGCAGTGGTGGATTCTTTACTTCACTCCTCATCTACCCCAGAGAGGAAGGATAGACCAATAATTAGGATGCTAGCCTGGAATTTATGAGACATGGTTTCAATTCCTTGCTCTGCCATGGACTTCCTGGATGACTTTTGGTCTGTCATTGAACTTGTCTGTTCCCACTTTGTAAAATGGGGACAATAATATTCCGTACCTCAAGGGTGATGTTAAAGATTGTGAGGTACTCAGATACCATGGTGATAGGAGTGTGTGGTGAAGGGAGGCCCATTCTGCAGATCCCATACTTCTGCTTTGCCACTTGTTATGATCTGGTTTCTTCCTCCCAATTTCCCAAAGGGCTGGGGTAAAGGGGACTTTTTGGTGTTAGTCTAGTCATAGCCTGGCTGGCCTCTTCACTGGACCTTGTTTCCTGTTCTCTTACCCATAGATATGGCCAGATAGGAAGAGCAGTGGGGGCCCAGTCCCACCCTCTACCCTAGGCCCCAATTCAGGGACCCTCTGAGTAGCAGCCTCCAACAACTGAGTCCAGGAGGGCTACTACATTCCCTGGGTTGCAGGTCCTTGGCCCCACCACTCTCAGTCTTTTCCCTGGAGCCGGGGAGGGTGGGGGAGGGTATCACAGCCTCCTTGCTCAGAGTCTTTCAGTCTTTGCAATCCCATCCCATTTGGGGTTGCCCCACCTCAACTCCCTTTCGAGTGGCAGGGTCCTCTTTCAGGCCACTGTGCCTAAAAACCCTGCCCAGTTTGGCTTCTCCCTATCATCCATACCTTCCTGGTGTTGTGGCATACAGCAATAAATCTGCTTAACTCTCTTCCAGCAGCACAGTGCACCTCAACCCCCTCTCCCAACTCCCTTTCAGATGCCCATGCCTGCCTTTAGTGTGGTAATTCCTGACTTGGCCTCAGGTGACCTAATTAACCTGGAATAACCCTGGCTGAGTTATCCAGGGAACAAGGATTTGCTGATTCTGGGTCTAATGTATACACTCTCATGACAAAGACAATGCAAATTGAGCTCCCTGACTCAAGTGGGACAAGGATAACCACACAGCAATGAGGGAAAGTGGGAAGGTTCCTGGCCCTCCCACCCTTTTCTAAACAAAAAGAGACATTTGGAACTGAGGGGTAGGAAGTTTCGCCAGAGAGAGACCATCTTGAAAGATTCTCCAACTTCAAGCAAGATCTGTGCTCTGCCTAGGGATAGGTAGAGACTGGTTATAAAACCCTCTTTGGCTATGTGTACACTGGCAAATTAGTTTGAATTAAGGAGGCTTAATTCGAACTAACTAAAGCCATGGCTACACTAGGCTTTAGTTAGTTCGAATTAAGGGCTTCCTTAATTCGAACTAAGAAGTTCGAATAGGGTATTCGAGCTAAGGGGTTAATTCGAACTAATTTCTTAGTTTGAATTTACCAGCCATTGAAATGAATGGGGATCGCTAATTCGAACTAAGCAAGTACTTGCTTAGTTCGAACTAACATTCCAGTGTGGCCATGATAGTTTGAATTAAGATAATTTGAAATACCTAAATTAGTTCGAATTAGTTAGTTCGAACTAACTAATTCGAACTAATTTTAGCAAGTGTAGACATAGCCTTTGAGTTTAACAATTTATGAGTATCTTGGACAATGATGTTAGGTCATACAGTGATATAAGTTTAGAATGTGTCTTAAATCTTTTATTTGATAATGATTACCACTAACTGATTTAAGTGATTGTGCATTGATTTGATATATACTCACTTAAAATCATGTTCTAATAATTTTTTTTAAAAACCCACTTTCCTACAGCCATCAGGGATTGCTTGGCCCTTCTCACAAGTCCATTAATTGGCATCATGACCCTAGACTAGTCTTCCAGTACCGGTCATAATTCCCACTTTACAGTTACACTTCAACCTTCATTGCAGAACATACATATGATCTTACCAGCTGATTCAGCCTTTCCCTAAAGAAATGCTGCCTCGTTTCTGATGCCTTTGATGATCTCTCTCACAACATATTACCTATTTTTTTTCATTTTGTAGTCTTTAGTAAGCTAGTTTGTTTCTTGATAGATGCAATTAAGATTGCATCAAAAGTGTTTTACACCCTCTTGTTCATTCCTCAGCATTTCCATGAGAAGCCTGAGTAATAATTGGCTTCACTGTTATAATTATCAGAGGAAATTTATGTTTGTTGCATGTGGCTGGATGCCATCTTTTCCCTGATCCCTGAAAATATGCCAGAACTACCCTAATGCTCTTTAATTGTTTCGGTTTTTAACCTTTAACTCTGTTAGTTTAGATATGCTAGGCCATAGCATTGGTAGTGTTCCTGGGGAAGTGGGAAGCCTTACATTTCAATAAAGTGCACTTATTCAACTGCTTTATCAATAACTTAATGAACAAGACTGAATTTGATGTCTTACTCAGAGA
Organism: Pelusios castaneus; assembly: GCA_007922175.1. NCBI lineage: Eukaryota > Metazoa > Chordata > Testudines > Pelomedusidae > Pelusios > Pelusios castaneus. Next base: position 1,056,758 of record ML685839.1, read on the forward strand.
ACGCCCCAACTCATCTTTACATTAATTATTATTATTATTATTATTGACTAATCACGCTATCCTGAAGCACCCTAACATTTGTGACAAATACACATCATAAAAGTCTCTGTCTTGATGATCATGTAGTGTAAAGGTTTATGTACCCAGGGGGATTCATGTAGAAGGCTTTGCAAAATAGCAAGCGTGTTAATTTAAAGCGCAATATCTATTCAACACTAAATATCGATGCAGACATATTTATTCTGCATTGTTGTGTGGTTTATATGGAAATGGATTAACTAAAACCACATAAAGTGCAGAATAAAGGGGTCCATATTGGGGCTATTACATACCAACTATTCCACATCACCTATTCTATGCTTTTCCCCCCATGGAGTCAAGTTGGGCAAAGGGTAGGAGAAGGAAAAGTTACCTCAAGATTATACAGCTGGTCATTAGCAAAAATCTGGAACAGAACCCAGGACTCGGGATTCCCAGGCCAATATGCTGTCTATGGGACCATAGTGTCACTATGCATGTTTAGCTTCTTTACAGCCTGTTAGATATAGCTGGTGTGGAATACTGCCATCTTGTGAATCCTCTAAGTATCTGACAATAAAAAGTAAAAGGAATGTAAGTGTGCTCACTATATTGTATATCAGATTACTTATAGATATCTATGTGACACTCAGCAAGAAAGAGTTAAAGCTAGCAGGCTTAATGAACCAAACACAAGTTTTGAGAACACTTTGAAATGAAATACAAATAGTAATTAGAACCATTTGTTGCAAAATAATCTTGGAAGCTTAAATTTAAATAAATAGACGTTTGGAAGTTAGCAATGGCTATATTAATAAAATATATATATAAATATAAATATATATATATATATATTTACTTAGAATCTTGTCAGTGTTTATCAACGTAACCAAATAGTTTGTCTCATTTTATTCTGTTAATTTAGAAAACAAAAGATATTAATATTTAAATGAGACACAAATGTGTTAATAACATTGTTTTCCTTTTGTTTTGAAGTTTAAGTAGTAACTCAGAATTACACAGACTCAACATATGGATTGTCTATATGACTATAACCTATGAAACTAATTCTGAAAGAATTTTTGCAACTCAGCTTATCATCTTTACTAAGAAACTGACCTATAGACTTTATTCTTATCTGTATGTATAATGATTTTTTTTACCAACATTCTCTTCTTTTTTTTAAAAAAGTAGTTTATTTTATAAGAATTGGCTCTAAGCATATATTTGGGTAACATCTGAAATATTCACTCACTTACTTGGTTATGTTTTTCCTTTGGGCTCGGTAGAACTTTTTTTATATAATGGACAAGATTTTTCATTAATTCCTATCTATTTCATTATTTCTATTCCTATATGACTTGACTGTCTGGGTGGAAGCCAGAGGGCTGGATGGCTTGAAAGGCATGGTTATTTTGACTTCTGAATAATCAGTAAGGTAGTTATAAGCTGTTTGTTGATGGCTTAGTGAATCTAATTTTTAGAAATAATCACCAGGTTTGGGTATCACCTGCCCTATTCTTTAGTTTTGCCCTAACTAAGGTATTTCAGTGTGGCTCCCTTAGACTATATCTACACTTGTTAAGTTAGGTCGAGTCTGTTAAGTTGACTTAACAAGGGTCGACTTAAAGTCGACCTTCTTAAGTTGACTTAATGGAGAGTCTACACTTAAAGTCGACTTAAGTCGACCTTGTTAAGTTGACTTTAAAGAGCCTGTAGTGTAGACATACCTGTCTACACTGGCTTTAAGTTGACTCAATGAGGTTGACTTAAGCCTTAAGTCGACCTTCAGAGGTGATATTATTAAGTCGACTTAAGGAAGCGCTTAAGTAGACTTAGCAATCACCCAGTGTGGACGCAAAGTTCTGTAAATCAACTTAAGCATCCTAAGGCCCCAGTGTAGATGCACCCTTAGGCTATGTCTACATTTGAAAAGTTAAGTCGACTTTATGAAGTTGTACAATGACATTTCTAGAGAAACAAGTTAATCACTGGACTAAAAGAAGATTTACAGACTGCTGTCTATGCTCCTCTGTCAAACAAAAGGATCAGCAATCCATATCTCTCAGTGTAGATTGCTTGCCAAACCTCCAGAACATGAACAGTAAATAAATCACAACAGGAAGATAACAAAGGCTGCATCTACACTGTTAAATTAAGTCGACTTAAGCTTGGCTTAAGTCTACTTAATTTGCCCTGCGTCTACACTACACTTTGCTTAAGTCGACTTAAGCAGCTTGCTTAAGTTGACTTAAGCAAAATAAAGTTGACTTAATGAAAATTAAGTCGACTTTATTAAACCACCTTTCTACTCGACCTAAGGCTTAATTCGACTTTTTAAAGTCAAATTAAGCCAGTGTAGCCCTGGGGTAGCCCTAAGTCGACTTAGGACTACCCCAGGACTACACCAATGCCCTCCCTGCCGGAGGGGGGGCACAAGGGGAGCCTGGCATGCCCCCCAAAGGGCAGGGCATGTGGGCACGGTATGACACTGTCTGGATTTAGGGAAGCATTTATGATATTATTTTCAATGCATATCTCATAAATGCTATAATCCATAGGAGCTATATCATGTTTGGTATCAATAGAAAGGTAGTAATTTGCTGGGAATGATTATATAGTTTATGTCTAGGAATTTTATTTCAATTAGAAGTTAGGAATTTGATGTTATATCCATACTTTAACTTGTGTCATTATGGAGGAATGCCTTAGATGGGAGGGTGTGAACAACCATTGTCTCCTTAATGTTAAGGAATCTGCCAGGTGATATGGTCCCAGAGAGTAAACTGATGAGCCATTAAGGACACAATGGTTGCATTCTTTATGTCCTTAATGGCTCATCAGGATACTCCCTGGGATCATTCTACCTGGAAAATTCCTAAACATTAAGGAGACAATGGTTGTTCACACCCTCCGGTCTAAGGTTTTCCTCCAGAATAACACAAGTTAAAGTATGGATATAACATCAAATTCCTAACGTCTAATTGAAATAGAATTCCTAGACATAAACTATATAATAATTCCCAGCAAATTACTACCTTTCTATTGATACTAAACATGACGTAGTTCCTATGGATTATAGCATTTATAAGATATCCATTGAAAATAATACCATAAATGCTTCCCTAAATCCAGACAGCATCACACACAGGGCTCTGCCCTGCCAGAGTCCCTGTCCCCCTTTGCCCCATTGCACACAGGGGGTGCTCCCCCGCCACTGTGGACCTGCCCAAGGTCCCCTTAGCCCCACAAAGTCGATCTAGAGCATCCAGTGTGGACGCTCTAGGTCAACTTTGTAAGTTCCCCTTTAAGTCGACTTCAATTTTAAGTGTAGACAGACTAAGTCGACTTAACTTAGTTAAAGTCGACTTAAAAGTGCAAGTGTAGACATAGCCAAAGAGTCCACTCTCATTTAAGATCATGCAGTCCTGTTACACATATAAAGCACAACAAAGATCAGTAAATAGTTCAAATTATGTCTGAATTGGACTCATTTCCCACTTTGAGATTGTTTACAATTCAAACACAGCAGGGAATAAATAGAAAAGTGCCAGGGGCTTTTCTGACTTAACCTAGGTCATTACTGTTAAAGAAATACAACTTAACCCTATGTAATCAGGTTTTAGCAAGACATTTATTCCAGCATGCAGGATGAGAGTCTGTTAATAACACAGAGTCTGTGCAGTTAAGTGAGCTCAGCTCACAGGCAGATTTTGCAGGTATTTATAATGATAGACAGTTAACAATTTTTGCCTATTAGGTGCAAGCGAAAGGTTACAAACTGGTTAAAACAGAAAAACAGTTCAGAGACAGCTTATCTTATTTAGAGTACTTTAACCTTGAGAGGCCAGTTGTTTTTCTTTCCCTTCTCAGACTAGACCATCCTTATCTTTCCACTTTCCCCCATTCTTCTATAAGTCATGCTGTTGCTGAGCAAATTTGAGGCCTGCAAGGTTTGCTTCTACAATCCCCCCTTTGGTGCTTTTATCACCATCTTAACTCAAATTTGAATACCCATTAACTTTCCAATTTTAGTATATGTGCTGCCGAAGCAAGCACATTACCAAGAGCATCACTATAGAGAGAAATTTCCATCTGAGACATAATTAGGACAGTCACTCATGGTTCTGCTATAGGAAGGCTCCCTTTTTTGGTTCATCTGACCTGGGATCTTCCTTCAAGACTGTCAGTGAATTCAGACTCCAGATGAAGACCTCTGCTCTCTATGAAATTCTCTTTCATATCTGATCACTAACTGACAATTACCAAAATGTGGTATTTTCTTACACCCCTTTGTTGTCTCTATGTATAGCCTTGTGTTTGCTTGAATGACGGAACGACTATGGGTGGTGTCTTGTATTTATGTCTGGATTTTGGATGTATGCTCCTGAGCCAGGTTCTCCGGTCCGGTCCGTATCTCTAGCCTTACGCAATTTCATTGGGGTTCTTCCTGATTTACAGTTATGGAGGTGTGGACAGTGCTTGGCCATGACAGAACTTCAGTATTGCTCTTTGCAAGAAGTGGGAGATACTGGCGGAGGGGTGGGGGGGGGGGGCGCATAATATCCACAATTCTTTGTTCAAGTATTTAAACAAATTGGTTTTAGTCAGATGCATGGCATATTTCTATTTTGTCTGTTTGATCCCTTTACTATAATATCCACACAGCATACAGTCATTAATGTCTATCCTCACAAAACACCTGTGAGGCAAGGAACTGCTATTACCACCTTTTAGAGATGGGGACCTGATGCAGAGAGACTAACTAATTTGACCAAGGGGACTTTCTGAAAGATCATGATTTATTTTTATGTTCCAGCTTGGCCTGTGCCTGTATACAAATTGGGGTAAGTTCTAGAACTTCTTGGACACATGATAATATTTATCTGTTTGGGGGTTCTCTATAGCAAATTTTACAGTGCTATCCATATGCTCCCATAATCACTGGATTTGTACAGTGAGGTTCTCATTGGAGTTCATGGAGTCTTCTGCTCCATTTCACTTCTGTTTACACCAAGCTCTGCTTGTCGGTCTGAGGGATGTGGTTTTAGGGCTATGTTGTAACATTATGCCACGATCCTGTGTACAAAGTTGGATAGAAACTGCACTGCCAGAGGAGAAGCACTGGAGAAGTTGTGTCCCAAAGGTACATTCTTTCTTCAGGGCCCACAATCTGTTCCATTCATTAGCTTGCTTTGCCTGCTGTCCTGGTCTAACTCTTTCAGCCATGACCTCAACTTATCCTACCTGCCCCCAACTCCTCCGCACCTCATTTTCTGCAGCTGTTTACATAGGAGGAAGATGGGAGAAGAAAGAGCAAGTTTCTGTATGCCTCAGAGAAGAAGGAATGAAGAGAAAGTTACTGATGGAAAGTCTTTGCAGCTGCACAAGTGAAGATGACTACAGAGGGATGAGAGTCAGTGTATATTCTATTCAGCAGCACATTCTAGTCTATTCATTCTATTCCTCTGTGGAGTGGGAAGACAGACAGGCCAGTCTCATCACTACGGTAGGAGCATGAACCCTACCAACCTAGGAAGGCCTTAAGACACAATGCCATCAACACTATCAGTTAATTGTACCAACCACATTTCTCATTTCATCAACAAGATATCAAGTTAGTTTGACAGGATCTGTTATCCATGAGCCCATGTTGACTGGCATTAGATTAGCCTCCTTTAATTCTTTGTCAGTTGAGTCACACATAAAAGGCTTAATATATTTTGCCTGAAACTGATGTCAGACTGACAGGCCTACAATTATCTACATCATCCCACTTACTGCTTCAAGTATTGGCAGAATAGTATTTATCCAGTCTTCTGGAATATCATACACAGGAGCTGTGCACCCAGGTGCTGATCAAGTGTGGGAGAATCATGAGATATCACTCCGAGACAGGTAAGGACAAGAGGCTGAACTCTTGATGGGGCCAGAGAGACCAGTATTGCGATCTGACCCAAAACACAAATAAAATAACCTGAACTAAACACTTTTAGAATACAAGACATGACAGTTATCAATAGGCTGATTTCTTCTTGTTCTTCATCCACAGAGAAAGGAGATTTGTTACTGGTAAAGTTATCCTTTCTGCTGGTTTTCTCCTTAAAACACCACTGGGAAAACTAACTAAAGTTCTTCTCGATGACATAATACACCTATACCTTAGTTAAAATGGTCAGCAAGGAGTTAGCTGGTTATTATTTATTCTTTTCACAATGTTGCTCTACTCACATAAATCAGAAGGAAGCCAATGGGTGTCAGATCCAACACTTCCTACACAGCAGCAATGAATAAATTAAAAAAAAAACAAACAGATTTTTTTTGATAATTATTTGAAGGATCTATTAGAACTCTGGCATTATAAAGTTCAGTGAGTTTTTTAAAATTCAAAACACAACAGTTCTTTCTGCTTCATATTTAAAACTTTTTTCTTTTTTCTGTTGAATTGCATCTAACAACTAATAGCTACTTTTACATATCGATTCTTCCTAGGAAGTTGGGACAATTTTATGGATGAAAAAAGGGCAAAATAAATCAGTTAGGTCTACAGCCTCGTATTGTACTCCTCCAGAACACCTGTTTCTTTGTTAGACTTTAAAAAAATTATATATCTATATTTCTGTTCTAATCCTGGCAGTTTATTCTGTTTTCCATTCATTGTGTTGTAAAGAAATGCTGGCTCATTTTTTAGTGTTTCACAATTCTCTGTTCCTCTTTTACATTTACCACTCAGATTTGTTTGTTGTTTTCCTGCTTCTCCAAAGTACAGACTCCTGTACTTGCTATTGCCTGATTGAATAACCATTATCCTCCAGTTCCCGTGTCTCTATCAAGGCCATATGCTTTATTTTCTCCTTTGCAATATTAGCCATTCTACAATCAGATGTGAAGAACTGTGACCAGAATTCCCAGATCTCATAGTTAATACATTTATATATGCATCTAAGAATGCTGTTTTGTTTCTTTTTAACAGATGTTAAACATTCTGGGTCTTACACTTTTATCCACCACTACTCCTACTTCCTGCTTTGTATTTAGTAGCATATGGAAATGCTGTATGATGCAAATGATTTTATTTCATCAAGCTGCATCACTAGCAAAACTGATTCCCATTTTTATCAAGCGTGAAAGTAAAATGGAAAAAGTTTTTAGTGTTAGATGCAAAACTTAGATACGTGGGTCACAAAGATATTCTAGTTTCTTATTTTATTTGCCTGCAATGACTAAGAACTTGCTTTATGGTGTCTGGTCAGCTGCCATCTCATTCCAGCATTTTGCCAGCATATGAAAGAGGAGATACTTGTCTTAGATTAACTAAATATGTGTAACCATAGACTGAATATCATGGGTTTATCTGGCTGTACGAAAGAGTTAGACTCCATTATGCAAAATGTCAGATCTGCCTATTATTGAGATTTTTTGGATCTTTCCACCACTTTGCACACTGAATCTTTGCCCAGGGCTCTTTGGGTAGAGCACAGCTCTATTTCACATACAGAAAGACTTTTATCAAAAGAGACTATCCTTGTTTGGAGGGATGGGACAAGGCTAAGGTCGCTGAAGTTGATATGAAAATGTTAAGTCAGTGACTGACTGAGAAGTAAATGAATCAGGTCAAGAATCTCTCCCTATGGCTATGAGAGAGAGAAGGACAGGAAATAAAGAAAGCTGATGTAACCTCGTTTGGGTTTTACCTAAATGTTTGACTCTGTTGGTGTTTGTTCCATCTCATCTAATCTGCCGCCACATGCCAAGCCTAGCTTTTCTCTTTGGCTATGTCTACACTGGCAATTTAAGTTGACTTAAGGAGGCTTAAGTTGTCTTAAATTAAGCCGTGTCCACACTAGGCTTTATTAAGTCAACTTAAGAAATTCCTTAAGTTGACTTAATAAGAACCGCCTGTTAGGTCAACTTAAGCCTGCTTAGGTCGACCTAACTCTTCTTTAGGTCGACCTAAACCCAGGGTCGATGTTTAAGTCCACTTTGTTAAGTCGACTTAAGGGTGGTTAGGTTGACGTAATAAAGTGGACTAAGTTGACTTAAAGTTAAGTCGATTTAGTCCACTTTGTTAAGTCGACTCAATAAGGTCGATTTTAAGTCAATTTAAAGTCGACCTTAAGTCGACTTAACAAAGTAAACTGAACTTTTCCTAGTGTAGACATAGCCTTTGGCTAGAAGAATAGAACAGAACCCATGTTCCATCTCCTTGCAAAGCCCAGACCCTTCGCCTCTGTCTGTTTGCTTTTTCCACTCTTACCCACCCTTTTCAAATGCTTTTGTCCTTTTTTATATAAGGAAAGCAGGATAGAGCCAATAAGGCCACATATTCTAGCATTGTATCTATTGGGTTCGTGCTGCTACTACAGCTCTGAGACTTTGCTGTCTGCGCTCCTGCTCCACAGAAATGCTTTGTTGTTTAGAATAGAACCATAGACACTGGCTTCACCTTCTGTAAGGCATTAGGCTTGGTACCACACCTTTTGATTAAAAAGCTAGAATGATATGAACTTAACCTGGCACATATGAAGTAGAGAGATGCTGGCTAACTGATAGCTCTCGAAATACAAGTCTCAGTGAATGATCACTAAACAGGTGTTTCTAGTGGGGTACGCAGGGTGTGTGGTCCTATCCTATTTAGCAATTTTATTTTATTTTGACCTGGGGGGAGGAAAGACCACTAATAAAGTCTGCAGATGATCCAAGAAATGGGGTAGTGGTAAATAATGAAGACGACAAGTCACTGATTCATAGCAATCTGGCAAATTTTTCACTCTTAGCTTCACATAAATTAGAGCACGCAAAGCAAGTGGCTATCACCATGGGAATATTGTCCTCATTGAAGTCTAGCCTACCAGAAAGGCATCTTCAGTGAGCTTTTAATCTCCCAAATGCACATTCAATGGTCATTCAGCACCAGCTCAAGCTATTATTGAAGCATGCCTTACTTCTATCCAGGTTGCCCATATAAGGCTTCATGAGCCATGGTGTTAAGGGGTAGGCTGGGTCTCCCAGGATGACTAGGACCATTTCAACACCCCCTATTGGAAGCTTTCATTCTGATAGAAAGTCCCTGCTTGCAGCTTTCTGTACAGGCCAGTGTTCCTGAAGATGCATGCATCATGTACATCCTGTAACCAAACTACAGTAACATCAGAAAATGCCCATGGTAATGCAAAAGCACTTGCAGCACTAGATGGATGTACCCTTTGCTGTTTATGCACTCCATCACAAGATGGTCAAGGGCCATAATTTGGGATGTGTGCCATCTGTTGCCCTGCCACAACTGGGGAAACCCATCATTGCAAAGCCATCTACTATTTCACAAAATTTGCCTAGAGCCACAGTCCTTCATAGCAGAATGTGATAAATGGCCCTGCACACTTAGGAAAACATAATGCCAATGTCCAAAGAGGTAGCCATGTTAGTCTATTGCAGAAAAACAAATAGAGTCCTGTGGCACTTTCAAAGACTAACAGATTTATTTATTGCATGAGCTTTCTTGGGAGAAAATCCCACTTCATCAGATGCTTTAAAGATGGGAAACTTACAGAATGGGAAGGAATTAAATACAGGGAAGTGTATGTCATAGGATTAGGTTAGGCTGTAACAGCAAATCAAAATAGATGTTAGGATTCAAACACTGGGGAACAGCACATAGAGGAAGGTGAGGTCAAACCTGTTGTAAGGAGAAAAAAATCCTTAGTCCCTGTTTAATCCCAAGGCAACTGGGTCACATTTGCATATAAATATGCATATTTTTGCATATAAATTCTTTGAAGCTGTGATTGGTTATTCATCTGTTTCAGCACAGCTATTAGCAAGTCATCAATGGAGTAAGCAGACAGATTGAAGTGTTCCCCTATTGGTTTTTGAGTGTTGCAATTTCTGATGTCAGATTTGTGTCCATTTATTCTTTTGCACAGAGACTGTCCTGTTTGTCCAATATACAAGGCAGAGAGCCATTTCTGGCACATGATGGCATAAATCACATTGGTGGATGAGCAGGTGAATGAGCCCTTGATGGAGTAGGTGGCTTGATTTGGTCCTGTGATGGTGCCTTTAGTGTAGATATGAGGGCAAAGTTGGCAGTGTGGTCTGTTGCAGGGATATGCTCCTGCTTTAATGTTTCTGTTGTTTGATCTGTAGTTGCTGGTGAGTAGCCGTTTAAGGTTGTGGGGGCTTTCTGTAAGCAAGGAAAGATCTGTCTCCCAAACCTTGAGAGAGTGAGGGACTGTCTTATAGAATAGGCTGTAGATTCTTGATGATGTGATGAAGAGATCTGACTTGAGGGTTGTAGGTGGTGACCAATGGCATTCTGTTGTTTTTTTGTTTTTTGTTTTCCCTTGAGCTTCTCCTGTAGTAGTTGACTTCTGGGTACCTGTCTGGCTTTGTCAATCTGTTTCTTCACTTCTGTGGGTCGGTACTGTAGTTTTAAGAATGCTTGATAGAGATCCTAAAGGTGTCTGTCTCTGTCTGGAAGATTGGAGCAAATGCGATTATATCTTAGGGCTTGACTGTAGACAATGGATCTTCTGGTGTGTCTTGGATGAAAGCTCGAGGGATGTAGGTAACTACAGCGATCAGTAGGTTTTCAGCATAGGGTGGTCTTTATCTGCCCATCACTAATTTGCACTGTAGTGTCCAGAAAGTGGATCTCCTGTGTGGAGTGTTCCAAGCTACGTTTGATTCTGGAGTGGAAATTGTTGAAAGCCTCCTGTAATCGTAATCTAATGTATTCATGAAGACGACGGCGTCTCCTTTGTCAACCTCCTTAATAAAAATGTCAGAGTTGTTTCTGAGGCTCTGAGTGGCATTGCGCTCTGCTTGGCTGAGGCTATGGTGTAAGGGATGTTGTTTGTCTATGATTTCAGCCTTTGCCCGGTTGTTGAAACTATCTATATAGAAGTCTAGTCTGTTGTTCTGACCGTCAGGAGGAGTCCACATCGAATATTTTTTCTTGCAATGTTGGGAAGAAGGTATCTGTAGGTCTACATTCTACATTGGTGGCAGGAAAACATTCCTTTAGTCTGAGATGGTGAAAGAAGTTCTCCAGGTCACTGCAGAATTGGATCTTATGTGTGGGGGTGGTGGGGCAGAAAGAAAGTTGCTGAGATAGCATAGTTTCCTCTGCTGGAGTAAGTGTGTAGCACGAAATATTAACCCACCCATTAACAGGGTCGAATGCTGCACAGAACTACATGAAGGTGACTTTGTGCATTCAAATTTCTGCAGCCACTGCTCATCATCTGAGACCTGCATAACAATGTGATCCTGTCACTTAGTGCTTGAATCATGCGCCCACAAATAGTGGTGCACCAGGTATATATGTTCCATGAATGCAAGCAGCAATGTGATGCCCTATTTTGCATGGCACACAGCAGGTCAGGCTCCTCGGATTTTGGTGCCAATTGGGCAATCACGATATGCTGCCCAACCAACCGTGATGTGTTCAGAATACTGACAGCAACAGTGGAGAACACGGCAGGATCCATCCTTTCAGGTAGAGATGGCAAGTGCTCAGAAACAGAAACTGTTGAAAAATGCTATGAAAAGCAGGTGGAACCCATGGAAGGGCAGGACAGAAGTCAGTGTATTATAAGATGAAGAGCCTGCATCCATGATGCACTGCAGCCCATATGCCTTCACAAACTCCTACAACACAAGGCAATGAGTTGCACAGCGGGATAGTGGCACACAGTGCACGGCTCTAATGTTCATGGTAAGGCACTGAGTACTCATGAACTTTGATAACACTGAGTGCTTCGTGTATGGGCACAAGCCCTATGATTACAGCCCTTTTGGATGATTGCTGTAATTTGCATTGACAAAACTTTAGTGTAAACAGGGCATACACTGTTTCCGCTTGCTTGAAGAGTCCATGTTTGTGGTGTGATGACTACTTCCTATTGGTCAAACAATCCCATTGCTAATGTGCTTCCTACAGTGAGGTGTCAAAGTTTCACTGTAAGTAATCCCTGGTAGTGTAATCTTTCTTTTATGGGCCATTAGCATGTCTGGCCATTTCACTGTTGTATCTGAAAGGCTGGCTTAGATGATTCCAACCTCACACCATGTTCTAGTAGCATTTACAACAATATTTCATTACTTCACATACTGTGGTAACACATACAATCCAAATGTATATTAATGTTTAGCAGATCAAGACTTTTAAAATAGTACCATATGAGGCTGCTATTTTATAATAGCCCTCCTAAAACCACCCTAAAGATGTAGCTCAGGGGTTCCCAACTCCTGGCCCACAGACCAAAAGTGGCCCGTGAGGCTTTTTAAAGTGGCCTGCGCTTAGCTGCCTGGCTGCTGGCTGGGAGCCAGGCCACAGCCACCCAGTCCTGTCATGCAGCTGGGTGCCCTGCTGGGGCTGCCCACCTCCTCTTCGGTCCTGGCTGGGGCTCTAGGGCTATGTCTACACTTGTAATTTTAAGGCAACTTTAACTAAGTCGACTTTAAATCAATTTAAAGTCGACTTAGTTAAGTCGACTTAGTGTGTCTACACTTAAAAATAAAGTCGACTTAAAGGGGAACTTAAAAAGTCGACCTAGAGTGTCCACACTGGGCGCCTAGGTCAACTTCTAGGGGTTTAGGGGGACCTAAGGGAGGTCCACAGGGGCGGGGGGCACCCCTTGCACAATGGGGGCTCAGCCTTTGCCCCATTGTACCTAGGTACAATGGGGCAAAGGGGGGCAGGGACCCTGGCAGGGCATAGGGGCAGGGTGGGCAAGGCTCTGTCCTGCCCTGTGGGGGGGCATGCCAGGCTCCCCATGAGTCCTCCCCCCCCCCGGCAGGGAGGGCATTGGTGTAGCCCTGGGGTAGTCCTAAATTGACTTAGTGATACCCCACGTCTACTCTGGCTTAAGTCGACTCTAGGGAGTCAACTTAAGCCTTAGATCTAATAGGAAGGTGGTGTTATAAAGTCGACTTAATTTTAATTAACTCGACTTTATTTTCCTTAAGTCAACTTAAGCAAGCTTGTTTAAGTCGACATAAGGAAACTGTAGTGTAGATGCAGGGTAAATTAAGTCGACTTAAGCCTCCTTAAATCAACTTAATTTACCAGTGTAGATGCAGCCTAGGAGCCATGGGCCAGTGCGGTGTGGCTATGGGGAGTGCTGGCTGCTGGGTGTGGCTGTGGGCAGCATGATGTGACTGGGGAGGGAGCTGCTGGGGGCCGGGGCCAGGGGTGGGGTGGGTGGGGGGGAGTATGGGGTGTGTTGTTGATGAGGCCCACAAACTGTCCCTGTTCATGGGCATCCAGCCCCCCTCTTTAAAAATAAAAACAAACAAAAAACAAAAATCCACCACGTTTATTTATTTATTTTTTTCAATTTTTAAAATATCTTTTTGGCTCAAGGGCCACAAATATAATTTTTAGAATGCTGAAGGATCACAAGTCTATTTAATTAAAAAAAATATTTAAATTTAATCAATTAATTTTAATTAAATTTAATTTGAGTTTAATTTATTTAATTTTAATGTAAATTTAATGAAATAGACTGGTGTCCCTTCAGGGTTCTAAAAATTATATTTGTGGCCCTCGAGCCAAAATGGTTGGGAACCACTGGTGTAGCTAGTGGTGGTGGTGCTGTTCTGATCTTTGTGATTCTCTCTCTTTGTTGGGGAGGATAATTAAGGAAGATCCTTAAATGGTCGTTAAGAGGACTTCCTGGTAGCTGAATGTCCTTTGAGCTCTCGCTCTCTATTTCAATTGACGAGACATACCAGGTGCTCTGATGGATGTTTATGATTCCAGCTGCCTAGACAAATTCAATTCCTTAGTGCCGCTTTCGGCTGCCTACATTTGGGGATTGCTATTTATATATTTACAACAAGCTACAAATTCTCTTTTTTAATCTCAGAAGGAAGACAAAGGCAATTACTTGAAATAAAGTCTCTTAGAAATACAAAGGCCAAATGTTATCCAAATACTGATAGAAGTTTTGGAGGACAGGGGGAGAGAGGGAAACAAAAATACATAAATTCTGTTTTTTCCTTCTTTTAAGGAAATATTATCCTCTTCCCCTTTTACATAACAGGACAGTTTACAAATTGTATTTCTATTGTTCCGTGTTCCAAGCCCACAATAAATCAGTATAATGCTACCTGGTTGTAAGGGTCCTTTCACTGTGTTGCCTGATTTTGGTTATTTAATAATTTGGATAGGGTTAAAAGCTCACCAGTGGATTTAACCACAAGTCAATGAGGTTCTTAGTCCCGGAATCAGACTACAGAGGTTTTTGCAAGGAGGAGGTATGACAGGAATATTCAATGCCAATGATCAAAATATGTATATTTTTAGAGATTTTATTAAAATAATATAAAATGATAGATAAGTAAAGTAAATGAGTATCTGGATAAATCAATTTAAATGGATAACACAACGGATCATGATTTATATTCTGTCTTATTCTAAGTTATATCTATGCTATTTTTTTTATTGTATGCTTTGGATTAATATACTCACACCCTTTCCTGCTGACCCGATCGAGAGAGATGTCTGGTCCCTCAGCTCTGGGTGGATGGGTGGAGAAGGAGCTAGAACTAAGAGCTGTAAGACTAAGACTATTCATAATACTTGAGTATCTTAAAACAAAAAAAGATCCTAACTAACAAACGAACGACAAAAAAAGAGTAATTGGTCAATACACTCTGGCAACATTGTTTTCCCTTTTTATACTCTAAGCAACATGGATCCTTCTTCCAAGCCTAAACTTAACTCCTTTACCCTCGGACTCTCGGGGTACACTTCTCCTATAGACTGGCAAGTTTATATGTATTAATGACACATTTGGCATATACCTGCCTTCTTTCCAGATGTTTCTAGACGGTATGTTCTTCACACTTACTGTTATTGCTGACCCTTTTGATGAGTTTTGTGGTGAACTTGTGAAGTTTGTCTGGGCATAATCTGGGCATCCCCACCACCACCACCACCAAACACACCCATTTTGATACCTTCTGACTACTGAGGTGCTAAAGTTAGGACTGCATTTCGAAGTTTCTTGTTCTTGTTCTGGGTCAACAGGTCTTAAACATATGTATGCTTAGCTTTCATGCAAGATGTGGCGTGCAGACTCTTTCATTTCAGTATTGCTAAATAGATATTAACCTATGATTTTGTTATCTTAAAACAAATACTTAAGTTTATAAGGAAATTTAAATCTATACTTAGAACAATATGAGAAAAAGTATATAGATAAGCAAGCAGGCTAGATCTGTAGGCTACAACTGCAAATCATAATTTTCAGGGGACTAGTACAATTTGAAAATCTGTCCCAACCTTCATAAGAGATAGGGTGGTGCCTGAGACAGAGAATAAGGTAGTCAAAGAAACACTTGCAATTTAGGGAGACTTGGAGTCTGGAGCTAGTTGAAATCATAAGTGGGCTGGAATGAGAGGAAGGAAATAGTGAGCGAGTAGCAGGGAAGTGGTTCTTGATTGGATTGGAGAACAGATGGGAAAAGTGTGACCAAGTAGAGAAGATGGGAGGAAGAGATGAGCAGTACGATCACGTAAATTAAAAAAAAACCAAAAACCTGTTGTGGATAAGTAACCACATACTTTTCTTTTACATAGAATCTTTCATCGAATGATAGGCACATTACAAAGACTATTATCCCTATATTTAGAGAATTAACCAGAAACACACAAGAGTCAGTAGATGGCTTGGAAATAAGAACTCCATTTCCTGACTCCAAGCCTTGTGCTCTACTGTTCTGCTTCTGAACTCAAGTTACATTTTCCAGGACAACTTGAAGCCACAGCCTCTATATATTCTGAATATGTTAAATATGCTTTTTAACTTGATTAAAAGTCCCCACATTTTTTTCTTAGTCAGATATCAACATTCAGGAATATACGGTGATTTGATTTTAAAAACCATTAATTCTTCCACTTATAGTTTGGAGACACTTTTTTGCTCTGAATTTTCCAACCTCAAAGTGTAGCACATATAATACATGTTCTTGCTTATTTGTAAACAACTCAAAAAGCACACTTGCAGCTTTCTTTAACCCTTAAAAATGCAATTCAAATTCAATTAACCATGCCTCTAGTTATCATAATTGCTTGTAATGGAAAACAGCTGTGGTGACCTTATTTCCATATATTTGGTATACCTTATCAGATTCCATAATACACCTTTCAGTTATCATATAAACAATTTTATTTTGCATTTGCTATAATCCAATATAGAGGGGGAAAGTGAAGGAGATATTTCACTGGTTATACAATTTAATCTCCTGTGTTTGTACTAAATTGGACACAGAATTTAGTTAAATTATTCTGGTAAAAGCATAGTGCCTGGAAAGGTCACACAGCAGTTTCATTTTGAACTAAATGTTTTTAGATGCGACCTTGATCTTTAGCTTCTATTTAAAGGCATTTCAATATTTAATGGGTAAAAAAGTCACTGACAAACCTGACAATCTTGCAGAAAAATTGTTCAAAATAAAAAACACTGTCTAATGGTGTCTGACCATTAACCATCATTTTATGATTCATTCGGGGAGTAGCTTTGTTCTCCTTGCTGTACAATGAGGACAAGTATCCTCTGAAGATCAGTTTTATATTGCAAAGAAGACTGAAAGTGGCAGTGGATGAGATGCTGAATAATGACAGGAAAAATGTGACAGGAGTATACAATTTCTTCTGCACCAATGTAATAGGTTAAATATGGAAAAGTTAGGGTCTATTATGGATGAATTTTTTTTTTAAATAGCTCAGTATTTACATGAACATTTTTGAAAAAGTCTCATATAGAACTCTGCCAAATGGAAAGTGTCTTTTAACATTTTTGAAAATTTTCTCTGCTCTACTATTATATATTTCAGTAGCATGTATGGGCCCCAACCAAGACTGAAGGCCCACTACCCTAGGTGACGTACAAACACGTATGAGAGATGGTACCTGCCCCAAATGGTTTATATACAGAAAGGAGATAAAGAAAAAGTATATTTTTCCTCATTTTAGAGATGAGGAACAGAGATAAGGGATTTACACAAGGTCACACAGGGTTCGTCTTCGTTGCACACAGTTAGCCTGGGGACATGCCTGGGTTTAAGCTTTAAACACTTACTATTCATAAATAAGTCTCAAACCTGGGTTTGGAAGTATTATAAACCTGGATTAACTGGCTCAGCTGGGGTTAGAGTCTGGGCTCTGCTCATATGGAGGCTGGTAACTTGCCTTCTTTGGAATGAAGCTGATGATGGGGGGCGGGCAGGGTTGGAAAAATATCACAAGGTCTCTTGTAATTGACATATTGACTGGGAAAGAATCCTGGAGCATCTCAGCACAAAGAGCAATGGAATATGCACCTAGACACACAGGGGAGAGTGAAGAAAGAGCAAGGACATAGTAATATTGGTAGGGCTTTGCAGTGGGCATGCTCACACCTAAACTGGGGGCTCAGACCCTAGTGCTAATCATCTAGGTTGACTATGCAGTGCACACGGGTTTGTGGAACAGACAGGAACTGAACACAGATTTCCGGAGTCACAGTCCAGTTTCTTAATAACAATATGATGTGCCCTGTTGATACTGCTAAAGATCTTCCAGCATCAGACCTTCTGAACCATCTCTGTGGGATCCACTCTTGATTTTTTAGCAAACATCCATTCTGCTCAGAATGGGGAAATAAATCTGCTCTGCAGAATTTAGCTTTATCATTTCTGATGTTTGCTACCCTGGAACACAGCAAAGAAAGTTTGATGCTTGCTTTGCTAGAGGAAGAATCCATCATGAGCCTAAGGTGTTTGAATATATTTTACTGGATGCTTTTCTAGCCTCTGATGATTTACCTGTAATGCATTTTCCAAGCACTGCAGTTCAAGTGATAAAATATTTCTTAAGTCTCACACCTTGACCTGCCCAATTCACATGGGAAAAGCTGCCAATTGTGGGCTACGGGATCATATAAATCCAACCAGCAATTTAGCTGGGGTGGGGAACAGCTAAGAAAATGTTTAAATGGTTTGTTTCTGAGAAGTATTTCATACTGTTTTATTACTCTTCCCTCAAGTTATTTTTCAATGAGCTCATCGAGGCTATATCTGAATGTTCTGTTGCCAGGAGACTACCTGCAGAGGGCCATGTGACTAGTTGTCAGTTATAAAGGAACACCTTTCTTGATCCATCCCATCCCCCTCAAAAAAGAAAAAGCAACAACTCTCTAAGGCTATGTCTACACTTGTTCAAATAAGTTGACTTAGCATGTCTACACTCTAAATTTAGGTCGACTTAAAGTTGACTTTGCCAAATCAACTTAGAGCGTCCACACTGGGCGCCTAGGTCGACTTGTAGGGGCTATGTGGACATGGGAGTGGTGCATGGTGGGAAGTGCCCCCCTTCCCCGGGCACCCTTCCAAAAGTGCCAGGGAGCTCAGCATCTTGCCCACTGTATCAGGGTACATGGGGGCTGAGCAGGACAGGGACAGGGGCAGAGTATAGGAGCGGGGTGGGCATGGCTGTGTCCTGCCCTGTGGGTGGGCACACCATGCTCTGGCTGTGCCAGGCACCCTGGCAGGGAGGTCAGTGTGGGAGCCCTGGAGGTCCTTAAGTCGACTTTAAGTCAACTTAGGGCTACTCTGCGTCTACACTGGCTTAAGTCGACTTAATAAAGTCTAGCCACAGCAGGACAGGGTGGAACAAGTGTTCTGTCAGAGTCTTTGCTTTAACCCCTTTAACCTCTGCTTGAACCCCCTCTCCCCCGGCCCTGGGCTACCTGCAGCCCAAGCAGCCTGCCCCCACAACGGGGGCCTCGCCCCAGCTGTGGAGGTTTTAATACTTTTTCAAAATTAGGTGGCCCCTAAAATCAGCGGCCCTATGCTAGCTTGCCTGTCGCTAAGGCCGGCCCTGCAAAAGGGGCTCCTGCCCACCATTAAGCCTGGAGTCAAGGGGCTCCTGGCCACAAATAAGCCCATCCGAGACAGAAACTGGCACCCCCTTAAGCCTAGAGCCACCCTTTCCCCTCCCAGAGGGACACCTGCCCCCCTTAAGCCTGGAGACCTCCTTTCCTGCTCCCGAAGAGTCACCCACCCCTGTTTAAGCCTGGAGCGCCTCTAGCCCCTCTTACAGGGCTACCAGCAGACAATTAAGCCCAGCCAATATGGGCAGCAACCACCCCTTGTGTCTGGAGCCCCCCTTTTGCCCTCCCAAAGGGGCACCCACCCCACTTCAGCCTCAAGCCCCCATTACCCCCTCAAGATCTCCCCGCTAATTATTAAGCCCTGCCAAAAGGGAAGGGCCAGCCTTAGATGGTTGGTGGCCCTAGGCAAATTTATTCTTGGCACCCTCTCACCTCCGGCCTAGCCGCAGCAGGACAGGGAGGAACAAGCATTCCGCCGGAGTCTTTGCTTTGCTGGGCCCCTTTAACTCCTGCTTGAACCTCCTCTCGTCCCTGTCCCGGGCTACCTGTGCCCCAGCAGCCTGCCCCCACGGCGCGGCCCTCGCCGTGACTGTGGAGCTTTTAATATTTTTTTCAAAATTAGGCGGCCCCTAAAATCGGCGGCCCTAGGCAGCCGCCTAGCTTGCCTACTGCTAAGGCTGGCCCTGGGTATACCTTACTTTACAGATCTCAAGTTTTTAATCATGGTGTGCCAGGGACATATAGAAATAAGGACAATGAAATTAAAGTGAGGAGAAGAAAGTAATTGTAACAAATTGAAAATGTTTATATGATAATGATAGTGAGCTACTGGTGACTGGATTTAATTGGAAACTGTTATTTTACATAATAGGTTTTACATACCTTGTTTGGTTTAATTGGTCAACATTAGCTAAAATATCCGCAATAAAAGCAGCCATGAGTTTTATCCAATGCCCACTGACGTAAACATACTCCAATTCACTTCAATTGGCTTTGGACCTGGCCTTTTATAAAGAGTGCTTTGGATAGGATTTTCTGATTGTGGGTGTCTCATCACACACTATTAAAATATATATATCTGTGGGGGAAGGTGTATTGTTTGTTTAGAATACGAGGAGAGCAAAGAATGAAATTAAAGCTAAAAATAATTATATTTTCAGGTTGGAGTTGCAGCTATTTCAGCAAATGAATTAATTATTGTATTTTCATTCTGGAAACATCGGAGAATCAATAGGTATTAATATCCTGCCACTTTGGGATGTAAGAGCTTTTTATGAATTGCAAAAATGCATGCAGCAAAGTTACAGTTCTGCGTCAAAATAACTTAAGAGCAGAGAAAGGATATTTGTGAGTTTTTGCTAACATATTTGCTAATCTTCAGCTCTTGTTATGAAGGCTGAAGCAAATTTTTATGGTTGAGGAAAAAGTTATAAATCCCTGAAATTATGGATTCATAATGGAAACCCTGACAGACCCTTAACTACAGCAGTGAGAACAAGAGATGCTATAATACATATTAATATATCTACTTAGAAAATATAATTGTGAAATAAGTAGGCATGAGGCTCAATAACTATAACATTTTTTCCAGGAGGCTATTAAAAGCAATATTAGATTAATTTTAAATTAGCTGTAAAACAAATGAAAGGGCTCTGTAGTGCCTTAAAATATTGTGTCCTTGAAAAGCTGATTCCATTATCTTCAAGACCTCTGACTACATATAGTGACATCTCTAAATGAGGAATGTAAAATGCAGGAGGAATGTAAAAATATATCCCTCATTGCCATCTAGCTCTCAGTGCTGTCCAGTTCATTGGTTAGAGAGAGAGCATTTTCTACACTAGCAACATCTATCTGCAAGGCAGGATTGGTTCTGGGTCCAGTTCTGTTCAATATTTTCATCAATGATTTAGATGATGGTATAGAAAGTACTTATAAAGTTTGCCAATGACATCAAGCTGGGACGGGTTTCAAGTAGAGGATAGGATCACAATTCAAAATGACCTGGACAAACTGATGAAATGGTCAGAGATAAACAGAATGAAATTCAATAAAGACAAGTGCAAAGTACTCTACTTAGGAAAGAGCAATCTATTGCACATATACAAAATGGGCAATGACTGCCTAGGAAGGAGTACTGCAGAAAGGGATCTGGGTGTCATAATGGACCACAAGCTAAATATGAGTCAACAGTGTAATGCTATTGCAAAAAAAAAAAAAAAGCATACACCATTCTGTGATGTATTATAACAGGAGTATTGTAAGTAAGATACGAGAAGTAATTCTTCCACTCTACTCCACCCTGATTAGGCCTCAACTGTAGTATTGTGTCCAGTTCTGGGCACCTCGTTTCAGGAAAGATGTGGACAAACTGGAGAAAGTCCAGAGAAAAGCAACAGGAATTATTAAAGGTCTGGAACACTTGACTTATGAGGGAAGATTGAAAGAGCTGGGTTTATTTAGTCTGGAAAGAGGGGACTGAGAGGGGACATAACAGTTTTCAAGTACCTAAAGTGTTAGAGCAGTGAAATTGACAAGTATGACAGCTCCCCACTGCTATAAGGATGCACAGTGTTCACACTCACACTCTGTTGCCTTAACATTGCTGACAAAAGCCCTATGCTGCTCATCTAGGTGGTTTTATTTTGTCAGCAAAACAGGGCAGTTTTGTCTGCAAAGAGGGGAGTCTAGAGTGTTGGCTAGGACTGTTTTGATGACAAAAGGCATGGACTCCCCACTAGTAACTTCTGCAGAAATGCCCTTGATTACTTCGTTCTTCTTTAGAGATTAATTACAGGACATAGATGACTACAAAAGATGAAAGTGCTGAAGGGCAGATTGTGTCTTTCGCCATGCAGAAGCCACATACAATTAGGCCTTATACTCAGAAAGCCTATGAACTGGGTGAACATAGTATCCCCAGCAATGCTACCCTTATTAGGTCAGATAAAGAACACTGTATCATGCTATATACCTGCACAGAGCACGTGGTGCAGGAAACACATGTTGTCTAGCCATGGAGAGAATTCTAAGACACAGTTTGAGTCACAAGGATCTCGGTTCTCACTGAGATAATGGATCATCTCATAACCATAATGCTTTCTGGAAGATTTCAAGAGCCTTTAGAGTAGATTAAATATAATTAATGAGAATGACTTCCAAACTCAGTAGTGCTGATTTCAGATAAATGTTGGTATCTTGACAGACACCAGATCTCAAACTAGGAACCTCCAGGACTAAAAGCTTACACTCTTACAGCTTGAGTAAAGTACTGTTCAGATGAGTTTGTAAAAGACTCATATCCTTTGTGGATCGCACAAAAGAGGAGCCTGAAAGGTACACTGACCAATAGACCTGCCATTCCAGAAAGAGGAGGATTTTTCTTGTGGAATTGTTTTGGATCTTGCATGAGAAAGACAATAAGTTTCAGTTTAGAAAGGGTTAATTGAAGAACAGATAACTTTATCATTTGCTTTCGATTTCTATAAGAATCCTCAAATCAACAAGTAACAACAAGTAGGCATGGCAGAATTCAATTTCTTTATAACATCAGATATCAATGTGTAGTTTTAAGCACTCTTTTCCATTTTAGCAGTTTAAATGGTCAGTTGTGGAAAATCAGGGTGTGTCAAATTATTTAATGAGTCAACATTTGAGATTTGAAATATCTAAGCTTTAAATTAAAAACAAGTTGTCAATCTCACATGTCAAAATATGCAAAATAAATAGCCTTAAAATTACAAGCCATACTGCTAGTCCATTTGTAACGAGCCTAATTCAAGTCTAAATCACTGGATTTTGACTCTATTAAGTTCAACCATCTGTAAATTTCAATTATAATTGAAGGAAATATTTTTCTAGTTTAATACATTTACAGAAAAATCAATGTTTACTGAATATAGATGTCTAATCCCTTCAAATCTAAGCATGTTTTATAATCAACTCTTAACACATACTAGTCGTGTCTGTACCATTCTCATAACATCTACAGATTACTTATAACATCTTTATCAGATATTCATAAATGGACCCTTAATATAAGGTCTGACTCCATGTGCTTGCTTTGTAAATGTCTTCTTATTCCACTCCCCCACCCCTTTTCACTTTCAAATAGAGTTGTGATATGCTTCAAATTGGAATTCATCCTCCCTTGCTTCCAATTTTCAATATTGAACACATCAAGTTCTGCCCATGTGAAACTATTTGAAACTTTTCACAAATTATGACTTAGCCAAATATTCTTAGATTCATGGTGAGAAAACAAAACCAAAAACAGGAACACTATCTTTCAAGTTTAAGACTTAATCAAACTTCCGTTATCACTTTTTAACAAGTGTGATGCTGTAATGCTTCTTAGAGTTTAAAAGCAAATATATATATATGCAAAATACTGTATAATTGTCACTCAGAAAAAGAAGGTACCCTAAAACACTCAGATTATGGTGAGTGTTTTTGTTTCTGACTTCCTACACCTCCACTTGCTCTTCACAATTTGTAATTACAGTATTGAGCTATCTCAACCCACACAGCCATTCAAACCTGGACTGAAATTGAAGATCTTCTCTTTAAAATAAAGAAGCTTTTTTTGTGGTTGGCTATTCTGTTGATTATGAGGTTCAATATGAACCCATGACTTTCACCTTTAACAGGCATCCACTGGAAAGACTGTAGGGCAGGCAAACTGCTACATCTGTGTTAATCAAATTACTCCCTCTGGGTTGACAGTGCCTGGCAAATAGGTTAGAAGAAAGATTCCTATTGAATAGCGGCCTACACCTCTGGGCAGGTCAGATGACAGTGTCAGATACTTGTATAAAAAACGAAGGTGGTTTCATAACAGACATATTTGCCTCCAGGCAAAACAATGGCAGAAAGTGACTAGACTGCAAATACTCTTTTTTTGGGGGGGGGCGGGGCGGGGGGGGAGATTGGCGGGGGGAGAAAACAGGAAGTTGGCCTGTTAGGCCATAAATCAGATTCTGAAAGGTGCAGAACATCTTCAATTTCCACAGATCTCAACAAGAATTGAAATGATTCAGTTGCTTGCACTCAATATCTTGCAAGACAGGAATCCCTGGAACCAATAAATGCATAACCAATCCACACACACTGTATACTAGCTTTTAATTAAGGTTAAAAAAAACCTGATACTTTTCTGTTCTTTCTGGTGTTCAAATCCAGTAGAGAATTTTTCTTTAAAGGAAGGGGTCTTGGGGCATAGACCCTCAAAAGGTATTTAGGTGCTTAGTTCCTCCTCAGTTAAAACTAATTGTAGTATTTAGTACAGGAATGATAAGTCTTCATCTGAAGATTCATCATTTTCAATTGTTAAAAATCATAAGTTGTTTCCATCTCAAAATTACGAAACAGATATATCTTCTTTCTTCCCCCATCCTTTTGTACAAACCACTACTGTATTTCATTTCCTGAAAACATAGTGTTAGGCAAATAAAACATTTGTCTAACCATTTGAATGACTGTTTCAATACATTTCCTATGTTAGTATTGGCAAAAGTATGATAAAGAGTTTCATAACGTCACCTTGTAAAATTTGTACAAAAAAAACTCCATTGTTTAGAAAATGTGGGACCCACTCAAGTCTATCTGTGGGATCCTTCAGGTATCCTGCTATATTAGAATACCATACATGTGACAGTTGCCTGGTCCCCAGTAAGCTATTGGCCAGTAAAGAAATTAAAACACACAATTTGCATAACTAGCAATTTTTGTACAGCGCTGAAATTAAATCCTGTATCTATTAATATTTCAGTCCTCACCTGAATTCAAATGGCAAAGCAGTGTGGAAAAGCTTTTCCACACCTGCTCACAGTACACGTCTCTTTCTTCACTTCTATTGGAACATAGTCATGTGCAGATGGACCAACTGTACATGCAGCATGCTGTACAAAGGCAAAGCGAGGGGAATTTCTTGCTCAGCTCACCGGGATGTAAACAATGAAATGAGAATTCAGAGGTGCCTTTGGTTTTTAAGTTTTCATCTAAAAATAGGCTGCATAAAACTCAATTTGCCTACCTAAGGAGGTGCAATCAATAGCTGGGATTTGAGTTAGTAATTTTAGAGACTGCAAGCATTCCAGACCTACTGCTGACTTCCCATATGGAACTTCTGGTATCCTTGGCCAAGAATTCTTGAGTTGTTCAGCACACTGTAAGCTAGCTGTTCATCCAGCTGCCACCTTTCACTGCATAGTTATTACAGTATTCTATGGAATGAGTCTGTGCCCAGATGAACGGTACCTGTTAGCTTTCAACAATACCAAAATTGAGCCAGTGGGGCTAATTCAAAGCCTATTGTGTCAAAGGAAGCACTCTCTTAGGCCTGGTCTATACAGAGGGGCTAAGTTGACGGAAGATAAGCAATCTGCTGTCAACTTAGTTACACTCACTTACCTCGGGGTCTTCACTGGGCTGCGTCGACTGGCAATGCTCTCCCACCAATGCAGACTTCTTCCACTGGGAAGGGTTGAGTTACTGCGTCGATGCCAGAGCACTTCTGCGATCGACTGAGTGGGTCTATACTGGCTACTGAATTGACACCACTACATCGATCCATGAGGACTGATGCAACATTTTGAATGTAGACATGGTCTAAGACTTCAATGGATTTTGTGGATTGGGTTCATAGTGCTTTTAAATCCTTTGGAATGAAGTAAATATCATCAGTAAGTAAGATACTCATTAGTAAGTGTCAAGTAATATTTTTGCACATTACCTTTAAAATAAATGTAATAAACAGGTGCCACATGAGTTTTAATTCACACACCTATTTCTTCTCTTATATTCAAACACAATTAGGTAGTTGGAGAGTTACCCTTAATCAGCAAACAGGTATTCAATCTTTAGTTCTGTCCTCAGGCAGGGATTCTATTGTAACATTTTGGAAAAAAACATGGGATTTTGTCTGAATAGTTATTTCCAGAATTTATTAGTCTGAGATCTGTTGGAGGTATAGGAGTTTTATTTCTAACCATAAATTGTGTGGGAATTACGGGGCAAATCAGCAGATAGATAACTTACAACACAGGGCTAGTTCCACAAATGACATATTGATCTGCAACAACTGATGATCCCATGTGTGACAGTGATTTCTATGAAGTATGATGGGAAGCACACTGTAGAAGGGGGAAATGCAGGAGAGTCAGCCTTATCAACAGTTATTAAGCAGCAGTAAACAGAAAACAGTTGTGTTCATTTAAAAAAGTACAGAAATTTGGTTTTTTGCATATATCAACATTAAGCGTGCCAACAAATGAAACCTTGTCTTTTGAAGTGGAAAAGCAGAAGCACCGATAGTCCTGCCATGTGAAATATTTTCAACCCCACTGAAATGTATCCAGACACAGTGCCTCTGCCTTTTCTCTTTTCCCCACCCTTGCCCATTCAATTTGCTCTCACCCAAACACCAATGTCCACTAATATCCTGGCTGTATTCTTTCAAAGTGGAAAATCAGATGCATTGTTTCTTTTGTCATCCTGTTTCAAATTTGGCTATTGTTAGCAAAGTTGGACATCTAGAGAACAATGCACATTTATGGCTGTTAGTGGGGTAAGGGGAGGAGACAGTTAACTGTAGAGGATGATGGTGGGATTTTTCTGAAGTTGCCTCTACAACAGACTAAATCTAGAGATGTTCATCTCTGACATATTGTGCAATAATTAGGAACTAATTCAATGAGCAGACAGAGAAGGGAACAGGCAAAATTCAGGGTAAAAAGAGCTAAGAAGAGCCACCGATTTCCATTCTTCCAATAAGCCCAAGATAGGAAGATTCCCGGGGATTCAGCAGGGATCATTGCAACTGTACATTTATATGATCCCTGCTGAACCAAGACAGACAACCTACAGGCCAAGTAGCATAACAGCACCATGTGCTTATGCACCTTAGGATATAATACTCAGTTCACTTTAAAGTTATATAGATAATGATAAGGAGCAGAAAAAATAATATATATAGTAACTCAGATTTTGCAGCGTTGATGATATTGGCCCTGCTTTTTTGGGAAAACTTCTTGTTAGCCCTGGGCAAGTCAGAGTATGCAATGCTGGAAAGAATCTTAAAGGCACAGATTTCCTTGCCTACTATGATTTTATCTTTAGGGAAAAAATGATGTGTTTTTTAAAATGTATTTTTGAATTCTCATGGCGAAAGAGGAAAAACTTCAAGTCTTTCTCATGAAAGTCTGCACAAGGATAGATCTTGCCTAGAAGAATTTTACCAAAGGCCAGGCACATAAGGAGAGAATGATAGCGATATTATTGTTGGCTTCAATTGTTGGACAATTAAAGTGACCTTGTCCCTACACACGTACCTTATGAATTTATATAACTGCATAAACTGTGCCTAGGGCTCTTTTTTTTTTTTTTTTTTTTTAAATCTGTACAACTTCCCATCAACTCTGTCACATGATTTCCCTAAAACAACCCTCTCTGAGTTGATCTATAAGTGGCACTGAGTGGGGATAAACTACGCTTTTTAAAAATCTAAAGCAGAAATGGTAAGTAATCAAAATATTCCACATAGATAAAGCAGGTCCCCAAGAAGCTAACAATGCTGCAATGCAGTGTTACAGCGGGACAGATCCTCCACTTCGGCATAGTTAGCTAGCTCTAAAGCTGGCTTGACTATAGCAGGAAAGACAGCTCAGTGCAAGAATGACTCTTCAGTGGTAGAGAGCCAGGCACAGACCACGAGCTCACACCAATTCCTTCCCCAGGCCCCAGCATGATCAGGATGCCACTAAGTTGCACTGATCCTACTCTGTAGTTTGAATCCTGGTGGTCATATGCAATAGATAGATAGAGCTAACGAACGAACCACAGCCAGGGAAGTTTGGCTTAAGGCCTGCACAGAGTTCTGCACCTGGGACAATGGTGCGGCAGGGTAGCCCACTGCTGTGGACTCACTCCCATGCCCACACCTCACCAATGTGCTGGGCCTGTTCCAAAGCCTGTTGAAGTGCAAAGGAGTCCTTTTAGTGATTCCGATGGGCTTTTGACCAGGCTCTCCATGCAGACAAGCTTTTCCCAAGCATCTGGCCCAATTTCTAGAAATCCAGATGTGGAATACAACTCTTTAAATAAATAGTTATGTTATGAATGAAAACTGGGGCTTGCTAGCTAACTTCTTTTTGCACCCTCGATGGACATAGGGAACAATTGATCACTGTTCTCTTTGTAACACCCTTTCATATGTTTGTAAAGGACTGTTTCTAACACATACTTGTATTAGAACTGGTATAAAATTGCTCATGGTGCCAGTACTACAACACAACCCCAGTGATCTCACCTAAGGCAGGGGCAGAATGATCACATACCAGCTCCAGCGCTCCTGGGTTGCTGCCTAACACCAATAGTCACCCATCAGAGGGCAAGAGTGTCCACACGACACATCTGCTAGCTAACGGATCTACTGCCAATAGGCCTTCTCTTACCAGCATCCAACATATTCTCTGGTCCCACAGCTTTGCTGACACTACGCAGCGTAAGACACCACTACTGCAAAGGTCCCCATTGCTCTCTTCCTGATGTCTGATTGAGAGAGGGTGTATTTCAAGAATGCCTCAATTTACTTACATCCTTGATTTATGGAATAATCAGTAACTGTGTAAATATCTTTGTTAAACTCTTCAGGTTGATTCACTGAAACCCAGGGATGTATTATCGGGTTTAGAAGTGGTTCAAATTCAAATAGCTCACCCAAAATTGCTTCTAAAACAGAGGCAAATATGTTGGTGAATGAAATGGTGCCAGCAAATGAGCTGAATAGGATTGCTAATTTCATCTGCAGGTTACGCATGATTTTGGTCGAGCAAAAAGAGCCATGATGTATGATTTGCTGCTTAAACCATCCAAGTATTAAGAAAATAAAATGTGCTGAAAATTAAAGCTATAAATTGTAAATATTAGGATTAAACAGACCAAGAACCCTTTGTTTCCTGCATTTCTGAAGCCACATAATCTACTGGTTGCTGCAGGATTGTACTCCAGGTTTTAAAGGTCTAAATTTAAAATCTGTAGACCTGTAAACCTATGTAGACCTATAAAATATGTCAACCTATTGTGCTCCAGGATTTAAAGGTCTAATTTTAAAATATATAGACCTATATGTAGACCTTACGCCTACTTTAACAGAAGTGTTCTTCCACATTGGGCAGCATTCAGACTTACAACATTATTCTGCCTGGTGAATTCACCATTCACCAATAAGAATGCATCCAACCGTGGAAGCACAGAATAGGTGAGGAGTGGGCTGACTAGAATGTACCTTGTGCAAAAGCTCAGCATTTGACCACCCTGCAGCAGTTTCGTGAATTACAATAGGAAAGGAATAAGAGAGTGTGGCAAAGGTATGGGCAGCCTGGCTAAGGGGTCAGCATCAGTCACAAACCAAAGTGACATCTATGAGAAAGCAAGCCAGCCTGGAACACCAGAAGATCACAACAGAGAAACAAACCAGAGAACAGGGATCAAGAGTCAGTTACCAAGACTCAGGAATCCAGGAGATCAGGTTTAAGCAAAAGCACTGAAAAACAGTATCAGAAGGCAGGTAAACACCACACCAGCAGATCATAGTAGGGTGAAGCCAAATCAAACAGACAATTTGCTGTTTCCTTTTCTGGCGTAAATAGGGGCTGCGGCCCAATCAGAAGCCTTTGAGAGCAGGGCTGGGACTTGTCCCAGGTGCTGTTTGTAAACTGCTGGGTGGAGGGTGAGACAGTGATTAATTGTATAAGCCAAATAGAAGTAGGTTCAAGACCCACAGAGCCTGACAATATGTTAGTAAATATACAGCTGTGCTAGCCACCCTGATGTCCTAAGTTATTCCTCCCTTTAAAGAATGGGATCCATGCTGAGTGGTCTTTGGGGTAAAAGTACACATTAATGCTGTATTTGCCACAATCTTTGGGGACTTTATGCTTGTTCATCTTCCTGAATGTCCCTGAAGAGCTGAGGTAAAAAGAGAAGGTGAGATGAACTTCTAATTACAGACAGGAGAGGACATACCCAAAGTCAGAAATTGACGGAAGGACAGCAGATAGTTTCTTTAGAAAGTTTCAAGAACTGAAATTTGAAATGTTAATCATGAGATCACAGAAACTGGAATACAAACCAAACCACTTTGCTTTCATGGAAGAATTGCAGTTAATACTGAGCGTGGAGTAGGAAAATGTCTTATGACAGAGTCACCCTAAGGACTAGAAGCAGACAGCCCAGATCAAAAGGTGATATATAAACTGTACCACCCCAGGAATAGTTCTAGGATGACTGTGTCTTGGAGAAACCCCTATGAGTCACAATACCTTCTCTACTTGCTTCAGAGGATAGTAATTTGTTGCTGGCCTGTACCAGCTGTAAATTATAATACCTCCTTCTTCCATCAGCTCAGCTGCACTAACCAGCAAGTACGGATGGAAGATTCTTGACTGTATCTAGTTGCTACCCACTTGTTTTAAGGGGTTGGAAGACACCATCACTTTGTAGCTGCTTATTTTTACCTGTACAGACTTTGACTTCTGGGGCCAAATTTTACTATCGTCCACACAGATGTAAATCTGGAGCCTCCACTAACTACATTGGACTTACACCTGTGTAAATGGGAGCAGGACTTGGCCTTAAGAAACCATAAGTCCTGGGAAAGAGAGGGTAGAAAGAAACTGAAGATTAGTGATCTGTGTTTGTGCCAGGCATTTAACAATGGGATCCTGTTTTCATCTTGGATTCCTAGCACTACTGCAATGTAAATAATAATGAGAATGCCCCCTAAGGTGTATCAGTAACATGACAAAATGAGTGAACTATTTATATTGCAAATCAATAGGTAAGATAGGCATAAAGAAGCCAGATGGAACAGGGAATTTTTTGCATAGGAAAACTGAGACTCTTAAAAAAAAAAAAAAAAAAA
>ML685839.1:1089260-1124696 GCA_007922175.1 Pelusios castaneus
AAGAAAGAAAGAAAGAAAGAAAGAAAGAAAGAAAGAAAGAAAGAAAGAAAGAAAGATTTCCCGATTTTTTCCTGAATTCACCTTTGATCAGTTGAAGAAGTGGGAGATAACTGGGAGCCAATTCCAGTCCTCAATTCTCAGGCCAGTCCTCCATGGAGCTGCTGCTGGGAAACTAAATTGTGCCACTGATATAGGTTGTTTAACCAAGCACTGTCAAATGGAGGAATCAGGCCCCAGTATAGATATGCCATCAGTGAGTTTCTAACAGCAATAGAATTCTGTGGGAAGCATTTTTAGCTGTGTTACATTTTTCCATGGTTAAAAAAGAAGTCAGAATAGGAAGGGACTGACAAATTAAAGATGCTAATTGGATTTATTAGTGTTTAATTCAATGCTTAAAGTAATTTTTTTTCAGTTTTGAAAAAAGAATATAATTGTGAAATTTGGTTTAGAATGCTGATGTTAATCATGGGCCTGAGGAAAACTGAATCTCACTTAGAGCAAGTAGTCTATGGTGCTAATGTGCTATATATGGCACTTGCATAGATTCTAAGCTATACCATGTTAATCCTGTGGCCATTTGATATTTCTTCATCATCAAGAAAGGTTTATCCTATACGCCACTGCAATCTGAGGCAATGAAATGTCCCTTTCTTTCCATGTTCCCTATCATTCTGGTCTCCAACTTGGCTCATTTGCTTACTGTTCTGCAGGAGTATACATGTCTCTTTTTATTTACTGGGTGGGCTAGAGTTAAATAAAATCTCTCTTGACTATTGTTTTTACACATTCTAATTACTATAGTAGGGCCAATCCCCTGATAACTGAGTTCATTCTCTTCACCCAGCAGGGTTCCAGTCCTCCTATTACTTCTGCTGCTTGAAGTCTCTCTCGTTCCCCTCAAGTTATCATTTGGCTCCTGGTAGATGGGCCAGCTTGAAGGTCTCTCCTGAAGAAGACTGTGGCTCCTTTAATCTCTGGCTGGAAAATTAAACTTCAGGACTTTTAAACAATGTTAGCTACTTTATCTCAATGGTGCTTACTTATTCATTTATGTATTGCTTTTAATAGATGGTGCTTGAAATTTTATTTTCTCAATAGTCACAAATGATTTGCCATTATGCTCCATGTGTTCCCAGCAAACGTTCTGATAGCATGCTGGTTATATTCTATGGCTGGCACAAGTTGACGCGAGTAGCAATGGCAGTCATGTCAGATCAGGATATATTAATCAGAGATCTCAAGATCATGTTCAGCGTTGTGTGCATTTAACTCCCCTTGAAATTAACAGGGGTTTCATGTGCATAGGGATCTACATTCAGCAAGACCAGTTAAGCACTTGTGGATAGTCTAATCAAAGCATTGTGGATAGTCTAGTCAAAGCCAATGAGACTACTTAGGGTATGTCTATACTGCAAAATAAAACTCATGGTCCTGGGTCTCAGAGCTCTGGTCAATTGACCCAGGCTTGCGGGCTTGGGCTGCGGGGCTTGAAATAGCTGTGTAGACATTCCCGCTCAAGCTGGAGTCTGGGCTCTGAAATGTAGCAAAGGGTGGGGAGAAGGAAGGGTCTTGGAGTCTAGGCTCTAGCTAGAGGGGGAATAATATACTGTCAGTTTTAACCCCACAGCTTGAGCCTTGAGAGCCTGAGTGAACTGCTCCAGGCTCTGAGACTTAGTGCCAGAGGGGGCTTTTGGGGTAGGCAAAGCAGGCACACACCAAGGGCCCTGAGCAGTAAGGGCCCCATCACCTGCTTCATCTACCCCAAAAGCCACATCTGCCTCAATTGGCAGCAGAGAAAGGAGCTGGTCCTGGGGCAGTGAGGGGACTGGGGTGATGGGAGGGCAATGATGGGGGGCTGTGGCTGTGAAGGGGTGAGCCAGTGCCATGGGGTGAGGGGGGCTGGTGCCGAGGATGTGGGGGCCTATAGGGCGCCCCAGAATGGCTCTTCCCCGAGGGTCCCCGATTGTCTAAGGCTGCCTCTGCTCCGTGCCACAGGTTTTTCTTTGTAGCATAAACATGCCCTAAGTAAGAAGTCCCACTGACTTTGAATTAGGAATATACTGAAAGGCCCTTACTGAATCAGGACCCTGGAAAGCGATGAATATTGGAAAGTAAGAGGACTGAAAATGTTAACTCCTGCTTTTTCTGAGGGTAACTGGATACATTTAATGTCATCTCTTTACAAAAATGGATAACACCTGAAGAAAAATGCAGACAGGGAAACAACTTCTTTTCTATGGCTGGTTTAGAACATCAATTACAATTTCACCTGAAGCTGACTGAGCCATTTAGCTGCATCAGGAATGGCAAAATTTACTGCAGTAATGCTTCTTTCACATTTGTATATTGGGGCAACAGGTGGTGATATGTCTGATGAGCTGTTGTGGACCCATATTTGCAGGCCGAGGTGTCCTTGCTTTTCCATTTGTGCACTGAATGTCCACATCTGCCATTGTCAATTTAGAGTTGACCAAGATGTCCATGGAAGGTCAAGCACAGGAATATTCTGTGTGGGATCGGGCAGGTGGTGTTTATTTTAAAATTCTTGTTTAGCTCACTCTGCCATTACATCGCAGATGAGGTCCTCACTTGTGATTTTGCTTTTAAGATTGGCATTTCAATAATATGAAGCAAATATATTTATGTTTTTTTCTTTCTCATAGTATGCTCCTTCAGTAACTTATACAAATTTGAGCATTCTTACACCTTGTGTGAGGTAATTTCCAGCTTCTGGACTTTTCAAATCAAGTGGATGCCTTTCTGAAAGACATGTTTCAGCCAAACGCAAGTTACTGGGCTTAACAGAGAATAATTGTGTGAAATGTAATGGCCTCTGGTAAACAGGAGGTGTGAATAGATGATCTGAGAGTCATTCTTGTCTTAAATTTCACATAAAACTGTAAAAAGAAACACTACGTGTAATACTGAATGGTTTAGTGTTGCAAGATCTGTTTAGTAGTTTAAACATGCAGGTCACTTCAGGTAAGGCTTACCTCTACCACTCCAACTATATTGAATAGAACCTTATTCCATTTGTAAACTCATTCATTTCATTGTGAATGAGTGGCAAGAACTTGGATTCTTACTGTTAAAGTGTGGAATTTTCAAAGGGGATCCAAGGGAGTTGAGCTCCCAGTCCACTTGGACTTTCCGTAGAGTTGGGCATCGACCTCTTTTTGAGCCCCTTGAAAATCCCATCTTAATTTAGCTTCTTTTACATTTTTGGTCTGTAGAGATTCACTAAAAGTTGCAAGATTATCTTTGGGCTTAGCTAATCAGCAATAGTGGTGATCTCAACATTTAACTGCAAAAAACATAGACTATGCTCAATCAAATTGATCTGAAAGGTTAAACTGTGCTATTACTGCATCTCATCCAAGCATTCCATTTACTAGCAGCACAAGCTGCTTGTAATACCATTTTGCTTCTATTACTTTGAGAGGAGCCTGCCTGAAGATGTAGCATTTTAGCTTGTTCACTGTACTTTTAAAAGACTTATTTCAAAAATCTTCCAAACTCTCTGGAAATTTAGCTAGAAGAATAGAGGGATTTTTACATTGGCTGTATCATAACATACACTTTAAGAGAGAGATTCCGCTGTTTGGTTACCTACTTAGACTACAAAATACCCAAAATTGTACTGCTTGGCTGCACATTTATATTCAATAACAATTTAGGAAGCTAACTTTGTGTTGCACTTGGTGACTGAAGACATAATGGGGACATAGTCAAACTCTTGTAAGAGGTTTTAGTGATATGGTTGCCATGAAGGTCCCAAACACATCTTAATCCTAACGAACATATATTGCTGCATGAAGGCTCTCAAGAAAAGCTTTGTGTGAGTTAGTTATTTCACTTAGTAGGGTATTCATTGGGAAAAATTACTTCCTATGGTTTTATAACAATCAGGTTACACCATGAGTTTTATGTTCAAACAAACCTAAAATGTCCATGCAAGAGTACAGATTATTATCTGCTTTCCACCTAGAACCAGAAGTATATTCAATAGCAAATAACATATAAAAAAAAACCACTTATGAATCTAGTGAAACTTCCGTTGACTCTGGGCTGAGTTTTGGGATTTATAATCAATTTAAAAAAGGACAGATTTTTCTCTGCTTTCAAGGTGCAAAGTTTCTAAGGATTTTTTGACTGACTAAGCTTGGTCTCAAAAGATGTTCAGATTAGAATGGTTAAGTATCTAAATCTTTTCAAGTTTTCCTATCAGTGGCGTACTAAGGAGGGGTGGGGTTGCCAGCCCTCCCCGCCATGCCAAGCTGCAGGGGGAACCCGACTGTGGGGAGGTGCCAGGCTGGTCCTTCACAAGATGCAGGAGGACGGATGCAGGAGTCTCAGAGGCACAGAGCCTCCTGTGCCCCTCCTGTGTTGTAAAGGGCCAGCCCAGCATACCCGTCCCATCAAAGCCAATGGCAGCGGGTAAGTGTTGTGGTGTGAGCGGGAGCTGGCCAGGCACTTCATGGTAAAGCTGAGCCATTTGGGTGCTGCTTCCTGGGTCCTCGTTCTGGAAGACGTCCATTTCTATGTATGCTAGAAATAAAGGTTTCCAGCACTAGAACACAGGAGGCAGCATCTAACTGAGTGCATAGCACTCATGGCTGGTGCTGGAAAGGAAGCTAACATGGGTCTGATCCAGGGGACCCCTCAGTTCCCCCCTCCCCAGCACCAGCACATTGTGAAGGGATGACACATCCCTTCCCCTCCTGGAGTGGTGGTTCGGGGGGGGGGGGGGAGGGGGTTGAGGCTGCCCTGTTCTAGCAGAGGCCGGGATGCAGAGTTGCTGAAGGAGAAGAGTGGCTACCACACGCTAGGTAAATGTGAGGGGTGCAATTGTGGACTAGGTCCCCGGGCACCAGACACCCTCGCTACACTACCATTTCCTATCAGTGATAGCATTCTGTGAATCAGACAATGATGTACAACAGAAGATGGACAAACCTCCAGAGTTCTGATTGTCTATAGTAGACCATGACGCGTGAGTTCAGATACTTATCTCAGCGTTTATGCTCTAGAAGAAGCAATTTAAAATCTCTCAGAACTTCTGAGAGACTCCTTTTTCTAACCTAGATCTAAGACACCACAACAATAACCACTAAAAGGGCAACTTGGCACAGAAGCTTGCAGCTGAAACCAGGAAATAAAGAAGCACTTTAAAATGAATACAACAAAAAGAATTTAGCCGTATTTTCAAAGTGCAGCATGCATACAAATTTGTGCATTCACAAATTGGGTGTTTGGCCAGCTACATGCATGGAAATCTAAGGACATGTTGCATATGCTCACTTCTGAAAATAGCTATATCTATACTTGTAATTTTAAGTCGACTTTAACTAAGTCGACTTAGTGAGTCTACACTTAAAATTAAAGTCAACTTAAAAGGGAACTTACAAAGTCGACTTAGAGCGTCCACACTGGATGCCTAGGTCGACTTCTAGGAGCTAGGGGGACCTTGGGCAAGTCTATGGTGGCAGGGGGGGCACCCCTTGTGTACAATGGGGCAAAGGGGGACAGGGACCCTGGCAGGGCATGTGGGCAGGGTGTGACGCTGTCCGGATTTAGGGAACCATTTATGATATTATTTTCTATTAATATCTCATAAATGCTATAATCCATAGGAACTATGTCATGTTTGGTATCAATAGAAAGGTTGTAATTTGCTGAGAATGATTATATAGTTTATGTATAGGAATTGTATTTGGATTAGAAGTTAGGAATATGGCTGTTATAGCTATACTTTAACTTGTGTGATTCTGGGGAAACATCCCAGACAGGCTGTCTACAACCATTGTGTCCTTAATGTTAAGGAAGCCCCCCCCCCCCCCCCCCCGCAATCCTGCAAATACCCAAGTTAAATCCCAGAGAAGCAACTCTCTGTGTTTCTTAGCTGTCCTTTTAATTAAAGAACATTTATCCTTTTAACTTAAGCTTTTTGTCTGTGTCCTAAAAGGCAAGAGGTTTTGTGTGCATGTGCCTGAGACTGCACAGCCAGCTACTAAAGGGGATTCAGTCCCATTTTCAGCTTATACTACAGCTAGGCTTCAGTCGCTCTCCTGAGGGAGGAATAAGAGCGACTGAGGGTACCTCACAGGAAGGAATTCCCAAGTGCACCTTCCTGAGTTTCAAGAGGTTTTTGCATTTGGGTGGTGGCAGCAATACCACTCCAAGGCCAGAAAATGGGTAGCCTTGGAGAGTTTTAGGCTTTAGGCCCAGTGGTTTTAAGGCCTTTTGCAGGCCCCCACTTCTGCACTCGAAGTCCCAGAGTGGGGAAACAGCCATGACAGCCCCCGCCACCTTGAACTGACAATTTCTATTTTCAGTCTTAACCAGTGCCCTTCAGGTGTTCTGTTAAAAACAAATCTGCAGCTCATGTATTTGCAGCTGACTAGCTACCTGTGTGTGCATCGATGCAAGTCCTATGGTAAGCAATATTTAATAAGGACACACGGTGTTACTTTCATCATGATATTTGGCTTTAGAGCACTGTAAACTCAAAGATGTGCTAATGCACCACTACTTGTTTCCATGGCCGTAACTTCTTTATCAGATTTAACTAACTCCTACATTTCCCCAGTTAAAACCACCTGTTTTCTACCACTTCCATCTCCAAACTGTGGAGGGGGATTTTGTAGTTGTAGTAACAGTATTTTTATTTTTAGCATGATGACAGCACTGACAAGTACCTGGCACTATAGTGCTTGAATGGTTTCCTGTTCTGCCTTCAAGCTGAACATGGTTTAGGATGTTTTGCTTGAAGAAGATTGAACTAATATACAATGTAGCCCCAAAAGGTAAAAGGAGACAAAGAAGACAGTCTCTCTTCTTGAGCCAGTGACTTTTTCCCCACAGAACTTTGTTTCCCTATTTACAAAAATGGTACTTCAGAGTACCTACCCATTCAGCAAATGAACACATGTTCTATCTTAGCTAAGCAATTTAGTGTCAGGATATAGCCTCCAGGTTCATGCTAAGATAAAAGGTGAACACTATTAAATTCCAAGTTTACTGCTATGCTCAAGCATCAGTCAGTTGCACAACACACAGTTCTATTTAGACCAAACACATTAGAAGAAGAAAAACAGGGAGTCTCAGAAGTGGATTGGGTTGAATGTTACTCGTTATTGCCTGTTTGTTCCTCTTTGATACCCCAAGTAAGCGAGGAGGGGGGATATTACAATCCTTTTATGCTTAAAAATATGTAAAAGTATTCATGACAACTCCCCAAAGACCCTTTTATGGTTACAATAACACCTAAGCAAGGAATATTAATAACTATGTGGTGAATATAATTATATCCACCTTTGTTTGTTGTTTAAAGGTTTAGTCAATGGTTCACAGGTGTTTAACTTTACAACATGTTACTTTTCTAACAGCAATGCCTATCCATTACTGACCAAGCATTTAGCAAGGGAGGGAAAGTGATAAGCACGTTCCCTCCAAGGATCTTAGGCTATGTCTACACTTGTAAATTTAGGTTGACTTAGCATGTCCACACCTAAATTTTAAGTCGACTTAGGGTGGACCCTACAAAGTCGACCTAGAGCATCCACACTGGATGCCTAGGTCAACTTCTAGGGGCTAGGTGGACCCGGGACCGGTCAATGGTGGCAGGGGGGGCACCCCTTGCCAAGTGCCAGGGGGCTCAGCCTTTGCCCCATTGTACCTGGGTACAATGCGGCAAAGGGGGACAGGGACCCTTGCAGGACATAGGGGCAGGGTGGGCAGGGCTCTGCCCTGCCCTGTGAGGGAGCATGCCAGGCTCTCCCTGTGCCAGCCACCCTGGCAGGGAGGGCAGTGGGGAAGTCCTGGAGAGCCCAGAGTCGACTTAGGGCTACTCCAAGTCTACACTGGCTTAAGTCGACTTTAGAAAGTCGACTTAAAATGAGGTTTAACATAGTCGACTTAA
The DNA here is from genome assembly GCA_007922175.1 of Pelusios castaneus. Lineage (NCBI taxonomy): Eukaryota > Metazoa > Chordata > Testudines > Pelomedusidae > Pelusios > Pelusios castaneus. The sequence goes on from ML685839.1 coordinate 1,097,185, forward strand.
CTTTTCCTTAAGTCGACATAAGCAGCTGCTTAACTAGACTTAAGGAAACTGTAGTGTACACGCAGAGTAAATTAAGTCGACTTAAGCAAGCTTAAGTCGACTTAATTTACAAGTGTAGACGCACCCCTAGGGTGCATCTACACTGGCAACTTAGGTCGACTTAAGCATGCTTAAGACAACCTACACAAAGCCATGTGCCCACTGGGCTTTTATTAAGTCAATTTAAGCGCTTCCTTAAGTCAACTTAATAACACCACCTCTGAAGGTCAATTTAAGCCTTAAGTCGATTTCTTAAGTCAGCTTAAAGCCAGTGTGGATGGGGAATAGCACTAAGTCGACCTTATTAAGTCGACTTAAAGCCAGTGTGGATGGCTATGTCTACTGTTAAATTGACTTAACAAGGTGGACTTAAGTCAACGTATAGTGTAGCCATTCTGTTAAAGTCGACCTTTTTAAGTTGACTTAAGTCAACTTAAGTTGACTTAACAAGGTCAATGTTAACAGAGTTGACTTAACTTTCCAAGTGTAGACATAGCCTCTCATAGGAGAGGGAAGGTGCATTCTTTTAGTTACATCTTTTGCACAAGCTATGAGAAGAGAGAAAAGAAAAAGACATTATAACTAGAATTCCAATTAGAGGGAAGCAAGGCCTGCCTGTCTGTGACCCCATTACGATAACAACGAGTGGCTCTGGTAGAGGCCCAGGGCTCAGGCAGAGGCCTAGTGTCCAGCTCTAACTTTCCTCTCCTATAAAAGTGATGGTAAAATTTTATTAACATACAAGGCACTCTCTATTCCACATTCAATACACAGCACACCTTTGTCCACAACTCTGTGAGTAGCAGTCTAGAGAAAATGCTATTCAACATGAACTGTTTTTATGCGACTGATATGTGTGTGGTAACAATTAACATGTTCAGGGGAGCAGCTGCCTACTAAGTAAAGACTGAAAACTGGGTCCATAGTAGACATATCTGTGTTTAGTGCCCTTGATCAGGTTACTGTTCATGGCAAGAGCCAGTATGGTTTAGTCTCCAGTGGGCTATAATAGTTTCCTTTAGTTATGGTGATTGGGTTTCATGTACAGGTGAGTTAGCTTCCTGTGACATACATAAACTCAGACTTGATAATCTGATAGTCTCATCTGGACTTAAACTCTATGGCTTAGGCCTGGCAATCAGAACCAGGTAGATAGATGTTTGCATATTCATGAAGCTTTATTAATGTCAACAGAGTTCCATGTGAGAGCTAAAGTCTGCCCAAATCTGAGTGCAGGTCTAGGCTTATATACCCCACATGCAGTCAAATTATAAACAATAAATGATGCTCAGCATCCTCCCTTTTTCTTCTTCTCCTTACAAACAATGACAAATCTGACTTGCAATGACTTATTTCAAATATACGCAAACCACAATCAAATTGGAACAAGATCTTTAATAAATGGAATGCAAATTGCTACCCCTAAGTGTTGCTAAGGGCCTTCTGACATTCCAATTTTGAGAAAAGCCAAAAAAAAAAAGTAACTTTGAATCTACAGCCTCTCTTCATTTTATTAAACTGTGGAAAGAAACACTTATTTAAGATTCCAGTTGCACAGAGTTAATTCAATAATTATAGAGTTGAATGAAAAGTTGTAATATATGATCTCATTAAGTAATTGGACTTCACTTTATAATTTAAGCAATGATGGGTACATCTTTATAGCTGAATCAATTAAGTTAATTGACTATTGGATCTACTGATTGATCTTACCGCTCAATTCAAGAGCAAAAACAATCTTATTTGGTTAATTTACCTCCAGCCTGTAAATATTACTAAAGGATATCAAATCTGTTTCACTTAAAAGTGTATAAGGAGGGTAGTAGGTCTAAGATGATTATGTTTTCCTCTTTATTTTCTGTTTACAGAGTGGAAAGCTTTTAACAAAATTCATGATATATATATTAAGGATTTATTAGTAATAGGCAAAATGAACAAACTTTCCTTTCCATTTATCATTTCTAGAATAGGCTTCTTGTGGTTTTTAATGTAGTACTTGCATTAAGTCCTTTTAAAAAAAAAATCAAAGAAATGACAAAAGAAACTAAAGAAAAGAAAAGTATTTCTAGTCTTAGATATATATTAAACCAGCTTTTAAGAGATCATCACTTTCAAGGAGAAAGAATTCCATACATCTCAAAAGGATCAGAATTCATCTAAAAAGGTAGACTTCCTAGAGAAACAAAAGTAATTCAAACTAAACAGATTGGAAATAATAGTATGGCACACTGGCATAATTAATTATCATATTTAAGCAGCTGTACACTAGACAAAAAAGTTAAAGTTTATTATCATAGACTCAGCTATATCAATGTCTGAACCAATTTCCTCTATTTCCAGGTTCTTTCTTATTATCCTGAGTTACCAGGGCACCAAATTTAATATTGTTGTTCTCATTTGTACTCAAGGGAATTTCTTTTTACTTCCCAGTGTGATAGAGTTAGATTAAGACATGCAATTAAAATAGCTTTAGAAATGAAACAATTTTATAACCCTTATAAAAAACATCCTATTTATCCTCTAACATCAAAAAATATGATAGAAATAAAATTAAAAAGAAAACATTGTCTCTGCAGACACAGAAATTCTCTATATACTTAATAAATATAGAGCCCTGGGAGGATACAACAATTGTATCTACATCTGATCCACCATCCACAAAAATGATCTGCAGATATAAAGTAGACAGCTGCGAATTTGGAAGGCTCTAAATGTACCGGTATATACTACTGTATCTAAAAACCCTAGATAAATTAATATACATTTCCATATATTCTTTTTATGTATGTTGAACATATTGGGTGGGATTTTCAGAAGTGCTCAGTATTGTTCCAACTCCCACCGAGATCCAGTCTAAGATTCACATTGTTAGCGTTGATACAGGGGTAACTTTAGGGCCAGATTTACTAACACGACTGAGTTAGACATCTGATTTCCATTGAAGATCCTGCTTAGGTGCCTTTGTAAATCCCACAAAATGCTAGATTTAAAAAAGAATTTGGGTATCTAACTGCCACTTTAGGCACCTAAATCCCCAAATCAGACCCCACTTGGATTCACACACCTCCTCCCCCACTCACCTATTGCCAAATCCTGTAGGAGCCTAAATTCATTCTATGCCCAAAGGTTTTCTGGCTGCCTATGTTCCTGCCTGTGCATAAATGCATGGCACCCCCATGCCAGATATCCAACTCAATCCCAGAGCATTGCATGAATGAGGGGCAGATAGGCGTTCTCTGCCCAACTCACCTGTGGGGCTTGATTCAGCAAATGTGAACAGAGCTTGCCTGCTGGATCAGGATCCTACAGACCAACCACACAAAATGTCTGGAGAAGGAGATGGAGGGTTCTCATATCTTTAGCCCAGTGGTTAGGGTTCTCACCACACCATTCATGATTTTATAGACCACTATCTCTTCCTAGCTGTCTCTTTTCTATTCCCAGTCTTTTAAAAGTCTCTTCTCATGTGGAATCTTGTCCATATCCCTAATCATTTTTATTGCTCTTCTTCAATTCTAATGCATTTTTTTAGATGGACCAAGTAGAACTACATGTAATAACCACGGTGTGGACATACTATGGATTTATACAGTGGTTTTATATTTTCTGTCTTACTATCTAGTCCTTTCCTAATGGATCCTAATATTCTGCTAGCTTTCTTTTTTTGCTGCCACTGCATACTGTGCAGATGTTTCCAGAGAACTATCCACAATGACCCTCAAAATCTCTCTCGAGTATTGCTCTCATTGGACCACAGTGTATATCTCTTTATATTGTGAAACTGATTATTTATTCCTACCTTTTGTTTCCTATCTTTTAAAAAGTTAGTGATCCATGAGATGACCTTCAGTCTGAGCCCATGAGTACTTACTTTGCTTAAAAGTCTTTGGTGAGGGGTTTTGGCAAAGGCTTCCTTAAAGTCCAAGTACATTATAAGTAGACTAGTTCAGCAAAACAAACAAGGATATAGATATAAATATAGATATACACTATATAGACTGGCTCGCCTTTGTCCACATGTATACTGACACCCCCAAAGTATTCTAATAGATGGATGAGGCAAGATCTTCCTTTATAAAAGCAGTGAAAGTGAAAAGGGAAGTGTTATTTAACCTTTCATATTACACCAGGGCCAAGGGGCACTCATTGATATTAATAGGCAGCAAGTTTAAAACAAATATAAGGATGTACTTCTTCATACAATGCACATTCAACCTAAGGAACCATTGCCAGGGGATGTTGTAATGGGAAATGAAGAAATGGGGTCAAAAAAGATCTAAGTTTCTAGAGGATAGTCCATCCATGGCAATTAGCCAAGATGATCAGGGGTGCAAACTTATATTCTGGCTGTCCCTAAACCTCTGACTTCCAGAAGCTGTGAAAAATGATTGGGAAAGGATCACTTGAAAAATTGCCCTACTCTGTTCATTTCTTCTAAAGCATCCGGCACTGGCCACTGTTGGAAGACAAGACAAAGGGCTAGATGGATCATTGGTCTGACCCCGTATAGACATGTTCTTAACCCTGTTCAAGACTGCCTGAGGAGAAGAAAGGATATTAGCAAGGATCTACCATGTCTCACGTTACTCTCCTAACCACTGGGCTATGGGATAGTCTGAGGTGAGGCTCCTTCAATGACTACTGTTGAAACTGTTTCACTGTAGATGTATAATTAAAGAGGCATTACAGTAGAAGGACTTGTTCCATTGACTTCAATGGGAATTGGATCAGGGCCCAAATTCAATGTATTGCATGTTAGTAATCCAAAAATCAAATCTTCATTCCATTGAAATGAATAGAAGTGTGTCTCCACCTCTGTCTCTGTGGGTCATATTGCCTCTGAGGCTGGATGTAGGATGCTGATCTTGTTCTTTGCACTGAGTGATTCTTCTGTTTTGTCTCTTGAGTAGATGTATAAATGCCCAAGGCCATGAGAGTCACACTGGTGTCCTCTAACATGTGAAGGGACTCATACATCTTGAGGGAGAATTGAAGGAGAGTTGGTCACTGTGGCTATGTCTGCACTTGGCCAAATAAATCGACTTAGCATGTCCACACTCAAAAATTAAGTTGACTTCAAGGGGACCTTGCAAAATCAACTTAGAACGTCCACACTGGATGCCTAAGTCGACTTCTATGGGCTAGGTGGACCTGGGACTGGTCCACGGTGGCAGGGGAGGGCATCCCTTGCTAAGTGCCAGGGGGCTCAGCATTTGCCCCATTGTACCTGGGTACAATGGGAGCTGAGCAGGACAGCTCGAAGCTATAGCTATTCGAAGCTATTAATTTGAATTAAGGAAGCCCTTAATTCAAACTAATTAAAGCCTAGTGTAGCCATGGCTTTAGTTAGTTCGAATTAAGATTCCTTAATTCGAACTAACTTGCCAGTGTAGACATAGCCAATGATACTATGTTTTTTTTGTTTGTTTGTTTTATCCTCTTCAAACCCGCAAACTGTGCTGTCAACCAAACATTAAGGGCAAAATTTATGAAGAAAGATTGCATGAGACAGTAAATTTCTTCTATGTGTGATTAAACCCTCAAAGTATTGTTTAGACATTTGGTCAACTACCAGAGCCATTTACTGAGAGCATACTCAGAATGCTTTAACTATTTCAGTAAGAAACTAGCTGAAGCAATCTCAGAATCAATAGTGATTGTTTTTGAGAACTCATGGAGGACAGGTGAAGTCCTAGAATCTGGAGAAGGACAAAACACAATGCTTGTCTTTAAAAAGGTGAAATAAAGAGGGCCTGGGGAATTATACACCTGTCAGTCTGACTTGAATACCTGGAAAGATACTGGAACAATGATTAAACAATTAGTTTGTATGCACCAAGAGGATAATAGGATGGTAGGTAATAGTCAATATGTCAGGAACAAATCATGCCACAGCAACCTAATTTCTTCTTTGACAAGGTTACTGGCCTAGTGAATGGGGATAAGCAGTAAATGTAATTTATTTTAGGAAGGCTTTTGACAGAGTCCCACTTGACAATCTCATAAGAAAACTAGAGAATTGCAGCCTAGATGAAATTACTAAAAGGTAGCTGCATAACAGGTGAAAAACTGTTCTCAAAGGGTCTGTCTACATTTGGAATTAGGGTTCTGGTTCCAATATCGAGGGCTATGTCTACACTGGCAAGTTAGTTCGAATTAAGGAAGCTTAATTCAAACTAACCAAAGCCATGGCTACACTAGGCTTTAATTAGTTCGAATTAAGGGCTTCCTTAATTCGAACTAATAAGTTTGAATAGCCTATTCGAACTAAGGGTTAATTCAAATTATTTAGTTCGAATTAACCTATGTGGCCATGTTAGTTCGAACTAATTGCTTAGTTCAAACTAACCGGCCCATTGAAATCAATGTAAATTGCTAATTCGAACTAAGCAAGTGCCATGAATGGCACTTGCTTAGTTCAAACTAATTTTTTCTAGTTCAAATTAAGTTAATTCGAACTAACTAAAATTAGTTTGAATAAGTTAGTTCGAATTAACTAATTCGAACTAATTTTAGTAAGTGTAGACATAGCCAAGGAGACATACTTCTGCTACCACTGGTCAAGCGAGAATTCTACAGTGGTGTAAGTGGGGAAATGGTCAGGTTGTTGTGAGTACAGACCTAGAGTCTCAGATATGCAGTATGCACTTTGGTTAGTTAGCCTGCACTGCTACTTTCACTGACGTGGCTACACGCTATTTTCAGCCTAATAGCACAATCAGAGCTAGTGCAGGACAGGAATCTTGTTTAGACATGCCCAGAAAGTAGGTATCACTGAATCATTGTCCAATTGGGTGGATGTATTTGGTGGGGTCCTGCCAGAGTTCATCCTGCATCTGGTATTATTCAATATTTTCATTAATAACTTGGATAATGGAGTTGTAGGTATGCTCATACGATTCGTGGCTGACACGAAGATGGGAGGGATTGCAAGCACTTTGGAGGACAGGATTAGAATTCAAAATGACCTGGAGAAATTTGGAAATTGATCTGAAATCAGCGCAATTAAATTCAGTGAAGACAAGTGCCAAGTACTAAACTGACAAAGAAAGCTCAAATACACAGCTGCAAAATGAGAAATAACTGGCTAGGTAGTAGTGCTACTGAAAAGGATGTGGAGGTTATAGTGCATCACAAATTGAATATAAGCAAACAAATTTTAAAAGGCTAATGTTCTTGGGTGTAATTTCTACTTCATGTTCCTGGATTGAGGCAGGACTAAGTAAACTTGGACCATCCCTGACAAGTGTTTGTCAAATTTATTCTTAAAAACCTCCATTGATGGCTATTTCAGAGCACCCCTTGGTGACCTAATATTTATATTTAGAATCCAACTATCCTACTCTCGCTTCCTGCAAAGTAAGTTAATTACGGCTTTCCTGCTTTCAGTGGACATAGAAAACAATTGATTTACAGTCCTCTTTATAACAGCTATTTATATATTTGAACACTGTTATCTGGCTCTCCTCAGTCTTCTTTTATCATGTGTCCACTTTTTTTTTTTTTTAACCTTTCCTTGTAGATCAGGTTTTTTTGCAGTCTCTCTCTCTCTCTCTTCCCCCTCCCCCCCCGCCCTTTTGGGGTGAGGGACAGGTAGGGGACTTCTCTCCATGGGTGCATCTACACTTGTAAATTAAGTCAACTTAAGCGTGCTTAAGTCACTTAATTTACTCTGCGTCTACACTATACTTTCCTTAGCTAAAGTCAACCTAAATTTACAAGTGTAGACATAGCCTAAGGGACTCTCTCTAATTTGTCCACATCTTTTTAAAGTGTGGTACCCAGTACTCCACCTGAGGTCTCGCCACCCATGTCTAAAATATGGCACTCTTGTTAACATACCCCAGAATGGTATGAACCTTTTCTGCATCTGCATTACATTGTTGGCTCATACTGAATTTATGATCCACTAGATCATTTCCTGCAGTGCTACTCTCTCACCAGTTCCATTTTGTGTCTATGCATTTGATTTTTCCTTCCAAAATTTACTACTTTGGAATTGGGAAGATTGAATTTCTTGTTTATTTCGGACCATTCTCAAATTTGTCTAGGGCATTTTGGAAGGTATGTGTCGTGTTTTAATGGACTTCAGTCTTTGCCAGGCAGGGCTTCGGTGAATAATACATGTTCAGAGGCAAGTTCAAAGGGTAACTGATTGCTCAAGTGAGTAACATTTTTTCAGGAAAAACAATGATGTGACATGCACTGAATAAAAAAATTAGAATTTATTCAAGAGGAAAGTTTAGACTATTCTTTTGACTTCATTTATAATGAAGAAAAATAAGGGGGTCTCATATAATAATCACAATGCTCCAACCACACTGAGCCTCAGTCTATTTGTCAAAAAGTGGGCATGTTCTGTGCTTGTGCAGCACCTAAAGTAATGATGTGCTAGCTAGTCCATGACTGGAGCTCTTTGATGCTATAGTAATACACATAAATAATAAATGTTGGGGGAGTCAACAGGACAGAAGGGGTGGATTCAAATGGGGTGGGGGAATGATTTGGGAGTACATGTAAGATGTAAAGATGATCAATTATTCCCCACAGTTTTTATTAATTTATTATTACTGGGGAAAAAAAATCTTCCTGTCCAACATTTTTAATTAACTTGTAGTTATTATTTATTATTTTGCATTTTTTCAGTCAAGCCTACTTTGTGCTTTTGTAATTCTGCTTCTATGCTGGCAAGGCTCTCCGTTGACCTAGCCAGCCGACTTAAGAGTCTAGTGTAGACTCTCTAAGTTGACTTAAGAAGGTTGACTCTAAGTCCATTTAAATCGATCTTGTTAAGTCAACTTAGAGTTGACTTAGCTCTGTAAGTGTAGACATAGCCAATGTGGCTTTAGGTCAATGTGAGGAATGGCAGATGAGATCCTTATAGCCCTGGGATGAGGACAAATGCACAGAACAGCAATACGACCTTTTCACTGTCTTTATTGACTTGGCTGAAGCATTTGACACCATCACTAGAGATAGTTGGCAATAATTGCACAAGTTTGGTTTTCCAGAAAACTTCACCAACATTCTGGGGCTATTTCCTGAAGGAATTTTGCAATGAGTCTGCATAGATGGTGTTCTGCCTGACCAACTTCTTAACACTAATGGTATTAAGCAAGGCTATGTTGTTGGCCCATCCTTCTATACAACAATGTTCAATGGCTATGTCTACACATGCTAAAATTAGTTCAAATTAGTTAGTTCGAACTAACTAATTCAAACTAATTTTAGTTAGTTCGAATTAACTTAATTCAAACTAGAAAAAGTTAGTTCGAGCTAAGCAAGGGCCATTCATGGCCCTTGCTTAATTCGAATTAGCGATCCCCATTCATTTCAATGGCCGGTTAGTTCGAACTAAGAAATTAGTTTGAATTAACTTGGCTAATTCGAATTAGTTAGTTCGAATTAAAGCCTTACTTCTAAAGCCCTATTCAAACTTATTAGTTCAAATTAAGGAAGCCCTTAATTCGAACTAACTAAAGCCTAGTAGCCATGGCTTTAGTTAGTTCGAATTAAGGAGGCTTAATTCGAACTAACTTGCCAGTGTAGACATAGCCAATGATGCTACAAGAGATCTGAAACTCCTGACCAGGAAGAGCTGCCCAACACATTCACCCACCCCGCAGGATTTTAAATTAAACTAATTTTACATTCCTAATCTGAATGTCAGTAATCAGGATATTTTCTGATCCTCAGGAGAATTATTTAATCTGATTAGACTGTGATTTTTCATGAAGGTCTTTGAGGCAATTGTTCTTTAGCTGCTGCATGCCACTCACTGTGCTTTTGAGGCACCTACTGGCCTGATCTACAATCCTGTGCTAAATCTATGGGAGATATACAATCTATATTCAGTAGAACGTGTACCTTCCATCAACTAACTTACTCCCACTTACCACAGCGTCTTCATTCATCTGTGTTGACTGGAAATGCTCTCCCTTTAACGTGACATTACTCTTTTTGGAGGGTTGGAGCTACAATGTTGAGAGGAGAACACTTCCGGGAATTGATTGAATGGGTCTACACTGGCTGCTCAATCAATCAATCCCACTGCATCAATCCATGAGGATCAACACAGCATTTTGAGTGTAGATAAGGCCACTCTCTAGAAGATATCACATTGATTTTGGACAGATTTGCACAGTCTGAAGAAAGGTATGGACTGACAATCAGTCTTTATTAGGATACCCCACATGAAACCAAAAGTCACAAGCAGCAACACACAGCTAAATGCTATTACACACTTTGGCGTATAATGCAGTAGTGTTTTCCAACCTCTTCAACGTCTAGTAAATCCCATTTAGAACATTGGTGTTCAATACTCTGCATTAAGTGGCAGGATAAAATTACCAAGAATGAGATTCTGGAACACAGTCACTCCAAAGGGAATGAAACCATATTGATTCCATCACATTTAAGCCGGGTTGGTCACGTGTTGAGGACGGACGACATCAGAATGCCAAAACAGTTGATATTTGGTGAACCGAAAGGAGTCACTACGTACAACGAGGCCAGAAGAAACAATTCAAGCTCACACTGAAGCGTAAGTTGAAACAGTACATCATTGACAGATGAATCATCAGCAACAAATGACTACTGCTTGGCAATGTGATCTAACAGTGGGACTACCCAGTTCAAGATTAATTGCTGTATGGATCTTGAGGCACAGAAACAATCTCAAACAGCAGCATACACAACAGGCACAGACTAATCTCCTCCATGGATTTGAGCTACCTGTACACTTCATGAGAAAAGGACTGCCACACATGCATCTGTCTTTTTAACCACAGCTATATTGACAAGATGTCAAACCATAACATCAGCTTCTCTTACGAAGGACAACTCCTCCAAGCACTTTGAAATCAGTGGAAAGACTCTCATGATTTCCACAGGCTTTGAATCAGGCTCTATGGCTATGTCTACACTTGTAATTTTAAGTCGACTTTAACTAAGTCGACTTAGTGAGTCTGCACTTAAAATTAAAGTCGACTTTGGGGGGAACTTACAAAGTTGACCTAGAGCGTTCACACTGGATGCCTAGGTCAACTTCTAGGGGCTAGGGGGACCTAGGGCAGGTCCACGGGGGCGGGGAGGAACATCTTGCCCACTGCCAGGGGGCTCAGCCTTTGCCCCATTGTACATAGGTACAATGGGGCAAAGGGGGACAGGGAACAGGGCAGGGGGGCATGTCAGGCTCCCCCTATGCCCCCCCCCCAGCAGGGAGGGCATTGGTGTAGTCCTGGGGTAGCCCTAAGTCGACTTAGGGCTACCCATGTCTACACTGGCTTAAGTCGACTCTAGGGAGCCTGACATGTCTTAAGTCGAATTTAAAAGGAGGTGTTATAAAAATCGACTTAATTTTCATTAAGTTGACTTTATTTTCCTTAAGTCGCTTTAAGGAAACTGTAGTGTAGACGCAGGGTAAATGAAGTCGACTTAAGCAAGCTTAAGTCAACTTAATGTACAAGTGTAGACGCAGCCTATGTAAGTTTGAAAAACATATTGTACATACTTTTATTGCAACATATGTATTGTGTCATTGTCATAACTTTAGCATAGTGTAGGTTTTCAAAAGATTAATTAGGCGTCATCGAGTAAAATTTTCAAAAGGATTTTGGCTACTTAGGTATCTAAGTCTTACTGACTTAGAATGAGATTTGGCCTCCTAAATGTACAAGTCATTTTAAAAAATTGGACTTGGGTGCTTTTGAAAGTGTTATCCCTAACTAACATCTGATATACTTATCCTCTCTGATTCAGAAGTTTGCCTTTGTTGTACGAGTATAAGCAAGGTAGAAAATAACACTATGTTTCTCGCTATGAAACAATTCTTTGCCAGTCCAAAGCTGAATAGATTTAAAGCTTTAAAAACACAAGGAAAATGGATGCTTCAGTTGACATTGCATTTTCTTTGAAGGATATCATATAGCACCCATTATTCAAACAAAATCTAATCTCAGCAAGTCAGAAACTATTAGCTTCACTGCAAATAGGTTTAAATGTACCTTTTAGAGAAAATCATTCTTTTTAGATTCAAGTTAAGGAAATTGAAAAGATACATGAAAAACTTTATATTTTGTTTGATTCAGGGGTATGTCTGACTAGGAATCTGGCATTGTCAGATGTTATTTTAGATCACTACCTTGAAATGCATAGCCTCGATTCTCTGTATGTCATGGCACTGATAATAAGGATGGTGAACAAAAACCTCTAAAAGCTAATGGAAAACACCCAAAATTTAACCAGTGGCTACTAAAATAGTAATGCTAGAAAATAGTTCCATTTTAGTAAATTATCACCATTGACACACACTTGGGCTTTCAAACTCAGTTTCCATTTGCATTTAATAATGGGATCCTTTTTGCCTGCGGGCTAAACAGTGCTATGATGTAAATTGTGGAAAGGAAGGATGGTCTGGGGTTAGGTCTCTAGTCCAGAACCTAGATTCTAGGCTTGAGACATCTGGGATAATTACTTCCTCTACCACAGATTTCCTGTGTGACCTTGAGCAAGTCACTTGGCTTCTCCATTCCTCAATCCCGCATCTGTAAAATGGGGATAACAGCACTTCTTTGCCTAACAGTGGCATTGTGAAGATAAATACAATAAAGACTGTCAGGCGCTCAGATGCTATGGTACTGGGGACCATATAAGTATCTATGATAAGCAGACTCTAATTGTGCAGCACTCAAGTATGATAGATAGACAAGAAAAGGAATGGAAAATAGGCAGGTGACTAATGTTTGAAAAAGAAATACTCATCCTCTGCATTTAAACATTATTGGAAAAGGTTGCATCTCCCCAGCTGTACAAACGACTTCGTTACTGTATTAAAATAACATAAAAATATAAACATGAGATTCTATAGCAAGTACTATTAAGGATCTAATTAATATATGCAAACACATACAATGTATCATTATTATGACATTTTTAAAGTTTATACCAAAATATGTACATCAGGGACAAGGACATGCATGTACTGAATATGTTATATGCAAGCTATATGTTTATATGCAAATTCCATCCATTCTTTATTATATTTTACTAATTATTTATTTTATTTTTGAAACTGAGACATGAAAGAAATATAATGAAACTTACTTCTCACAGTTTCTAGGGGCGATATTTATTCTGCAGTACAGCATGTTAAAAAGAGAAGCATGTTTTTCAAACCATAGATGCAAAAAAAAAAAAAATTGATCAATCAGCAAAGCATGACCTTTGATCACTAAAGATTTTGCTTATTTGGAGCTAGACATTAATTATAAAGCTGGAATAAAGCTCAGGTTCAGAAATATAAACACAGCAAGGAATGTGAAGCAATACAATGACAATGAGAAATCAACTCAACTGCTTGAGGCAAAAAAAAAAAAAAATGTCAAACAAAGTTAACCAGCACACGACTATAGGAATTCATCATTGAAAGCTAAAATACTTGCAAATATACCCTTGAATGAAATACTATAAATTGATATCTCGAAAAATACAGTAAAATATAAAAACATTTAGCTTTGTTTATGAGCTTAATACAAGGATTACTGGGTGGCATTCTATGGGCAGCACTATGCAGGACCATCATAATGATTCTTTCTGGTCTTAACCAATCATCAAACCAAGAAAAGACAACCTCACTTTGTTCAATCAGCTAATTTTCTGGAACCTTACAATTCCACTGTATAACAAGAAATGTCCCCCCCCCTCCCTGCCCCCTTTTTCCTTTTCTTTTTCTTTTTCAGAAGAATCAGGGGCTGCGTCTACACTTGTAAATTAAGTCGACTTAAGGTTGCTGAAGTCGACTTAATTTACCCTGCATCTACACTTCAGTTTCCTTAAGTCAACTTCAGGAAAATAAAGGTGACTTAATAAAAATTAAGTCGACTTTAACACACCTCATTTTAATTCGACTTAATGCTTAAGTCGACTCCCTAGAGTCAACTTAAGCCAGTGTAGATGTGGGGTAGCCCTAAATTGACTTAGGGCTACCCCAGGACTACACCAATGCCCTCCCTGCTGGAGAGGGGGCACCTAGGTACAAGGGGGCAAAGGCTGAGCCCCCTGGCAGTGGGCAAGGGGTGCCTCCTGCCCCTGTGCACCTACCCTAGGTCCTCCTAGCCCCTAGAAGTCGACCTAGACATCCAGTGTGGACGCTCTAGGTCGACTTTGTAAGTTACCCCCGAAGTCGACTTTTAAATTTTAAGTGTAGACTCACTAAGTCGACTTAGTTAAAGTCAACTTAAAATTACAAGTGTAGACATAGCCAGGGTTTCTGAATGGAATAGAGGAGGATTCTAGCAAGACATAGAATAAAAGTCTATGTTGCTGCTTTAGGTTGACTGAAGGACGCTTAGGTCAACTTAAAGCCAGAGTAGATGGCTATGACTACTCTACAGGCTCTGTTAAGTTGACTTAACAAAGTTGACTTAAGTCATCTTTAAGTGTAGACACTCCATTAAGTTGACTTAACAAGGTCATAGTAGACTTAACTTAAAAAATGTAGACGTAGCCATAGGGTGCATCTACACTTGTGCCTTAAGTCAACCTACAGAACTCTGCGTCCACAATGGGTAGGGCTACACTTCCACCTTAGGTCCAGTTAATGATGCTTAAGTCAACCTGAAGAACGCCACATCCACACTGGGTGCTTCTTAAGTCAACTTAAGTACTTTCTTAAGTCCACTTAATAACACCACCTCTGAAGCTTGATTTAAGGTTTAAGTAGACCTTATTAGATCGACTTAAAGCCAATGTGGACGGGTATGTCTACACTACAGGCTTTGTTAAGTCAACTTAACAAGGTCAACTTAAGTTGACTTTAAGTGTAGATGCTCCATTAAATCAACCTAAGAAGGACGACTAAGTCAACTTAACGTTGACTTTGTTAAGTCAACTTAACAGAGTTGACTTAAATTAACAACTGTAGACATAGCCATAGAAACTGCATGGGACCATGAGAGGTCATTGCGTAGAGCGCCATGACTATTCCTCAGAAATTATCCTCCTCCAATTGGAAAAAGAGTGGGAGCAGGATCACACCCATGCTTTGTGATTACCCTATCTATAAATACTAAAAAAAACCCTACTATTCTGAAAACTAGATCTGAGTAAAAATAGAATTTCCAGCTTGTGAGAAATTGCAATATTTGACATTAATTTTCACTGTGAGCTGGGATGAAAAATCAAAGTATTAAAGGTTTGTGCAGAATTAAGTGTTCCAAAAATGCATTAAAAATGGTAAGATATTTTATTTAAATCATTTTAACTGAAATAAAACTGACAATGCCAAGCAGAAACATTTTGTTTTGAGTGGGGGCAATATTAGTGGTTTCATCCATATGAGCTGTCAAGACTACTCCAATGAGTTTTAGTTCTGGGACCCACATATTCTCTCTCCTCTGTGAGGACATGTGACCAATCTTTTTCTCCCATGACGCACCATGATAGCTCAGCCTCAGGGAAAGGCTGTTGTGTATCATGGGAGATTTAGTTCAGCCAGAGACCATAGAAGATAATCTGTGCATATGTGACTCAGAACTATAACCCCCAGCAGCCACCCTGCTGTCTTACATAGAGGGTGTTATGAGCACTGATCACCATCTGAACTGGAACATTATTTCAATTTTCAGTTCCAGATGGAAAATACTGCCAAAATCCATTTTTTGCTGCTCAAATTTAACCAAAATCCCATATGATACATATGACAACATCCTGGACATATTTTATGGAATTAAGATTAAATATTATTAAATTAAATTAAAGAACTAGGGGATCCATTGTATTGAAAATGCAAATGTTTGTGTAATATTGTAGATCTATGTAGAACATTTCTAAGAAGAACTTGGGGTTAATGCAATCTCTGGGAGATATTAGGAACTTCAAAAGACTTTTTTGGGACAACACATGTGAAGTGAATTTCCTAGGAAATACTTGGGGGTGAGAGATGCAAATAATCCAACTCCAATCCATCCTTTTGAAGCTGTACTTTGAGGTCAGACCTATTGCCTGTCTGATGACCTATTCACAGTGAAGTCAGAGAGCCAAACTGGATAGATGAGTGAGGCTACGTCTACACTTTAATCACTACAGCAGCAGCAATGCAATCGCACCACTTGTAGCACATCTGTTTACACACACTCTACAGTGATGGAATGGGTTCCTCCATTGTTGTAGTTAATCTGCCTCCCTCCTACATGAACAACGGTGCTACCTTCATGAACAAGTTCTGTGAAAGTGCATTAGATACACACCTCCTGAATCTTTGGCTAATTGAAGCCTGAGCCTATATCAAAAATATTGCCAGTGGGATGAAAAAAGAAATGTGCTTATATTTAAAAGTCATTTTAATACTTTGGGGGATTAATTTGTCTATTAATAAAAAAAATACCAGCATCACCATTTTCTCTTCTGAAAAAGGGAAAATTATTGCTGATATTGAATCCCCAAACTGGCTACTAACAAACTTAGAATAGCATATAATTTAGTTGTAAACCGTTTATTTCTCCACAAACACAATGCACATTCTCACAATTCCATTTTCTCTTGTCTAAATATTGGATAAAAATACAAAGCAGGCTATAATTTACAAGAAAAAATATCAGCATTCTAAGGAACAGAATATATTGAAATATGGAGGGAGGGGGAGAAATTATTAAGATCTTCCATGTCATATAAGCAGAAGCAAATTAATAACAAATGTATTTGCCCTAAGGACAGAAACAACTAAGATCCTTATTCTGTAGTCATTCTGTGCACAGAACATCTGTTGAAACTAATGAGAATCCTGTGCTTAAAACTGCTATAGAATCAAGCTCTGAGAAAATATTCTCAATAATGGACCTGTGGTGAGTACTCTATAGTCCCTCCTTCTTTGTAAGAACTAATTAATGGGTTTTCAATTTGGGGTTTGTGTGATCACCAGTGTGCCCTCTACATTTTCTTTGTGGGTGACAATTTTCATTTAGCACTATATTTTTGTTCTTGGTCAAGCTTAGGCTTTTTTTCCTCCTACTCTTCTTCCACAGAACTAATTCACTGTTGTGTTGCTACAACTATATAGACATGCACTGAGAAGAAAATATTTGTATTTATAGCAAAGAATATGAGAAGTGCAAAAGTAACCAGACTGAAGTGAGAATGACTGGAAGCGCTAATTTATCAGTGTAATATACGTTGTATATGTATTCTCCAGAAATCAATGTCCATATTATAAATTACACATTTACAGAAAACACAGCAGGCACAGACTGGGAGGGCCCCCAAAAGATGATTGGGTCCCTTTGGAGGGGGCCGAATGCTTCTACCACATTGAGCTGCTTGGAGTAGAAACATTGTGCCATCAGAGCTAGACCTGCACCCACAGGGACCCTACCTGATCATTCCTGCCCCAGGGACCATTTCCCCGATTCACACTATACCTGGCTAGCGTAGAGATGGAAAGAATGCCTCCTCCATGCCCAAGACCCTGTCTAGCCTCATCCAAATAAACATGAAAGAAATTCCAGAGCTGAAGGATGGGGTAGGGTTGTCAGAGTCCTAGCCTGGAAATGGCTGTGAACTACTAAATCAATATGATCAAAATAATATCACACAGGCAAAGGAAACTGTGATCTGATTAAAAGCTCATTAGTAGGGAGAGTGGAGATCTGTTCAGTTCATTCAATAGTCCAAGTTGTTATTTCACAGAGATGCACCAAAACAACTGATTTCCCACTGTCTTAGACCTTACGCATTTACATCAGTGAAATGTAGATATAAGCCATTGTCATCCTGATTTGGTAACATTTTACAACCACTCTGCCCTGGTTGTAAATTACTACACAACGAGCAAAGGAACATGAAAAGGTCAGCCACATAAAGAACTAATATTAAAACTCCATCGCCATTAGTTTCTAATGAGGTTGAGTGGAATATGATGCTTAAAGATATCTCCCTGATTTCTACCCTCAGTTCAGATCTCTCAGGAACTTCTACTGTGATATTAGAAGCCGCATAAGAGGTCTAATGGTGCCTTGTTTAACTTGACTGCTACAATGAGTAAGTATTTTTATCATGGCTGTTTTCTACGATAGCATTTCTCCATGGCTGAATGGTTCATTTTCTAATGTAGCTATTTATTTATGCAAGAAGTTATAAGCGATACCTTAGTCTAAAATATCCCAGGCTATGTCTACACTACAGGCTCTGTTAAGTCGACTTGACAAGGTCGACTTTAGAAGAAACCAATGATAAAAGTTGCCATTAAACAAATGAGCAAGCCTTTTAGAAACCATGATTTTTAAAGGTAATTATATGCCTAAAGATAGAGTGGTGAGTAGTGAGATTTTCAAAAGCACCTAGTTTGCCTTACTCACTGGGAGTTAAGCACCTAGGCCCTTTTATTAATATTTCTATTGTATTGATTGCCTCCCCCTCCCAAACAAATAAGGGGAGAACAAAAACAAAAAAGAAAAACAAAGGAATAGAAAGGGGGCAAGGAGAGGAAAGGAGAGTGGCAGATCACAAATTAATCAAAGGTTTCTTTAAAAAAAAAAAAAAAAAAAAAAAGCCAAATATTGTCAATTTTCTCTTCTCTCAAATGTTACTTCTAGTAAAGTCGATGCCTGTGGTCGGTAGTTCTGGTACTCCCGCAGGGCAGGACAAGCACTCAGAGTCTGTAGCCTTCCAGCCCTTAGGTAGGGTGAGGCTTTCATTTTGGAGAATATTGAGGACAACTTCCTAGTACAAATGCTGGAGGAACCAACTAGGGGCCTTGCACCTCTAGACCTATTGCTCACAAACAGAGAAGAATTGATCGAGGAAGTAGAAGTAAATGGCAACCTGGGCAGCAGCGACCATGAGATGGTAGAGTTCAGGACCCTGATCAATGGAAGGAAGGAAAGAAGCAGAACACACACCATGGACTTCAGAAAAGCAGATTATGGCTCCCTTAGGGAGCTGATGGGCAGGGTCCCATGGGAGGCTGATCTGAAGGGGAAAGCTGTCCAAGACAGCTGGCTGTATTTTAAAGAAACCCTGTTAAAGGCACAGGAAGATAACATTCCGATGTGCAGAAAGAACAGCAAATGTGGACGGCGACCAGCGTGGCTTAGTAGGGAACTCTGAAGGGAGCTGAAACATAAAAGGGAAGCTTACAAGAAGTGGAAGCTTGGACAGATGACAAGGGAGGCATATAAAGATATTGCTCGGGACTGCAGGGATAAAATCAGAAAGGCCAAAGGACAATTGGAGTTGCAGCTAGCAAGAGATGTGAAGGATAACAGAAAGGGGTTCTATAAGTACATCAGCAACAAGAAAAGGATCAGAGGTGGTGTAGGTCCCTTACTGAATGGGGCAGGCATCCTCGTGGAGGATGATGCGGAAAAGGCTGAAGTACTCAATGCTTTTTTTACTTCAGTCTTCACAGGGAGGGCCAGCTCCCAGGCTACTACACGGGGTAACACGGAATGGAGAGAAGAGTGGCCCTCGGTGCTGGAAAGTCAGGTTAGGGAACACTTAATGAAATTGGATGTGCACAAGTCCATGGGGCTGGATGAACTGCATCTGAGGGTGCTGAGGGAGTTGGGGGAAGTGATTGCAGAGCCGCTGGCCATTATCTTTGAGAACTCGTGGCGAACGGGGGTGGTCCCAGAGAATTGGGAAAAGGCAAATATAGTACGTATCTTTAAGAAAGGGAAAAAGGAGGATCCGGGGAACTACAGACCCATCAGCCTCACCTTAATCCCTGGGAAAATCATGGAGCAGGTCCTCAAGGAATCCATCCTGAAACACTTGGAGGAGAATAGAGTGATCAGGAACAGTCAACATGGATTCACCAAGGGCAAATTGTGCCTGACCAGCCTGATTTCCTTCTATGATGAGATGACTCGAATTGTGGATGCGGGAAGAGCTGTTGACGTGGTATACCTTGACTTTAGCAAGGCTTTTAGCAAGGTATGGTTTCCCACAGCATTCTCGTCGGCAACTTAAGGAAGTATGGGTTGGACGAGTGGACCGTAAGGTGGATCGAAAACTGGTTAGATCAATGGGCTCAGCGAGTAGGAATCAATGGCTCGATGTCTGGTTGGCAACCAGTAACGAGTGGAGTGCCCCAGGGGTCGGTCCTGGGGCCGGTTCTATTCAACATCTTCATTAATGATCTTGATGATGGAATAGACTGCGTGCTTAGTAAGTTTGCGGATGACACCAAGTTGGGGGGAATGGTAGATACTCTGGAGGGCAGGGACAGGATCCAGGGAGACTTGGACAAATTGGAACACTGGGCCGAAAGAAACCTCATGAGGTTCAACAAAGACAAGTGCAAAGTCCTGCACTTAGGATGGAAAAATCCCATGCACTGCTACAGGCTGGACCGATTGGCTAATTAGCAGCGCTGTAGAAAAGGACCTGGGGGTTATGATGGACGGGAAGATGAATATGAGCCAACAGTGTGCCCTTGTTGCGAAAAAGGCCAATGGCATATTAGGCTGCATCAGTAGGAGTATTGCCAGCAGATCGAGGGATGTGATCATTCCCCTCTATTTGGCACTGGTGAGGCCGCATCTGGAATACTGTGTCCAGTTTTGGGCTCCCCACTACAGAAAGGATGTGGACAAATTAGAAAGAGTCCAGCGGAGGGCAACAAAAATGATTAGGGGGCTGGGGCACATGACTTATGAGGAGAGACTGAAGGAACTAGGCTTATTTAGTCTACAGAAGAGAAGACTGAGGGGAGATTTGATAGCAACCTTCAATTACTTGAAGGGTTACTCCAAAGAGGAGGGAGCTAGGCTGTTCTTGAGGGTAAACAGAGGACAGAACAAGGAGCAATGGTTTCAAATTACAGCTGGGGAGGTCAAGGTTGGATATTAGGAAAAACTTTCTCACTAGAAGGGTGGTGAAGCATTGGAATGGGCTATCTAGGGAGGTGGTAGAATCTCCATCTTTGGAGGTTTTTAAGGCTCGGTTAGACAAAACCCTGGCTGGGGTGATTTAGGGGGAGTGGTCCTGCTTTTTAGCAGGGGGTTGGACTAGATGACCTCGTGAGGTCCCTTCCAACCCTTTATTCTATGATTCTATGACACACCCAGAGTCAGTAGCCTCTGACCCTTCAGGCAGGGTGTGGCAAACACCCAGAGTCAGTCTAGGCTCAAGTGCCAGGCAGGAGGGATTGACACTCGGGGAATCCAACAATAGGAAGGAGTGGGATGCAGGCTCCACACCACTGCATCCCAGCCCAGGGCCCTATCCAATAGCAGAGCAGTCGGTCACTGGGTCGTGGGAATCCAGCCAAAATGCGCTGATTACAACTCAGCCGCAACTCCCCCGCTTTCTCTGAGCTACTTCCTCCCTTGCCCCCGCCCAGCTACCTGGGTCCCATAGTCCTCCACGTAGACATCCAGATAGACCGCCAAAGTTATCCCGGTCAGGCCTCACTGTCCATGGTCAGAAGGTCCAGCAACCCCTCCTGACTATCAGCCAATGGTAGCTCCTCCAAGTTGCAGGGGCCGTCCACAGCTGGCCTCTCTCTCTCGTCTCCTGGCTCCTCCACCGACGGTAGCTCCTCTAGGTCCTCCCCTGGAGGGGGTTACAGATAAGGCCTGGCTTTCTGACCACTCCAGGGTTCATCTGCCACCCCTGGAGGAGAGTTAGGGCCCTCCGAAGGTAGAGGCTCCAATGGCCGATCTGCCTGTCTTCTGGGAAGCTCCCCAGTGGGGCTTCTCTCAGGCCTTTTATACTGTCCCCTCTCCCTTTGGCTCCACTCGTCGGGTTCCTGCCCTGGCCCCATGCTGTTGCGTCATCTGTCCAGCAGCCTATTACATACTGCTTAGGTACTTTTGAACATAAAAATATAAGAATGACTGTTTTCCAACAGAGGCCAAGGCCAGGTGCCTCAGAGGAAATTAATAGAACAGACAATCATCAAGTGATCCATCCTCTGTTGTCCACTCCCAGGTTCAGGCATCTAAATAACCCATTAAGTTATGATCTGCAGCTTTAGGTACCTAAATATGTTTTAAAAATTAACCAATGTTTCTTTTCCAGTCATTGATTTTGTACACGAAAAAGAAATAATGAAAAAGAGGCTCAATGTGTTTGAAAACAGAAAATATAACGTGAATGAGAATTTCAAGATTCAGTCAGGAAATGGAAATTATCCAGATGTGAATCTTTCCAATGGTCACAAGAATACAGCAAGAAGGAAAATTTTTCATGCCTATCTAAAGGAGAAAGAGAAGGTATTCAGGACAAGAATTATATGTCTATGGTAAGTTATTGAATCAAATATACTTCCAGGTCTTATTATGTCTTGGAGACAAATGGCCATAAAAGGCAAAGTTGGCTGAACTTTAGAGTGCTTGTTAGAAGATCTGACGCCAATGCCATTTGTAAGGCTGTTGCTTCAGACTGGATTCTTCTCTGTTTCATCCTTTAAACCAGAGAGTAGAGAAAGATGAAGGAGAAACAGCAAAGGAAGAAAAAGTACCCCAGTGATAAAACAACTGGAATATAATTATTTCAGTTTTTCCTTAGTCTTTTTCTGTATTCCAGAGAGGGAGAGCGCACAAGAACATGGATAAGAAAAATGCAGTTTTCACCTGCAGGAAATTTTGATTTTTCATTTCCATCCCTAATTGGGACAAAAAGCCCAAAATATAACATTTTTCATGAAATGGGGAAGTTCCAAAAATTGAGATCTAGAGAGGTCCATGTTTTTCATTTCAGCTCAGTTCAACATTAAACTGGATTTGCTCAAGATACCACAGTGCCTCATGAAAGTTGTGGTTCAGCTGCTTCATAAGCCATTTCTCTTATCTGGACAGAGCTCTGCTGACATATTACATACACCTCCTGGGATGCATTGACATCATAGGAATACCATTATGTACTGCAGCAGCTCAGTCAGATGGCGAAATGTTGTATTTAACTGGAATAACTGGTCCAAAGGTGTTAATGTAACCCAGTCACAGTCCAACGCTAAATGGTGTTACACAAGGTTAGTGGTTTGGCATACAAAGAGCTCAGCCTACTTAGTACTATGGCGAATGCACCATTAATAACCCTTTTACCCTTTTATTAAAGATGAAGAAAAGAAAGTTAAAAACAGTTGAAAGGCAAAGTAATGCAAAGTATTAAACAAGACCAATTACTCCCAATTTTTCACACTTGCTATCTGGTAACCATATTTACCCCAAAAGAACAATTATTTTTTATTTTATCTAAGAGAATGTCAAACA
Source organism: Pelusios castaneus (assembly GCA_007922175.1). NCBI lineage: Eukaryota > Metazoa > Chordata > Testudines > Pelomedusidae > Pelusios > Pelusios castaneus. Next base: position 1,120,437 of record ML685839.1, read on the forward strand.
AGAGGACTTTTCTTTAAAGAACTCTCTCCACCTAAAGGGAAAGGGAACAAAAGATGTTGTTAAAATGAAAACCATACATTAACTTTCAATGCTTTTATTCCACCTAAATTAGTATAACATGCTCCAAGAGAGCATGGGGGTGGCAGCTATAATGGTGAAGCTCAAATCAGTAGCATTTTTTTCCTCCTCAAAGTCTCCTTTTCTTAAAGGATCCACAAAGACTGGAATAGCCCACCCCCTTATTATCTGGTCCACAGGCTAGGTCTAGTGTCAGTCACATAAATTTTGGTTCACTGATTTCTGGTTCCAGACCTCTACGGTTTACCAAGCATGGTTTAAACAAAATCCTTGAATGACATCAGTAGGCCTTTTTATTTGGACTGATTCAGTGTCTTCTTTTGCACTGTTTCCCCACCAACACTTGATTTTTTTTTATGTTTTTACTATAAAATTACACTCACTTTTACAGTTAAGCTCACAGGGGCAAATTTGTAGGCCCACTTTTCACAATGTAATCACAATGTATCATGGGAGATGTAGTCTGGCCAGAGATTCCAACCTATACAGAAAAATCAGAGGATGAGGCATCCCAACTACAACTCAAGTGAGGCACCAGACTGGTTGAAGTGGAAGGCAAGGTTAATGTTGAACTGATCCAAAAGAAAACATTCTGATTCATAGACTCAGACTTTAATGCCAGATGAAAACACCTCAATCATTTAATCTGACCTTCTGCACATTTCAGGCCACAAAACCATGCCCATCCACTCCTGTAAAAGACCCATAACCTTTAGCTGAATTACTCAAGTTCTTAAATCATGATTAAATGCTTCAAGTTACAGTAAATGCACCATTTAAACTAGTTTAAACCTGTAAGTCACCTGTGTCCCATGCTGCAGAAGAAACTAAAGAAAACCAGGATTCCTAACAATTTGACTTGGTGGAAAATTCCTTCCCATTCGAAACATGGTGATCAGTTAGACCATGAACATGTGGGCAAGACCCAGCAACCAGGCTCCTGGGGAAGAATTAGTGTCCCACCACTGCAGATATTTGCTGCTAGTTATTCCAGAACGTCACTCCTCTGATGACAAGAAATCTTCATCTACAATAGATCCTCAGAGTTAGGAACACCAGAGTTATGAACTGACTGCAACCTTCATTTGGAACCAGAAGTACACAATCAGGCTACAGCAGAGACAAACCCTACCCCCAAACACACACCACACAAATGCAGTACAGTGTTATGTTAAACAGAAACTACTAAAAAAGAAAAAAGGGAAAAATTTAAAAAAATATATTTGAAAAAAAACTTTTTCTGTCCTCGTTTCATTTAAATTAAGTTAGTTAAAAGCAGCATTTTTCTTCTGTATAAAGTTTAAGGTAAACTTTTTAAAGAACAACCATCACATTTTGTTCAGTTACAAACATTTCAGAATTATGAACAATTGCCGTTCCTGAGGTGTTGTCAACTCTGAGGATCTACTGCAATTTCAAGCCGAAACTTGTTGATGACCAGTTTTTAATCCACATTTGTGCTTAACTAACTCCTCTCCCTCCTTCATATTTATCCCTCTGCTATTTTTATAGAAGCCTTCAACCATGAGGAGAGACGCTCCAGCTGGTCACAAGGTCAGTCTCTTTGCTGCTTGCCATACCGGTAAACTGCATGGAATCAAGACTATGCAGGGGAAGAACTAATGCATTTCATACCCCATTAGCCTTCTTTTGGTTAGGCTAAATAAGCAAGCTCTTTAAATCTCCTCCCATAAAATAGATTTTCCATTCCTCGGATGATCCAAGTAGCCCTCCTCTGCATCTTTGAATTAATCTTTCTTAAACATATAGGAACAGAACTGCACACAGTGTTTCAGATGAGGTCTCACCAGTGCCTTGTTTAACAGTACTAACACTTCCCTCTGTTTACTGGAAATATCTTGCCCCATGCATTCTAGGGCTGCATTAGCCTTCTTCATGACCGCATCATATTGGAGGCTCATAGTTACCTTGTGATCAACGAATGCAAACAGATCTTTCTCCTTATCAACTGGTAAGATCCCACCTTTTAGCACACATTTTTGTTGTTAGTCCCTAAAGGAGGTCTACACTTGTAAATTAAGTCGACTTAAGCTTGTTTAAGTCGACTTAATTAACCTGCGTCTACACTACAGTTTGCTTAACTTGACTTAAGCAAGTTGCTTAAGTCAACTTAAGGAAAATAAAGTCGACTTAATTAAAATTAAGTCAACTTTATAAAACCTCATTTTAGTTCGACTTAAGCCTAAAGTTGACTTTTTAAAGTCAACTTAGGCCAGTGTAGACCTGGAGTAGCCTTAAGTCAACTTAAGGCTACTCCAGGACTCCACTACTGCCCTCCCTGCCGGGGGAGAGAGGCACAGGGAGAGCCTGGCATGCCCCCCCACCCTGCCCCTATGCCCTGCCAGGGTCCCTGTCCTCCTTTGCCTCATTGTACCCATGTACAATGGGGCAAAGGCTGAGCCCCCTGGCACTGGGCAAGGGGTTCCCTCCTGCCCCCGTGGACCTGCCCTAGGTCCCCCTAGCTCCTAGAAGTCGACTTAGGCATCCAGTGTGGATGCTCTAGGTCGACTTTGTAAGTTCTCCCCAAAGTCGACTTTAAATTTAGGTGTAGACATTCTAAGTCGACTTAGCTAAAGTTGACCTAAATTTACAAGTGTAGACATAGCCTTAGTGATTTAGTTCAAGAAAACAATCTTTCAAGTCTTATTGTCATTTATTTATCCATAATGAGAAAAATAACTTACAAAGTCACATGTATGCATTTTATAGAAAAATCATACTGTGTATATGTATCATATCATAATTTGATCTCTCAGATGAAGCTTCTTCATTATTACCAATGGAATTTTACTGCTTTAGAACTTTAAAAACAAACCAGCACCATACATTTCTTCTAATACACTTGAGTCCAAAAATGGGTTTGCCTCATCATCTTGATAGATCTCTGTTAAGGACATTCTGAAAAGTTCAGTTGATTCTAGTTGTAGGCAGTAATAATGCTAAGAAAGTTCTTTGAAACATTTTTTTGTGTGGAAAGTTTAAGAAAGACATCTTATTGATCAAACTTATTACCATTTTGCACTTCTCTCTAAATAAGTCAGACTTATTTTCTCAGGAATTAAGATAAAAAAAAAAAAAGTATGAGGAAAACATATTAAGCATTATAGTGTTCTTACCTGCTGCATGAGGAAAACACTACAGCCAGTTCCATAATGGTCAGTTTGAATGCGTCTACACTTGTAAATTAAGTCGACTTAAGCAGGCTTAAGTTGACTTAATTTACTCAGCGTCTACACTACAGTTTCCTTAAGTCGACTTAAGCTGCTCCTGCTGACGCTCTAAGTTGATTTGGCAAGGTCGACTTTAAGTCGACCTAAATTTACAGTGTAGACGTACTACGTTGACTTAACAAAGTCGATTTTGTTAAGTCGACTTAGCAAAGTCGACTTATTTGAACAAGTGTAGACATAGCCTTTAAGACTGAAGTTGCTACTCTCTCCCAAATTTAAAGTGGCAGCCCCTAAGAATGAACATGCTGTAGAAAAATTCCCACAGAAGAGCAAATATGAATCGGGTTATATCATAATATCCAGGTATTTACCAAGGAAAGTGATTATAAGAACAAAGTTGTTTCTGTGTGGTATATGTTATAAAAGTGAGAACACAATATGTGATGGGCGGGATCCCCTGGGAGGCTAATCTGAAGGGGAAAGGAGTCCAAGAAAGCTGGCTGTATTTTAAAGAAACCCTTCTAAGGGCACAGGAAGATACCATTCTGGTGTGCAGAAAGAACAGCAAATATGGAAGGATCCCAGCATGGCTTAGCAGGGAACTCTGCGGTGAGCTGAAACATAAAAGGGAAGCTTACAAGAAGTGGAAGCTTGGACAGATGACTAGAGAGGAGTATAGGGATATTGCTCAGGACTGCAGGGATAGAATAAAGAAGGCCAAAGGGCAATTAGAGTTGCAGCTAGCAAGGGATGTGAAGGCTAACAGGAAGGGGTTCTACAACTATGTCAGTAACAAGAAGAGGATCAGTGATGGTGTAGGTCCTTTACTGAACGGGGCAGGCAACCTAGAGGCAGATTATGTGGAAAAGGCTGAAGTACTCAATGCTTTTTTTACCTCGGTCTTCACAGGCAGAGTCAGTCCCAAGCTACTGCACTGCACAACAAAGAATGGGGAGAAGGAGAGAGGCACTCAGTGATGGATGATCAGGTT
>ML685839.1:1124706-1138846 GCA_007922175.1 Pelusios castaneus
ATGGGGAGAAGGAGAGAGGCACTCAGTGATGGATGATCAGGTTAAGACTACTTAGAGAAGTTAGACATGTACAAGTTTATGTGGCTGGATGGACTGCATCCGAGGATGCTGAGGGAGTTGGCCAATGTGAGTGCAGAGCCACTGGCCATTATCTTTGAAAACTCGTGGTGATCGGGTGAGGTCCAAGATGATTGAAAAAAGGCAAATATAATATCTATCTTTAAGAAAGAGAAAAATGAGGATATGGGGAACTACAGACCAATCAGCCTCACCTCAATCCCTGGAAAAATAATGGAGCAGGTCCTTGAAGAATCCATTCTGAAACACTTGGAGAAAAACAGGATGATCAGGAACAGTCAGCTTGTATTCACCAAGGGCTAATCATGTATGACCAACCTGATTGCCTTCTCTGATGAGATGACTGGGTTTGTGGATGTGGAAATAGCCGTCGACATGATATACCTTGACTGTAGCAAAGTTTTTGATATGGTTTCCCACAGCATTCTTGTCAGCAAATTAAGGAAATATGGGTTAGATGAATGAACCGTAAGGTACAGAGAAAGCTGACTAGATCATCAGGCTCAGCAGGTAGGGATCAATGGCTCAATGTCTAGTTGGAACCAGTAACAAGCAGAGTGCTCCAGGGGTCAGTCCTTAATGATCTGGATGATGGAATAGATTGCACGCTTAATAAGTTTACAGATGACACCAAGCTGGGGAGAATGCTGGAGAGTAGGGATAGGATTCAGGGAGACAAATAAATTGGAGCATTGAGCCAAAAGAAATCTAATGAGGTTCAACAAGGACAAGTGCAAACTCCTGCACTTAGATGGAAAAATCCCATGTACTGCTATAGGCTGGGGATCGATCAGCTAAGTAGCAGATCTGTAGAAAAGGACCTGGGGGTTATGGTGGATAGGAAGCTAGGTATGAATCAACAGTGTGCCCTTCTTGCCAAAAAGGCCAATGGCATATTGGACTGCATCAGTAGGAGCATTGCCAGCAGATCGAGGGATGTGATTATTCCCCTTTATTCAGCATTGGTGAGGCCGCATCTGGGATATTGTGTCCACTTTTGGGCTCCCCACTACAGAAAGGATGTGGACAAATTAGAAAGTCCAGCAGAGGGCAACAAAAATGATTAGGGAGCTGGAGCAACTACTTACAAGGAGAGACTGAGGGGGCTAGGGTTATTTAGTCTGCAGAAGAGAAGACTGAGGGAGGATTTAATAGCAAACTTCAACTACTTAAAGGGGTGCTTCAACGGGCAGGGAGCTAGGCTATTTTCAGTGGTGAGAGGACAGAACAAGGAGCAATGGTTTTAAGTTGCAGCGGTGGGGTCTAGGTTGGATATTAGGAAAAACTTTCTCACTAGGAGGGTGGTGAAGCACTGGAATGGGTTACCTAGGGAGGTGGTGGAATCTCCATCATTGCCCTACTTGGGATGATTTAGTGGAAGTAGTCTTGATTTTAGAAGTGGGCTGGACTAGAAGACCTCATGAGGTCCCTTCCAGCCCTTTTAGTCTATGATATCTTGTTATTCTTTTGTTAAATGCATCTTAAGTCCAAGAAAGTAAAAAATGTTAGATTTAGAGTAAAGGCTTCTGAAATAGTTAACATTTGTATAGCAGGCATCACCATGAGGTGCTGTCACATATTGTCTTCCAAGTTCTTAAAGTGTGAGGAAGCATGGAATCTTGAGAAGACATGCTGTGTTGTTAGTTTCATGTTTTGGACGGCCTGTGTGTGGAAATAATTGGAGGAAAGAGGGCACTGTCTGAGCAGAATGAGCCTTTGTTCTTGGCCTTTGGCTCTGAGAGTAGATTTGTGTGGCAGGGTTGCTCCTAAGGAACTGGACAATCTTGTTGAGCTGAGATTCTGGAAGAAGGGATTGCCTTGCATACTGTGTGACAACTGCATTTCAGGAATGTGGTATGTGTGTAAATAAAGCAAATTATACTTTGGCCATGTCTGCATTTGGAGCTGTAAATTCCACCTTAAGGAGATTTATTTGACTTAACTTGTGCACTAAAAACAGAGTGAAGTTGTGGCAGCATGAGTGTATGGAGCAAAGGGGAAAAGGTTGGGGTCCTGATGACGTGACTAGCATTTCAGACAGAATCATACTCAGAGTGGCTAATTCATTCCTTTGCTTCTGCTGCCTCAACCAATAATCAATATTTAGAATACTAGCTCAGCCAGAGTTAGTGCAGGGATGTCTCCTTGAGCTGCAATTTATGCCTCCAGCTCCACATGTAGAGATGACCTTTGAGTATTCACAGACTCCTCAACACTGATTTCTCCTTCCTTGGAAAGCTGACCCACAAGACCCCGATTTTTTGTTCAGCCATGGAATTCACTGGTGCCAGAACAGGCAACAATATAATATAACCATTATGCAGACTATATTAGTACAGCACCGCCATTACTAAATCCCATGAATTAAGGGGCCTGGAAAGAACTTGTTAAGGTAAATAACACAAATATTCCATTGTATTGACAAGAAAATATACTTTTCACATCCTAGTAATCCCAGCTCTGACTTGCTAAGCTTACTTATGATCTCTTAACACAGACACTAATAATTATGGCCCTAATATTGTAATGAGCTCTGCACAGGCAGAATCTTCTACCTCTGCAAAACTTTAGGATCCCCACATGGATCTAGCTACAGGACTAGGGTCTATAAAAAGCTATCTAATGTTATCACAGGGATCACTAATTATATAGACTGTCTACTGTTTCCATAAGTACATCTCAGTGTGACAAGCTCTGAAATACTTATGGCCATCTTTGCAATACTTCATATATTAATCAACCTGGTGAAGAAAAACTAGTAATCTAGCTTGCAGTAAAGCTGAAATGCGGCAGAGCATCATGTTTGAGGTACTGCCTGTGGCACTTTGGGTGCGTCTACACTTACAAGTTAGGTTGACTTAAGGAGGCTTAAGTCGACCTAAACTACTCTGTGTCCACACTGGACTTTCCTTAAGTCGACTTAAGTATTTCCTCATTTAAGTATTTCCTCATTGTCCGCAGTGGGTAAAGGATGGGAGAAGGAAGGCTCCTGGAACTTAAAGTGGTGGCCAAAAATAATAAACTTTATTAGTCCCCTCTTTGGGACGCAAAGGGTTAACAGTGGGGCTGCTTGCTGGACTAAACTCAGAAGTCAGCTTCACAGATAACAAGATAGCCCCAGGTGATTACTCACAGTTTAGCATATCATGAGTTACACAGAAATAAACCTTTAGAATAAACCCTCCTCTTGGACTCTTGATAATTCAGAGATAAAGTATAACAAGACAGAGTTCAATACATAAACAATAAACATAACAATAATCCCCAAACCTACACCAATTGTAATACCTAGGGTTAAAACTGAGGTAGAAGAATTATTCACATTCAATCATGAGGAGTAAACATGGGGGGGTAATTCGGGTTCACATACGTACCATGACTATCAGGCAGGTGATTAACAACAGCATAACGTCTCAAGGCGGAGGTTGAAATCGACTCGGGCCGGCACTCTCGGGGGAATTCCTACTGCAGGGTGATCAGGCCTAGCAGTTAACTCGAGGAGACTCTCCCTGCTCCATGCGGCATGGAAGCTTTTATTGCCCAGGCCACGGCTTCCTGCCGAGGGCTGTGATTGGCCAGATTTCGCTGCAGCAGGAATTTTGGGGTGAGGGTCTGCCCGGTTCCTCCTGTCCTTATTTGTGCAAAGGAATTTTCACCAGCTCTCTAGGTTCCGGGTCAGAGCCTTCTACACCCCTGGGGGGGGGGGGGCAGAGCAGCCATGATTGACTTGCCCTTCAGCACATGGGCGAGGGGGATGACCCACCCCTTTGGGAGCTGGCTGAGAGCGAATCAGGGTCCGAATAAAGCATGTTGATAGTCACAAGCCTAGCAGCCAGGAGTTCTCTACGTGCAATAAAGCATGTTGATAGTCACAAGCCTAGCAGCCATGAGTTCTTTACCTGACCTGGGGGGCAGTATCTGGTATGTGACCTGGGAAGAGTATCTGATAAACAGTTTCTGTACGTGACCTGAGGAGAAACAGTTTCTATGTCTGTATGTCACAAGGGAGGTGGCGGCCAGTTTATGGGGTGCTCATAACAGCACCTTAACACTCATTTTAGGTCGACAATGCTTAAGTCAACTTTATTAGGTCAACCTAAGCCAGTGTGGACGGGGATTAGCACCTAAATCGACCTTATTAAGTCGATTTAAAGTGTTAAGTTGACTTAAGGTCAAAAAGGGGCTATGTCCACACTAGAAAAATTAAGTCAACCTTTGTTAAGTTGACTTAATAAAGCCAATTTAACTTTTCTAGTGTAGACATAGCTTTTGGGATTTAGTTTACAGCAAGCCTAATTTATTTTAAGGGACTCATACAAGAAAGACTCAAATGGTGTTTCTATGAGGGAAGAGACTTGCTACACTTTTCACTTAACATTCTCTTTCCCTTTAGAAAGAACAGGGTGACCCTGATTTCAAACACTGAATGCTCTCAACCACTGTCAGAGTGAGAGGTTGAGAAAAAGTCAGTTTGAAGTGCAGTGACAGGCAGAAGGAAAAGCAGATTTTAAAATAGCACCATCTTAATACAGGGAGCAGATCTGCTGACATATATATATATATATATATATATATATATATATATATACACATATAGTCATCTCTGTTTACCTTAATGGAAAAAAATGTGACTAATGGCATGGCAGGACCCATGACACTGCACAGCAATGCAATGCTCTTCTGCTGGTCCACCCTCTTAATAGTAAGAGCCCATTATGAAACTGCTGCGTTTGTTGTGTTGTTGCATCATGAAAGGATGCTGGCAGTTAATTCCACCTGAATATTGCAAAGGTGACTAACATTCTGGTGAGGGAGGGGGGAAAAAGTGACCAAAAGCAGTGGGATGCTATATAAAACCCTGAGGCCATGTCTACACTGGCAGTTTAAGTCAACTTAAGGAGGCCTAAGTCAACTTAAACAAAGCCGCGTCCACACTAGGCTTCCATTAAGTCGACTTAAGAAATTCCTTAAGTCGACTTAATAAGAACCGCCTATCAGTTCAACTTAAGCCTGCTTAGATCTACCTAACCTTTCTTTAGGTCGACCTAAGCCCAGTGTGGACGTTTAAGTCCACTTTGTTAAGTCGACCTACAGGCAGTTAGGTCAACTTAAAGTGGACTTAGTCCACATCCATGGACAGCACTTTGTTACGTCGACTTAATAAGGTCGATTTTAAGTCGACTTAACAAAGTCAACCTAACTCTTCCTAGTGTATACATAGCCTATGATTATTGTGGATTGGGGAGAAAGTTATGGCTTATTGGGGTTTTTTGTGTTTGTTTTGTTCTGTAATTTGAATGACTGGGAAAGTCAAACCTAAAACAAGGAGTAAGTCTGAACATGTGCTGTATCTATAGGCTATACTTTTACTCTGTGAGTCCTGCATAGACAATAAAGCTACAGTTGGACAAAACTTTTCAGATAAACAATTTTCTTGCCCAAAAATGCAATTTGGGTCCACTCAAAACTATTGGCATATTTGACACAAATCCATGAAGTAGTTTTAGCTCCCCCCACCTAATTTTTGTGAGTGAGATACTGGGTGGAAGTTGCCTCTCTTTTGACCCATGGTTAGTATCCTAACCTGGGATGCAGCTGAGATGTTCAATTCCTGCCTCCCTCTCCCCCCCATCTGATGTATAGAAGGTATTTGGACTGGGGTTCACCATAGTCCAGGTGAGTACCCTACCCACCAGTCTATACATTCATTCTCATTCTGTTGCACTGGCCTTTTGTCATTATGAATTGTCATTGCAAATGGGCTATGTTGACACTTACAAAAGCTAGTAATTTTAGTTAGTTCGAATTAACTTAGAATGCTAGTTCGAACTAGACATGTCCATGCAGGGCACTTGCTTAGTTCGAATTAGTCAGTTGCATGGAGGTCAATCTGCCGATTAGTTCAACGTAAGCAGTTAGTTCGAACTAATATGGCCACGTTGACTTAATTCGAACTATTTCGAATTAAGGGTTAGTTTGAACTAAGCAACTGAATTTATTAGTTCGAATTAAGGAAGCTCTTCTGCATTGAACAACCTCCACACCAGGTTACTGTGACAAAATTAACACAAATTGCTTAATCTTTGACTCTTCTACCACTTGGGGAAAAAGAGAACCTTTCTTCAGAGGCATAAATTATTTTGACATGGCATCTCCCCTCTCCAAAGTCTTTCTTACTCTTTACTGTATGTTATAGAGTAGGTACATGTACATGTATCATTGCCTATATATCACTAATCTGACAGTCAGAAGCCGATTGGTTTATAACATTTTGCAATATGCAATAAATGACAAAAGGAGGAGCTACAATACACAATTGGAAAAAATTAAAAAAGGGTTTAGATAACCAGTGCTTTTTGGGGGGAAGGGGGAGGAAAGGGTGCTGGTACTCAAATCTTAATAGTAAATTTGAAAAATGCCTCTCCGATCCCTTTTCTTCCTGCACCACCCCTCTTCTTCCAGCGGTGCGCTCCTTTCCCCTGCTAATCCCGCCCCCACAGCTGAGCATCCAAAAAACCCCTTTGGATAAATGAATGGATTTGTTTCAGGAAGGCTTGTCAAAATTTATCCTAGATTGCTATAGGAGTAGGGCAGTGATTTGGCAAAGCGCTGATGCAGGAAGGCTACATGTAAGTTTAGTTAAGCAAGTAGTCTCCCTGAAGTTAATGGGAGGGTTCTTGTGCTTCAAAATGAGGTACTTGTTTTTGTTTCTTCCTGAATCCGGAGGGAATCCTTAGCTGCTACCAATAGTAGCTGCATTAAATTAAATGGACCTATGACTATTGACACCAGCTGCGGATATGCCTCAGTACTTGAGTAATCCTACCCCAATTCAGCAATGCGCCAAAGTGCATGCATGGGACTTGAGCAATGGGATTTACACATGTTGGAGTGTTCTGCTGAGTCAGTCCCAAGAGATGAAATATTAGAATTATTGATAACATAACAATAATCCTATCTGGGAGCAGAGTGAGTACTAGGAAAAAGGTAGTCTCTGGGAATTACACACTGTTGTGTTTAACTCCTATGACCAGTGAACTGCTGGAAATATGAATAAAGGAGTTGGCTTGATATGGACAATGAAAGGATGCAGTATTGTGGAATGCAGATGGTGATAGCGAGAGTCACCAAATCCAGAGAGGCTATAAAGGATCAGTTACTGATCCACAGACTTTGGGCTGAAAGGACTGCAGCAATGATGGCTGCTTGAAAATTATACATAACGTTAGCTCTGAAATGAAGAAACCTCTCTGTGAAGTTTATTGTTCAAGGTGGATTAATTATTTCAGAGGATATAATTCCATTCCCACAAAAGTTGTCACCCTTTCAGATTATTCACTAACCTTTTACAAACCACACTAACTCTTTTTTTATGCACCAATTCACTACCTTTCCTGCTCAACTAGTCCATTACATTGAGCAGGAAAGGCAGTGAATTGGTGCATAAAGAAGAGTTAGTGTGGTTCATAAAAGGTTACAGTGGTTTAGTCCACTAGAGCAAACCAACGAAGTATTCACTTTATTTCTTGCCATCTTCTTGTTTTGATTAGCACAGTCATTAGCTGGAAAGTGTATCATAAACAGAGAACACAGGTCACTACTGGGCTCATAGCACAGAAATGAAAACTCACTTTGCCTGTTTGACCTATGTATTGATACAGTAGTCCTTGACCAAAAATTCCACATGCATAAGTAATACAAGCAATATGTATGACCCGAACAATTTCATTCAGGATTTTGCTGATGAGGATTTTGGAAATTTGCCACAAGAAAAACAAATAATTACCTCAAGAATAATTATGATACATATTTATATTAATATGAACATGAGGGTCACATCTTTACATGAGCTCTGTGAGAGAGCAGGTATGAAGTTTGTCACGAGATTAAGACTTGGGGTGAGGGGGAACAAAAAAGTATTTAAAAAAAATCCTTTAAAGCTTTTTGACAAAAGAAAAACACATACCATATTTCAGTTGAAATGAAAATCTCACACAATCTGGTCCCATTCAAGTAAACATTAATAAAAAATATATATATTGCTGAACCTCATTATCAATAAATAATTATATTAAACACAGGTTGTCCCCCAAAATCCTTAGGTGAGTCATATGTTTTCAGTGTAGCTATTCTTCACTCATCACAAAAACAGTGTATATTAAACAGCTTGAGATGAAAAGTAAATGCAAACATTTTAGCCTGAATTCTATTAAGGTGTTGAATACAAAGCCCATTGAAGCCAATGGGATAATCATTCATTTGAGTTTAGTGGTTTGTATTTCAGGGTTAAATAATAACGTCCCTTGTAGTAACCATCATTTAGCTTGATGAGCAAGGTGTTTTTGAGCCATGGCTGGGTCTATTATTAAAAGCCAAATCTAGCTCATGAAAATCTTTCACTGGGAGTCTCGAGTGAACTAGGATTTAGCCATCTATGAAGATAACAAGATATAGAAAACATCATGCAAGAAGCCGCTAGTTCTATTGTATTTTTCTGATATTTGCTTCTAGATGCTGGAAATTTTAGTGGGAAATTAAACAGATTTTAAATAAAACTAATTTTTACATCCCTAGTCCCCAGACAGACAAACTTTCCATTGCATAGCTGTTTGCCCTAGACAGCAGCATTTTTGGACCTTGAAAGCAAAAATACACCTAGCATTTTTAACTCCTACTTTGAACAACAAGCGACTTTTCTTGCTATTGTTAATCTGAAATTTGATGTGAGAGAATGTAAGAGACTCAATTGTAAGGTGAGCTGCCTGCACAAGTGAACTAAGAGTCAGTTAGATCCTCACATGACATCGTGGAACTGCCTGGAGCATGGGTCCAGCTTTACAGGCATGAAAGCAGCTATTGCCTGGATTTTCAAAAACAATGTGCCTAACTCTGACTGAAATCATTGGAAATACTTTTTTCCAGTAGTGTCTGACCCAACCTTGACTTTCTCTTATATTCCTCAGTAATTCTAATTTTTCATCTCGTGGACCTTGATTCAGCAGAACACTAAAATATATGTGAGGATCTAGTCTTGTGTGCTCCTTTCCTTTCCCCACTAATGAGAGGAGAGGTTTAAGAAGTGTTTTTTGCCCAAGATACTACACACAACCCCAGCAATTCTGGGGTTAGCAGTTTATTGGTGGTATACCAGATAAAAGAACAACTACAACTTCTCCATTATCCTCAAGATAACTCTCAAGATAAATGCAAATCTTAATTTCTTGTGATGTTTTGTGGGACAGATGGTTACAAGCGAAACTGTTTTTCAGCAAAGAGTGGCATATTGCTGCTCAGCTCCAAGGAGCAGAGTAGGGATCATGGCTTTCTCCTTAGCTGCTAAGAGGTAGTAATTTGCTTCTGATCTATAAGCCACAACTCCTTCCCTTTACTTCTCTAGAACAGCACAGTAATGCCCTGGTGTGTCCTACGAATTTAGCTTAGCCCATCGCCAGCTGTAGGACAAAACAACATGAGGGATTAGGTTTTCAATTCAAGATTTTTACTTTACAGTTTCATTTACTTGGGGAAAATTGATATGTTGTCTCGCTGTATATTTATGTGTTTGCAAAGCAATATGACAGCATGCAGTGTGATTAAAATCTGAAATAAACCTAACAAAACAACAGATTTGAAAAGTCTTCTTAATTTGCCTTATTTTCACAATGAAAATCTAGTGAAATCACAGTAGATTTGTAACTGTGGCATGACTTGCTCATGGCAAGCATGACATTTTCAGTATTTCCTCAGTCATAATAACTGGCCTGCCATCGCACTGTTCAATCTACAATACATGCAACAGAGACAAATGGTGTTTCGCAGTTATGGACCCTGCTAAAACTTTAGTTATTTTGTCCCATGTTTAAATAAAATAAATTGTGTTGTTAGCCCTTTCCCATAAGAAAATTAATAATTTTCCTTTTGGACAACAACGCTCCTATTTTTGTTCCAGCATAGTGGGAACAATCTGTTCTTATTGATCTGGTTAAAGGTTCTTAGAGGAAAGGATAAATCAAAAGTTCTAGTACAAACATTTAGAACCCCTGACAGAAGCTGTAGTGCTGAAATATGATACAGCAATTTGGTTAACATCTATGTCTCATCTTCAGACAGAGGCCAAAAATAAGAAAACCAAAAAGGGACAAGCAGTTTGTGGCTTTTTTCCTGTTCATAACCATTGTAAGATTCTTAAGCCATGCCCAGATATGATAAGGCTTAATTTATAATAAAATGTTGCAATGGCTATAATAAATTGTTCAAGGGGGATCTTAGGGTGCATCTACACTTACAAATTAAGTCGATTTAAGATTGCTTAAATTGACTTAATTTAATCTGCATCCACACTACATTTTCCTTAAGTCGACTTAAGGAAAATTAAAATCGACTTTACTAAATCTAGTTTTAAGTCGACTTTTCTGGCTAAGTTGATTTTAGAAAGTCGACTTAGCCAGTGTGGATGAAGAGTAGCCCTAAATCAACTTTAAGTCAACTTAGGGGGCTTCAGGGCTTCCCCACTGCTCTCCCTGCCAGGGTGGCTGGCACAGCCACAGTCTGGCATGCCCCCCCACAGGGCAGGACAGAGCCCTGCCCACCCTGCTCCTATGCCCTGCCAGGGTCCCTGTCCCTCTCAGCCCCCATTGTACCAAGCCCCCTGGCACTTGGCATGCGGTACCCCCCCGCCACTGTGTACCTGTCCCATGTCCACCTAGCCCCTACAAGTCGACCTAGGCATCCAGTGTGGACGCTCTAGGTCGATTTGACAGGCTGCCCCCTAATTCGAGTTAATTTTTGAGTGGGGACATGCTAAGTTGACTTAAAGTCGACAAAGTTGACTTTAAGTGGATTTAGCTAGTCAACTTAAATTAACAAGTGTAGACATAGCCTTAGTGTACTGAGTAACAGGTATAAGTACAGTACAGGGCAAGATTTTAAACAGATTGTTACATGACATAACTCAGCAAGTGACAATGTTTACATGTACAAAGCAATTGAGCATGTGCCTACATTTAAGTGTACATTTAGTCACTGTGCAGCATGTCTATAATCAGCAGCAATCAGGTTTAATCACATGCTCAAGTGCTTTGCTGAATTAGGGTCTAGGTTATTAGCTTACAAAAAGATTGCATTTTGCCAAAAGGGACTGTTAGTCATGTGCTTAAAGTTAAGCATTGACTAGTTAAGTGGGCTCAAGGCCCAAGATTTGCATGTCCACTTCTGAGTGTACGCTGATAACAAATGTGTTTGTTTTACGTGATATCCAAGGTTTCTAGACTATACTTATCACTGTAATTAAATAATGCAAATTTAATTGAGCAAGAAGTTTAAAAAATTATAAATTATTAAATGTAGCTCTATTTAAATAATCTCAAAATGCACTTTTAGATATATCTGCATAGTTCAATACTTTGTGCTAAATTCTGCCCAAAAATACATGCAATTGACCTTAACAGAAATGGTGCACAGGTATATCTTTACAGAATTAGGTCTTTTGTACAAGACACAAATATGACACAATAACAAACAAATATTCATATCATGCACTCATTCAGATGGGACCATCAGATCATCTAGTCTGACCTCCTGTGTAGCACAGGCCATAGAGATTCACCTAATTAGCCTAATAACTGTGTTTAACTAAAGGATAACTTTCAGAAAGGCAACCCTTCTTGGTTTGAAGACATCAGGAATGGAACATCTACCCTTCCCCTGGTAGGCATTTGGAGGACTCTGTTCCAGAGTTAAGCTCCCTCTGTTAGAAACTACAGAAGGATTCACAAAAGTACTTCAGTCCCTAAACCCCAAATTTAGTCACCCAAATCCTTGTTTTAAATAACTAAGTAACAATTTTAGCTCTACTGTGATCCACAAAATTCCCTGCAAACCCTATAAGTAGCTACATCTTTCAGGATAAAACTTCTTCTGGTGCCTATATTCCTGCCCCAGGCATGTGCATGGGTGACTATTGTGGCATACCTTCCCATGATGCCTATCTCCTGCCTAAGCCCTGGGGCCATTCAGAAAGCAGGGGAAGGTAGGCATTTGGCTGCGTAAGTCACATCTGGGTCCTGAGGCCATAGACATTCTCAAAGGGCACCCACTGGAATGTGTCCCATTCAAAATCTGGCTGGCGAGAGAGATTGACATGGAGCCTTGTGATTAAGGCACCCACCTGAGGTGCAGGAGATGCTGGAACAAGTCCTCCTGTTTTAATCCTTCTTTCATTGTTTAGCCAGAGGGAAACAGCTTGAATAGGAGAGAATTAGGGATCCCCCACAACTCAGTGGTTAGAGCCCTCACCTGAGGGGTAGGGAAACTGATCAAATCCTTTCTCTCCTATGTGCAGAGAAGGTAAGCAAACCCAGCTTTTCCACATCCCCAATGAGGGCGTCAACCACTGGGCTAAAAGTTATCAGGTGGGTGGCTCTTCTCCTGCAGATTTTGTGAGGAGCAAGGCAGATGCTCAACTCAGTGCCGCAAGAAACTCTTTCGGTATCTAAGCCATCCGACTCCATGTGGTTTGCTTGTGAATTGCCGGACACAGCTAGGTTCCTGCCTGTAGCCTGGACTTAGGCACCTATCTCTAAGGGTGCGTCTACACTGGCAACTTAGGTCAACTTACTTAAAGCTTAAGTCAACTTAATAACATCTCGTTTTAGATCGAATTAAGCCTTAAATCAACTCCCTAAATCAAATTAAAGCCAGTGTAGATGGGGATTAGCGCATAAATCGACCTTATTAAGTCGACTTAAATTGACTTCATAAAGTCGACAAGGGGCTATGTCTACACAAGAAAAGTCAAGTCAAGTTTGTTAAGTCAACTTAAAGTCGACCTTATTAAGTCGACATAAAGTCAACTTAACTTTTCTAGTGTAGACATAGCCAAAGAGAGGGATGGGGCATCTCTTCTCAGTATTTCCCATTTACTAGTTTAGGTAGCTCCTTATGTGGTATACTGGCTTTTGGGGATTACCTTATAAGGCACCTATCCCTCCCTATTCACTGTATACTGTACTGAGATCCCTTCGTTTTATGGCTCACTGTATTTTTCCTGAAAATTTCTTGGCTTCTAATAGGTAAGCTCCAGGACATCTAACTTTCTTTGTGGGTCCAACCCTTTGTCTCTTATATCTAAGTTTGAATTTGTCTGGCTTTAACTTCTAACCGTTGATTCTTGCTATGCCTGTCCCTGGTACATTAAAGATCCATTTAGTATCTATTGTATAGTGAAGGCATCTGTTGATCCGATTGATAAAATAAATAGCTTGAGCTCATTGTCTCATTAAAAGGTACTTTTTGCTCTTCTCCGCACCCCACTCCAAAGTCTGTTTTAAAATATAGACACCAGAACTGGAGGCAATATCCTAGTACAAGTTTTAGCAATGCCATATACAGAGGTTAAATCACCTCTTTATTATTATTATTTATATTATTATTTATGTGGACTCTCTCCTCAGACCCTATGTTATCAATATGTCTAGCTATCTGAGAGACATTATGGATTTCCTGAGAAAAATCCAATCCACTGGTGAATTTCCAGAAAATACAATCCTGGCCACTGTGGACATAGAGGCTCTTTACACCAATATCCCACACAAAGGTGGATTACAAGCCATTAGAAGAACTACCCAAGATGATGCCATAGTTAAACTTGTGGCTGAACTTTATGACTTTGTACTCACCCACAACCATTTCAGATTTAAAGATAATTTATACCTTCAAGTTAGCGGCATTGCTATGGGTACCTGCATGGCCTACATAATGCCAACATCTTTATGGCTGACTTAGAACAATGCTTCCTCATGTCTCATTGCAAAGTACCTCTACTTTACTTACGCTATATTGATGACATCTTCATCATTTGGACCCACAGTAAGGATGCCCTTGAAGATTTCCAGAGAGATTTCAACAATTTCCACTCCACAATCCAATTTAGCGTGGAATACTTCACACAGGAGGTTCATTTTCTGGACACTGCTGTGCAAATTAGTGACAGGCAAATAAAGACCACCCTATACCGAAAACTTACTGATCGCTATAGTTACCTACATCCTTCAAGCTTTCATAC
>ML685839.1:1138946-1180260 GCA_007922175.1 Pelusios castaneus
AAAAAAAAAAAAAAAAACAACAGAACGCCATTGGTCGCCACCTACAACCCCCAAGTCAGATCTCTTCAACACATCATCAAAGATCTACAGCCTATTCTACAAGATGATCCCTCACTCTCTCAAGCCTCAGGAGACAGACCTCTCCTTGCTTACAGACAGCCCCCCAAACCTTAAATGGATACTCACCAGCAACTACAGATCAAACAACAGAAACATTAAAGCAGGAACATATCACTGCAACAGACCATGCTGCCAACTTTGCCCTCATATCTACAGTAAAGGCACCACCACAGGACCAAATCAAGCCATCTACTCCATCAAGGGCTCATTTACCTGCTCATCCACCAATGTGATTTACGCCATCGTGTGCCAGAAATGTCCCTCTACCTTATATATTAGACAAACAGGACAGTCTCTGCACAAAAGAATAAATGGACACAAATCTGACATCAGAAATCACAATACTAAAAAACCAATAGGGGAACACTTCAATCTCTCTGCTCACTCCATTGACAACTTGCTAATAGCCGTGTTGAAACAGATGAATAACAAATCACAGCTTCAAAGAGAAACTGCAGAACTCAAATTTATATGCAAATTCAACTCAGTTGCTTTGGGGTTAAACAGGGACTATGGATTTTTCTCTCATTACAACAGGTGATTTGACCTCACCTTCCTCTATGTGCTGTTCCCCAGCATTTGAATCCTAACACCTATTTTGATTTGCTGTTACAGCCTGACCTGATCCTATGTCATACACTTTCCTGCATTTAATTTCTTCCCATTCTGTAAGTTTCCCATCTTCAAAGCGTCTGACGAAGTGGGATTTTCTCCCATGTAAGCTCATGCAATAAATAAATCTGTTAGTCTTTAAAATTGCCACAGGACTCTTATTTTTCTGTAATAGCCTAACACGGCTACCCCTCTGGAACTCTTTATTCCTGCTTTCTACTCACTTGTTATGACTGAAAACAAATTTGAAAATTCATTCTCCATGTAATACTTTTTAGAACAATGACAGATACAGCGCTTTAAATTAGAGCTTTATTCAGAAATCTTTTTGAGTGTAAATTATTGTTTATATATAATATGGCTTAATCCTCAAGCCTGTCAATGAGAGTTTTAACACCTGTTTTAAAAGAAATGGATCAGTCCCATTTGTAACTTTTAATGTGTCATTGGAATTTCTAAAACCAATATTGATACTTTTTCCCCAAAATAATTCTTAGTTGACAAAACATATGCAATTAAATACAATTAGACTAGAAAACGATGCTAGCTTAATCAATGTATGTAAAACAGAATTAGAGGTCAAATATTTAGTCTCGTTATGGTTATTGATTTTGATTTTTCCTCAGTAATCCCAAAAGAAATTAGAAGAAAGACTGCAATCAAGTTAATAAAAAAGAAAATAAAAACAGTTCTCTTGAGAAATATATTGTTTTATACTGAATAGTCTCAAAGAGGAACTTTCCACAATATTAACTTTTAGGATTATATTATTTTTTATTGTTAATTTGAGATCAGTACATTTGGTTGTCAAATACATTTCTTATTCTTGTTATTCATGTGTGAGCTAGTATTATTTAATCAAGGAATTTGCTTATGGGGGGAAGTCTCAAAGAAGCTTTACACAATACAAAACAATGGATGAGTCAGTGATTAAATTGGGTATTTGGGCGTCTCTCTATGAGAGCAAGAATAATTAAGGTTCTTTTTTACTATATATTAGAATTGGATTTCTCGTTCAATGTTTGTTGTTTTGGAATAATCAGTTTTTACCCCTTCATGGTGATATGGACTTAGTACCTTTAAACAAGTTTCCACTTGAATTTGAGAGGGATTGAAGCAGATCTTAAGAATCCATTGTATCCATTGGGAATCAGAGATAACTGCTGGCAGTTTGATAAGAAACGTTAAGTGGGGAAAAAATAATTACCTGTTTCTGTTGCTTTATTCAACATGAAACAGTGAGAGGTATTAAATTTGGAATTTGAATGTAATGATTGCATTGTCTGCCATAGGGAATGACAAAAGTAAACACTGAGGTCCATATGTTTGCCAACGGTCACACTAAAGATATTTTACCACATTATGATTCAATGGGTGTATTCAGAAGCCATCTTTAAGGAAAAAAGAAAAAGCCAACTCATCGATGTATCTGTACTTCAAGTGTTGCTACTGCAAATTTATTCAAGGATGATGGTGCATCAAAGGTTTGAGAAATTTCTTGCCCATTTCTTGCCTACCCTAAGTACCTGAGGGTGCATCTACACTTACAAATTAAGTCGACTTAAGCTTGCTTAAATTGACTTAATTTAATCTGCATCTACACTACAATTTCCTTAAGTCAACTTAAGCTGCTGCTTAGGTCGACTTAAGGAAATTTAAAGTTGACTTTATAAAACCTAGTATAAAGTTGACTTTACTGGCTAAGTCGACTTTATTAAGTTGATTTAACTAGTGTGGATGCAGATCAGCCCTAAATTGACTTAAGGGCTCCAGGGTTCCCCCACTGCCCTCCCTGCCAGGATGGCTGGCACAGCCAGAGCCTGGCATGCCCCCTCCACAGGGCAGGACACAGCCCTGCCAGTTTCCCTGTCCTGTTCAGCCCCCATTGTACCCAGGTACAATGGGGCAAATGCTGAGCCCCCTGGCACTTGGCAAGGGGTGCCCCCCCCCCCACCATGGACCACTCCCAGGTCCACCTCGCCCCTAGAAGTTGACTTAGGCGTCCAGTGTGGACGCTGTAAGTCGATTTGGCAAGGTCCCCTTGAAGTTGACTTAATTTTTGAGTGTAGACATGCTAAGTCGACTTTGTTAAGTCGACTTAGCAAAGTCCACTTATTTGGCCAAGTGTAGACATAGCCTGAGATATTTGGACCTGAATTTGTAAGAGGCCCGTGCAGCCTCAAACACATCACTTCTTTCCCCTTCAGTGCAAGTTGCCTGAGAATAGGACTTGGAGGAAGGTAGATGGTGTGAGCATGCACTAGTAGTTCTACTGGAGAAACACCATTGCTATGTCAAGTTGCACTCTTGTTCTTCTGTGAGGTGGCCACTGCAAATCTGGAGTAGCTGAAATCTGATGAGCAGTGCAAAGGTGGACTGGGGAGTTCCACTTAAATACTGAGTAAAAATAGCACTTACTTTACACTGACCCCCCAATGCTACAAATGTCTTAATGAGTTTCTAAGTGGAGTAGTCCTACCCAAATACAATCTCAAAGACTTCTTGGTATCAATGTATTGAGTTTGGTTTCTTCTGGATGAAAATCAGATATTTAAGAATATAAGAATGCCCAGCCTGGGTCAGACTAATGGTCCATCTAGTCCAGTATCTTATCTTCAAACAGTGGTCTGCCAGATGCTTTAGATGAAATTAACTGAACAGGGCAACTTCAAGTGATCCCTTCCTGTTGTCCTGTCCCACTTTCTGGCACTTGAATGTTTAGGAACACTCAGTATGTAGAACAGCATCTCTGACCACCTTGGCTAATAGCCTTTGGTTGACCTATTCCCCAGGAATTTACCTAATTTGTTTTGAACCTCATTCTACTTTTGGCTTTCACATCTTCCTCTGGCAATGAGTTCCACAGGTTAACTATGAATTATGTGAAGTACTTCTTCCTTATGTGTATTTTAAACCTGCTCCCTAAAAATTTAATTTGGTGATCTCTAGTTCTTGTGTAATGTGAAGGGATAAATAACACTTCTTTATTCACGATTTTATAGATTTCATTTGTTTAAAAAAAAAAAAAATTTTTTTTTTTTTTTTTTTAGATGCAGTGACCAAACCCGCTCACAGTATTCAAGGTGTGGGCATCCCCTACATTTACGTGGTGGCATCATGATATTTTCTGTCTGATTATCTAGCTCTGTCCTAATATTTTGTTAGCTTTTTTTGATTGCTGCTGAACATTGAGTGAATATTTTCAGAGGCTTATCCTTTATGATTCTAAGATCTTTCTTGAGTGGTTGTTACTAGACCCCAGCATTTTGTATGTATATTTGAGATTCCATTTTTCTGTGTGCATTACTTTGGACTTTTCAACATTGAATTTCATTGGCCATTTGTTGCCAATCATTTTGTTTTGTGAGATCCCTTTGCATCTTTTTAAATTCAGCTTTGCATTCAACTGTCTTAAGAAATTTTGTATCATCTGTGAATTTTGCACCTTACTGTTCACCCCCTTTTCCAGATCAGTTATGAATATGTTTCACAGCACAGCTCCCAGTACTTACCTTGGGGAACTCTGCTATTTACTGCTTTCCAATGTGAGTACTGACTATTTATTCCTATGCTTTTCTCAATCTTTTAACCAGTTACTAATCAATGAGAAGACCTTCCCTCTTATCCCATGATTGCTTACTTTGCTTCATAGACTTTGGTGAAGGACCTTGTCAGATACTTTCTGAAGGACTAAGGACTCTATAGCAATTGTTTCACCCGTCAGAGAATTCTGTAGTGAACAGTCTCCTCAGTGAAAGCCAATACAAAAAAGTAATTTAGCTTCTCCAGAAGTATCTTGTCTTCCTTGAGTAATCTGTTAGCAATTTGATCGTCCAGTAGCCTCACTGCCTGATACGATTCCTGCATTTGATAAACTATTTTTAAAAATGCTGTTACATTGTTTGTCTTTAGTTGGCTGTTCTTTGAAATCTTACTTGGTCCGCTTTATTATACATATACACTTGACTTGCTGGAGTTTGTGCGCCTTTCTATTTTCCTCATCAAGATTAGACTTCCAATTTTAAAGGCTGCCTTTTTGTACCTAACTGGATCTTTGACTCTGCTGTTTACCTATGGTGTCATTTTTTCGGTCTTCTTACTTTGTATTTTATTGTTATTTGGAATGTGCATTTAGTTTGCCCCTCTGTTATGGTATTTTGTAATTAGTTTCCACAAAGTTTGAAGGAATTTCATCCATCTGATTATTCCTTTTAATTTCCAATTGCCTAGCTTCATTTTTGTGTAGTTACCTTTTTGAAGTTAAATGCTACAAAAGTGGTTTGGTGGGATTTGTTTTTTTGTTTTGTTGTTTGGTTGGTTGGGTTTTTTTGGTATTTTCCTCCTGCAGAGCTGTGAAACTTGTTTACATTATGGTTGCTATTACCAAGCAGTTCAAGTATAGTCACTTCAGACCAGATCCTGTGATCCAGTTAGGATGAAATCAAGACTTGCTTCCCACTTCATTGGTTCCAGGACTAGCTGCTCTCAGACTCAGTCAGTAAAATACCTAAAAATTTTTATCTCTGCATTACTTCCTGAGGTGACATGTACCCAATCACATGCGGATATCTGAAATCTCCCATTATTATTGTGTTTTCTGCCTCTGTAGACTCTCTAATCTCCTTGAGCATTTCACAATTATTATGACCATCCTGGTCAGGTGGTTGGCATTCTATTCCTACTGCTATATACTTATAGCATGGAATTTCTATCCATAGAAATTTGATGGTACAGCTTGATAGAATAGAGTGAAAACTTAAGTGTGTCTTCCTTCTATTGTGCCATTCTCCCTTCAACTCAACCTACTCTGTCATTCCTGAATATTTTGTATTCTCTTGTGTCCCAGTGTATGCTTGATGCATAATTTAGAAGAACACAGAGAGGTACAACTTCCACCAATGGAAGCCAGACACCACCCTTCTGATATTAATTTGAGGTAAGGCTACAGGACCACTTTATCTCTGTGATATATGAGGAAAGGAGTGAACTCTGACTCAGTCACTTTTCTTAAATATGTAACTATAGTTTAAAGTGTTATCATTGGCAACAGTTGAAACCATCTGCTATCTACAGAGAAAATCTTTTTAACTTCAGTGCTTTTTGGAATAGGTGATATTTGTTTCTAGACTATAAATGCATCTCTTCTATTTCTGTGTAGAATGTTAGGTACAAGTTGTTACTGTCCTGTGATACAAACCCTGAGGTGGAATGAATGGACTGGGATGTGAAATCATATTATCCTTCTGGTTTAGCAAGTTTGATGATACAGGTAATTGAAACAGGGATTTCTATGAGAGATCCAAGAAATCCATATACCATTATTGTCGGACTATGCTGGAGGAAACAATATGATTTAGTTCGGTCTTGTAGCTTTTTAGATCACTATTGGGATCAGGGGAAAGTGTAAAGAAACACTTAGTCGAGTCTAGCAGAAACAAACTTGTGATGGAATCTCTGTCTATCCCTGCTCTGGAACAGAACTGAGGAGCTTACATACTATTGCTTGTTGAAAAGAGGTGTATGGAAGTTTAACCTCACAGAAACCAGAACTGGAGGAGAAGAAACAGGGATCTTTGGGTTTGGCAAAACTTGAGGCAACCGAGTCACGCTGACCCAGGCTCATGGTGTTGTTTCTTCCTTTTGTGCTGAAAAGTCTACATATCATTTTAATTTTTTTAAGAGGGAAGAAGTGTATACAACAACATGTGCCCAGATTTATTTTATAGCTAACATCAAAATAATATTGCTGCATTAGGCAGCATAGCTTTTAAAATAATATTTCTACTGCGATTTGATCTACCCTAAATATTTGAGACATTAATTTTAATCACTATCTTTAGTTATAAACTAAAATATGATTTATAGCACTAATATTATTTCAATAAAAATTCTAAAAGAATATTCATGTGAAAGCTACATGAAATACTCAAAACCCTAGCTAAAACTGATTCTCATAAAGCAAACTTAAGGAATTCTAATTTATTAGTAGTGTACCAATAATTCAAGTTCCCAAGAGGTACCTGGGATCATTCGCTGAAAAAACAGTCACCCTAATCTAATTTTATGAATGGAGGGTCACAGCATTCCTGGCTTAAAAATGCTACAAGAAGGTGGGATAAACTTCATTCAATAAGACATTACATTAAGTCCTAGATTTAGAGGGCTTGTTATGAATTGATTATACATCTAACTTATTTCCTAAATTTTGACTTGCTTTTCCTCAACTCTCTATATTTTGTTAAATAAACTTTTACTAGTTTTCACCATGAATGTATCAAATTGAGGTATGTTAAATGGAGTGGAGATCGGAAGGAAAAATGGCAAATGGATGGGGGAAACAGTTAATCTGTGAATCTTGAGAGTGTCCCATGGAACAGAGGTTGAATGCTTGAAGGGCTCAGGGGCTGAAGAATGCCTAATGCCAACCTCCAAAGGTGCTTGTAACTCAGGAACTACACAGTTTATACTAGTTGAAAATTCAGTTCTTAATAACTACTTTAAAGTTAATGATAAAAAAAAAAGAAAGCTTACTTTAAATAATAGAAGTTGATTGCACAATTCGTGTGGAAGTCTGCTCATTTATAGATTAGAAGGGTAGCAATAGGCACCTTATCTTTTGATACAGTCTGGTTTCTAGGCACATTGTCAAAACACTGCTCTTAGAAAGACAAGCATTCTGGCTCTATTGTGCTTTAATCTCTACTGAGATTTAATCTTACTAATGTACAATAACTGCAGGATCATATAGTGGGGAAAGATGAACAAAAGTGTATCATTAAATTTAGAGTAATAGTGCACAGACCTAAAGCTAGTGGCTGGTCTACTATAGCTATGCATGAACTAGAGTCCTGTTTAAACTTCAGATTTCTTTACAGGTTTCAACTCAAATCTGCAGTTACAAAATATCAGTTGAACAGCCATCTTTAATCCTGTCTTGTTTTAAGAGAGGAGTCTGTCTTTTAAAACTTTTCCAAAGTCAGGTTATCCTCTTTAGACCCACTAGGGCTGGTTAGACCATTGACGACATGCTGGTGACCCAAAGGGACAGAGGATCTGGCCTAAAATATATGCGTATTTTAGACGCACATACCCTTCAATTTACTAGCACAAATATTGAAAATTTTATCAGCTTGCAGACTTTAGGTTTTTTGATGACATCTTATTTGATTTTTAAAAAATATCTCTTTACCTTGCTATAACTATTTGCCATTAATCAGCGATGTCATTGCTGTGCATCCCGAGAGGCCTTACTTGAATGACACTTTGATTTGCAATTCTGTTCCTGGTTTGTACAAAGTGCAATAATAAATAACATACATTCTGAACATCGTCCCACTTGTAGTTAACTAGCATTTACTTTTTTGCAGGGATTTCTGCTAGCTACTTTTTCCCTTCTCCCACAGATGCTGGGAAGAATTGAGATCCCAGAACATAAATTTGGTGCATCAATCATTTGTCTAATATGGGAATTAGAATGACATTTATACCCCCCCCCTTTTTTTTTTAAAAAAAAAAGTCTAAAAGAACAGTGAGGTCCCATCTCCCCTCCTGTATCTCATTAGAGTAAAAGGAAAATTCCATCCTTTTCCCCCCAAAAAAGCAGATAAAATTCTAACTTGTTCGCTCAGGGTGCGTCTACACTTGTAAATTAAGTCAACTTAATTTACTCTATGTCCACACTGGAGTTTCCTTAAGTTGATTTAAGCTGTTGCTTAAGTTGACTTAAGGAAAAATAAAGTCGACTTTGTAAAACCTAGTATTACAATCGACTTGACTGCTTCAGTCGACTTCAGCGGTATGGATGCCCTAAGTCGCCTTGGTCGACTTAGGGCATGGGGGACAAAGGAGCACCACATGGCTTCCTGGCAGAAGGGAGCCACTGTGGCTCCCTTGTCCTGGAGAGCCTCTGTTCCCTTCTCCCCAGACCTGCGGCTTCCCTGCCAGGGGAGCCGCAGTCCTGGGGAGAAGGGTTCCCCAGCCAAGACTCCAGTGGGAAGGGATCCAAGAAGCCGCTCCTGGCTCATCCCGGCAGAGCCAGCTGGTGTACGGCTGGCTCTGCAGGGCCAAGGAGCGGCGAGGGGCTTTCCTGGGTCCCTTCTTGCCGGGACTGCTCGGTCCCGACTAGGAGGGAGAGCGGGGCTCCCTTCAGCCAGGACCACTCAGGTCCCGGCTAGGAAGGAGCCCCGCACTCCCTCCTAGCTGGGACCATGCTCCAGCTCCCGGGAAGCCTCCGGAGGCTTCCAGGAAGTTGGAAGGTGCAGTGCCGGCAATTGCTGGTGCTCCAGCTATTTGGGGAGGCCCAGGGGCTTCCCTAAACAACTGGAGCACCGGCAATTACTGGCACAGCAGCCTCCAGCTGGCCCACGCGGTGCAGGCTAGGAGGGAGCCCCACGCAATTGCCGGCACAGCTGCCCTCCAGCTCTTGGGAAGCCTCCAGAGACTTCCCAGGAGCTGGAGCGCAGTTCCAGACAGAAGGGAGCCACAGGGCTCCGTTCTGGCCCAGACCTCTGGGGTCCCAGCAGAAAGGAACCTGTGCTTCCTTCTAGCTAGACCCCCGTGGGTCCCAGCAAGAAGGAAGCGGCGGCTCCCTTTTTGCCAGGACCCGCGGGGGTCCCAGGGAGATGGGAGCCGCTGGCTTCCTTTGGTCCTGGCTAGAAGGGCTCCCTTCTGTCTGGGACCTGAGCTGTCCCGAGCAGAAGGGAGCCGAGCGGTCTGGGGCAGAAGGGAGCTCCATGCTCCCTTCTCCTCTGGACTGCTCCGGGGCTTGCTGCCTCAGGGAAAGCCAGCCCCATGTGGGGCTGGCTCCCCCTGGACCCAACTAGTCAACTTAGAAAGTCTAGTATAGACTCTCTAAGTTGAGTTAGTAAGGCCCACTTTAAGTCGACTTATTTAAAATCGACCTAAATCACTAAGTGTAGACATAGCCTCAGTGATCTGCTCTTGTTCCCCTGCTGTCAGCAAATTTTGTCTTTTAAGGCCCCTTCTTTTTAGAGATTTTGTGCTATTAACATGTAAAGGAACCCAATAGTGCCTCTTTGAATAGAGTCATCCATGCAAAATGGAACTAATTCCTATTTTATAGAATTTAATAATTACTAGTAATAACTGTCTGCTACTGACTTTTCTCCGTTTCCTTGACCTGAAGACAATTTTGTTGACCTTTCTTATCTGTATAGTGCAATAGGTCTATATGGTACAATTAGCCTATTTTGGAAATTGACTGAAATTTGGCTACGTGGGGTGGATATACAAGTGGCCTAAGAGGGGAGACTACATGGGGTGGGTTCTGAGTTATTACAGAGAATTGCTTCTTGGGTAACTGGCTGTTGAGACTTGCCCACATGCTCAGGGTTTAACTGATCACCATATTTGGGGTCAGGAAGGAATTTTCCCCCAGGGCTGATTGGCCTGGGCTCTGGGGGTTTTTCGCCTTCCTCTGTAGCACAGGGCATGGTTCACCTACCGGTGAATTCTCTGTATCTTAAAGTCCTTAAATCATGACTTAAGGAGGTAAATAACTCAGTCATAGGTTGGTGGCCTATTGCTGGAGTGGGTGGGTGAGGTCTTGAGGCCTGCATTTTGCAGGAGGTCAGACTAGATGATTGTACTGGTCCCTTCTGACCTTGAAGTCTATAATCTATGAGGTCATGGTGAGTGTAAACTGAACAGGATTTAGCTCCAGATTTGATTTCCAAAGTGCTCCATCTTTCCAACTGCTCTTTATCCATAATTGTTGAGGTCTCACTTTCTGTATATATAATTTTTTTACTTCTTGAGCCTGAAAGATCCTTGTACCCCAGGTACTTGTTCTATGCTTATTTACTTGATCACATTTATTCAACGTGATTATAAATAAGTTTTCCATTTAAGACCATTATGCTTTGTCAGCTCTTGGTTACATTCAGGGTTCCAGAAAACGTTCTTTCTTGTTGTGGTGTCTACCTTTAGCCTCAGTTAATAGAATCTTATCTGGAGCCTTCGAACCTAGCAGGTGGGATACTGAATATATAACTGCTAGGGCATTTTATGACTCTCTAGCTCATACTGCTATTGGACTAGGAAGTTTAAACCCAAAATTCATTTCTGTCTGGTAAGTTTCCCTTCAAAATGTTCACCAAGTGGAGAGATTCCAGGCTTCATGCACACCCTGTCATTTAAAGGAACTTGCTCCACTGAACTTCAACTATACTAGAAAGATACACTTGACTCCAATATTATCTTCCATTATCTCCCTCTCTTCAGAACATTAAAGGCCACCCTACTGCTATGGCCTCATGCTCTGTCGCTATCCTTTATCCTTCTCTTCCACCTCAATCTCTTCAAGGTCACTACCCACAAAGAGTATGTCTACATTTGCAATTTAGGTCAACTTAAGGATGCTTAAGTCGACCTAAAGAACCTTGCGTCCACACCGGGCTTTCATTAAGTTGACTTAAGAGCTTCCTTAATAACTTCCCCTCTTTAGGTTGACTTAAGGCCTAAGGCGACCTTATTAAGTCGACCTAAAACTGGTATGGACTCCCTAAGTCGACTTAATTCCCTATGTTGACCTAGGGCTGGGAAGAAGGGAGCCATGCGCGGCTCCCCCTGAGGACAAGGGAGCCGTGTGCGGCTTCCCAGTGAGAAGGGAGCTGCATGCCGTGGCTCCCTTCTGCCGGGGAGCCCTGACTCCCTTCCCTTGAGCCACAGCCCTCTGTTGACCTAGCACCTGCGTGTGTGGATGCAGGCAGTCGACTTAAGTTTTTAGTGTAGATGCTGTAAGTTGACTTAACAAGGTCAACTTAAAATCAACCTTGTTAAGTTAATTTAACAGAGTTGACTTAGCTTTTCTAGTGTAGACATACCCAAAGGTGGTAGCAGAGAATTATTAAGTGAGACTGTACAAGGTTCTCTCCTCACCATTAATACCTGGGGCGGGGTGGGGACCTTTGCTGATACCATAATTCAGCTAGGAACCAAAAGGTTGAAAAGTGCCACAGCAAAGAGTCAAAGCCCACTTTCCAGATGAGAGCACTGTTGTCCCATATCCTGTCCTTACCAAGTTCTTCATACTAACATTGGTCATAAAAGATAAGGTGTCTCAGGAGGCTTTTCTGGGTCTTCACTCTTTATTTTAAGGACCACTCAAAAGGGACTCGGATTGTTTGAATACAAATCAGTAAAGATTGTACTACTGCCTGAAGAGATGTTCATCTGAGTATCAAGGATATTTAAGACTAGTCTTCTAGGCTGCGTCTACACTGGTAAATTAAGTCGACTTAAGCTTGGCTTAAGTCGACTTAATTTGCCCTGCATCTACATTACACTTTGCTTAAGTCGACTTAAGGAAAATAAAGTCAACTTAATTAAAATTAATTCGACTTTATTAAACCACCTTTCTACTCGACCTAAGGCTTAATAGTCAAATTAAGCCAGTGTAGCCCTGGGGTAGCCCTAAGTTGACTCAGGGCTACCCCAGGACTACACCAATGCCGTCCCTGATGGGCGGGAGAGGGCACGCAGGGGGAGCCTGGCATGACCCCCAAAGGGCAGGGTGTGACACTGTCTGGATTTAGGGCCATTAAGGACAAAGAATACAACCATTGTGTCCTTAATGGCTCACCAGGTAACTCCCTGGGACCATTGTCCTGACACATTCCTAAACATTAAGGACACAATGGTTTTGCACAGACGCCTCTGTCAGACATTTCCATAAAATAACATAAATTAAAGTCTAGATAGAACACCATATTCCTAACTTCTAATTGAAATAGAATTCCTAGACAAACTATATAATCATTCCCAGCAAATTACTACCTTTCTATTGATACCGAACATAACATAGCTCCTATGGATTATAGCATTTATGAGATATCCATTGAAAATAATATCATAAATGCTTCCCTAAATCCAGACAGCATCACACACAGGGCTCTGCCCTGCCAGGGTCCCTGTCCCCCTTTGCCCCATTGCACACAAGGGGTGCCCCCACCACCACCGTGGACCTGCCCAAGGTGCCCCTAACCCCAGAAAGTCGACCTAGAGCATCCAGTGTGGACGCTCTAGGTCGACTTTCTAAGTTCCCCTTTAAGCGGACTTTAATTTTAAGTGTAGACACACTAAGTTGACTTAACTAAGTCGACTTAAAGTCAACTTAGTTAAGTCGACTTTAAAGTGCAAGTGTACACATAGCCTAGATAGCTAAGACCTCTAAAGTATGGCAAAGGTGAAGAAAACTGAGCTGAATATTTTTATTTCTTCAAAATAGTTGTGAAAATTCAAATGAGAGGAAGAAATTTTTAATTCTGATTTTTGCAAGAGAAAATTTCTATTGTTTGCTACCCTACTTATTACTCAGAGAGTTAGGCTCCACTTTACAGCACTGTACAAACATGCTTTATTAATAACTTAGATATAAATATGGTCTTTGAAAACATTACTTATTATATATCTGAATACTATACCTCATTCCTTTTCCTGAAGTGTCTTTATGGCCAACAATTTTTTCCCTATTCTCTTTTGCTTTTTCCACCATGTCCTCAAATTTTTATAGTTATAAATTATACCCTCAGTGATTTCCTTCATAAGGAATAAAAAGTGCCTTCTTATTTCATGTTAGCTATTGAAGACAAGACAGTTTGTAATTCTCATGTTTCAGTAGATCAAGAAAGATGACAGGACTTCACCTTCATTAGGAAAGATACTTTCATACCAAATTATTTTACATGTGCTAACTACAAACCTTTATTCCTAGTAATGACAAGCCCATTGAAGTCAATGGGACCAGCATTCAAGCATTGTTCTTTTTATAGCTGCTTAGGTTTCTCAATCTCCATTACTTCCTTGGTCACTGTGGGCTCTTTTTGCTGTCCTTACTCATTGTTTGTTCCTCACAGTATGGTATCCATGCTACCTATTGATATTTTACCTGGTGTATCACAGATAGAATGTCAAGAGTTTGTGTGTTCTCACTAAATCCACTGTTCATAAAAAAAAAGTTAAATGCTGTCCAGAATAGGAGTAACTTGCTGAATCAGGGGGTTTAACCATCTACCTAACGTTTACAGGAGCAGACTTATTGAATTTAGAGGCTTAAATGATGCCTTGAAGGATGGACTTCTGCATGAGCCTGAATCTGGCCCCAAATGCATAACAATTAGGAAGCAATTTGTTTTATTTTTGTTCATTTGATAAAGTAATTTAGGATAAGCTTACTGAGAAACAGAAAGGTCTGATCTATAAAGGCCAATATTCTCAATCTCAGATGCCTAATGGTAAATTAGGATAATAAACAGTGGACTCATAAGTAAGTGATATCTCCACTATGTCATTTTATCTGTTGGTTTAAAGGATATCATCCTTTATTAAATTTAAAAGACTTTTTCAAGATGCAGCTTGAATATAAGAATACATTTATGGCTATCTAACCTTTTTGGCTTTGAAGCTGTTACTATAAAATATTAGTACACACCAACACTTTAATCTTTAGCATTTCCAAAGAGGAAAAAGGTTAGAAATTATACTGATCCACTCTACAATAGCATCTTTACTCATTTATGCCTCAATTCAACAAGGCACTTGAACATGTGCTTCACTTAAAGAACACACTCAAATCCATCTTGATCCAGCAAAACACTAAGTATATGCTTTCAGTCCCATTGACTACAGTGCAGTTTATACATCTGCACAACAGTTTTGTTTAATCAGGGCTTTATAGGGGCAAATCTAAAAGTTGAGTAAAGTCATTGAGAATCTCATTCATTTCAATGAATTAATTTGGATCAAGTTTGTAAAGCTATAAAATCACTGACTGTTGTGGGTCTGATTAATAGATTATGGCCCTTTTGCATTGTTCTGGCTTTGTGACATTCAGGAAGGTTTCAGAGTAATGTGGATGGGCATTTAACCTACAAGGAAGCTTCTTTGCACCTCCAGAGTGGTGTAAAGAGGCCTTAATATAAATACCAATCAGACCCTTCAACTTAGAATTAGAACTTCCATGATTTCTTCTGGTGAGAGAAGAATTAATTACATTTTATACTAGTGAGCAGCAAGAGGCATTACTGTAATTTCACTGACTGCATTCACTTCCAGCTCAAGAACAGCAAAGTTGATCCAGTCCAGAAGATTTGTTTTCCCTGGGGATTAATCAGGGAAAAAAAGGTACATCTAAGTGGTAATGCATGGTTCTCCATCTCTTTCCTCCCCATCCCTGAATTTCCAATTCCATTTATAGGGGATAAGGTATGGAATCATAAGCTACTTCTAACCATGGCTATTGCTTCATGCTAGCATCATTTGTTTCTTAAAGGAAATAGATATAATAAAGGATTTCTGTTCAACATGTATTTTCCTTCACTTAACAAGAGATAAAAAGCATTTATCATTGTTATTTGTACGACAGTAGCTTCTGTTAGCCTTAAGTGAAATGAGCCTTAAGTGAAATGTGTATCCCATTGTGCTAGGTCTAGTGCAAGCACATAGTGAGACAGTTCCTGCTCCACCTCTGAAAAGGATGGGGAGCAGAAAACAGAGGTTAAGTGACTTGTCTGAGGTCACAACACAAGTCAGTGACAGAACACACAGCTAGCTCTCCTGATTCATGGATCAGATTTCTCTCCACTAGCCCATGCTGGTTCTAAAGAGCTGAGTTCAAAGATTCAGGTGGGCAAGTTAAAACTTTTTAAACCATCAACATTATCTGAGAGAGCTGGGGTTTTGGCTAAACAATTTATTAATTAATTATTAATTATTATTATTATTATTTTTATTATTATTATAATAAGTATCTACTTTCAGTAAAAAAATTACACTTAAAAAAAATACAAAATACCACATCCAAAAAGCAAAATATTTCCATTTTCAGCTATTATTATTTTTGGTGGTTTTGGTACTTGAACTTCTGCAAATAAATTGAAATATTGAATGAACTAACCCACCAGTTTTTTTACTAGCTCTAGGGTACAACTTGTTCTGGCTTATTTTCATTCCCAGCAGAAAAAGAGTTTACCAGAGAAACACTGAGTAAAACATTTGGTTTTAGTAGAAAAGTAAATTTAAGGAGATGGAAATAAACCCAGTTTATAAGAATTGGTGCATGGCCATTTACTGAAACTGGCTTTGAATAGCAACAGATAGCAGCGCCATTCTTTTAAAAAAGAAAAAAAAAATCCATTTCACATTTCCTTATGAAAGCATAAAGCAAACACAGTTCTGAGATTCTGGGAGATGTGGACCTTTATGTTAATGCAGAAGTGGATCTTACTGGAAATCACTTTTGTACTTTACCTAAAAAAGATAATTTCTTAACAGAGAAAAGATATCAAGTGCTCAGACATTCTCACTTCATTCATATATCTGAGTGAATGAAGCAGAAACAGCTGAGAAACAATGATAACCCTATTCTGTATTTAAAGAAAAAAAACAAACAGATTTATGGAAGGGAAAAAATGAGCTACCTTTCGCCCCTTCAGTTTCTCCCTACTTATTTTGCAGGGGAATGTGACAGATTCCTAGCTGTTGTGCAATCTGTCTTTGTTGACCAAATAGTTAGGGAGAGTCAAATTCTGTCAAAAACCAACTTTTCATGTAAAACACAATTTTCAGTTAATGAACATTTTGTGAAGCGTGTCTGCTCTCTGTATAACATTTTGTTCAGTCAAAAAATGAAATAGTTTAGTTTGGATACCCCATCCTGGCAGAGGTATTGCTACATAAGAAAAAGATTCAGGGCACAAGTCCCCAAACCCATACCTATCAGGCAGAGGCCCGCTGAGTTTGAGTGGGAAGGCATAGGCAGAGTTTGACCCCTTAATTTAGGGGCAGGGGAAAAGCACTGAGTGGCTCATAAACCCCCGCCCTGCCTCCTGTCCCGCCCCCTCCCCCCTGTAACAGCTCTTTCCTAATAAAGTAGCCTGACTCCAAGAATCAACCACTTCTAGACACCACCAGGCAAAGTGCCAGACCTGCCAGATGGCTGCAGTGCCCCAGCACCAGTGGGGGTGATCTGAGGGCCCCACAGAGCCTGTCCCAAGCGTTGTGCTGCCCCAACACACTTCGAACCCAGGTTGACTGAGTTGACCCGCCCCCGGAGCACCACTGGTCCTCCTACCTCAAGGCTGGCCTGTAGCCAGCCAGGCCGCCAAATCACCCTGGCCCTCAGCTGGACAATCCACCTAGGGCAGAAATAAGGGAAATAGTTTGTAGAGGGGTTGTTTTCCCACTCTGGCCTCTGAAGGGTTCAAAGGGCCTGAGTGTACCAGCCAATCGGCTGCCAAGCCAATAAGAGGGCAGGCTGCCAGTATATAAAGGAAGCACTAGCTTTAGCTATTCAGTCTGTCTTGGGAGCTAGAGGGGAGAAGGTCTCTCAGGCTAGCAGGGGACAGGACCCTGGAGAGCTCACAGTACAGGGCTGCAAAAGGAGCCAAACAGAGCCAGGATTCCCCAAAGGAACAGACTGGGGCAGAGACTGGAGCAGAGGTCCAGGGGCAAGGAGCCAGGGATGGACGGCAGCTGGACTCCAGGGGGTAAGCAGCGAAGTGTGACTGGGGCTGCGGGGAAAGCGTCCCAGGAAGGTGCCTGTCATATGGAGGAGGCAGCCTCAGGGGAGGCACATAGGGTCCCTGGGCTGGACCACAGAGAAGTGGGTGGGCCCAGGTCTGTCCCTGCTCCCCCAGCATGCCAGGAGTGGCACAGGCTCTCTGGCCCATTGACTCTTAACATAGTGGGCCTGGACTAAGGCAAGCTGGACTGGGGGTAGACTTAGCAAGGCTCAGATTAAGGGCTGAGGCCTTATCAGGAACCGTGTGGAAGTGGTGAAAGGGCTAGCCACTGCCACAAAGTGGGTTGGTGGGACTTATTTATATCCCAGGAGGGGTGGACCTTGAGGAAAGACTCAGCTAGAGAACTGAGGGCCTGGGACAGGACTCGCACAAGAATCAGTATGTGAAGAGGTGGAGCACTGACAACCTATCATGGGACCACTTGACCAATTCCCTGAAAAACCACCACCAGGAGATGCCCTGCAGTTGGGTCATGTGCAGACTCCGCTACACAGTTGTTGCACTTCTGCAGGGGCACCATTTCAGATTTTGGGAGGGTGTGGCAACTTTAACTATGATTCCAGGGACTACTTCAGCACCTGAAAACTCTAAGGTGTGTTTTTGTTTTGGAAGTATGTCAGCTAGATTTCTAACTTATAGGTACTGCACCTAATTTCTATAAGAAAAAATTCCTAAGGAAAAAAACCCAATTAAGTGATTATGTTTTTGTAAATTTAGAACAATTAGGTGGTAAGACAGCAAACGATTCCCATTCCCAAATTTGACTAGGCAAATAATGACAACACTGATTTAGGCCACTACAAATGAAAGAATTAAGAAGTTTAATGCAGTTGGAAGTTATCCATGTGCTTTACCTTCTGCATTTCTCTAAGTGTAGACAGTGGACAAAAATTAATTCTTCTCTTTGTGATTCATTTCACTTTCTGTGTCCTAATAAGTGCTTCCTTGTTTGGGTTGCAAACACTCCACAGGAATCTTGGTCTAAGAACTGTTTTCAGTCACATACATAGCTTTTTTTTAAAAAAAGGTTTTGGAATTTTTGTAGTTCATAGTTTTAGAACTTTTTAAAAAAAAAAAAAGTCATAGGTGCTGGTTCTGGGGGTGCAGCATTTCCTGACTTGAAGTGGTTTCTATTATTTAGAGGGCCAACATGATGGCTACATGATCTCTACATTATTCTTGGGCATGATATTTTGGAGATCTTTCCCTCAGGAAAGAGATGTTCAGATTACATGCTGTAACTTGATCATCTTTCACCACTAATATTAACAAGCTGATGCTGACTACAGGGTTAAGATAGACATTTAAAAGTTGTCAAGGAGGGAAATAGTAGAGAGAAAGTATATGCATTAACAAATGAAGGAAGGGGTGAAATTAATGATGGCTAAAATCTAGCATATAGATATAAGGATATGAGAGAGGAAACACCAAAACAATGAAATTCACTGAGTTTGAGTCCCCCCCCCCCCCCAATATTAGAGAGCAAGACGAGCTAAAAGTTATTTACCAGGAGTAGCTGGACAGACAGTACACCACAGACATGACACAGCTCTAATGGCTGCTTGATGAGGGGAGGCAGCAGTAGCTTGCAGCAACTCCTCAGCAGGTATTCAGGAAAAAAGTAGGTCCTAGAAAAGGGTGCATCTACACTTATAAATTAAGTCGATTTAAGCAGGCTTAAGTCGACTTATTTACTCCATGTCTACACTGGGCTTTCCTTAATTCGACTTAAGATGCTCCTTAAGTCGAATTAAGGAAAAACTAGTTCGAATTAATAACACCTCGTTATAATTCAAACTAGTGTTTAAGTCAACTTTATTAAGTCGACTTAGCCAGTGTAAATGCCCTAAGTTGACTTGGTCAACTTAGGGCACCGGGAACAAGGGAGCCCTGCATAGCTCCCTGGCAAAAGGGAGCCACCGTGGCTCCCTTGTTCCCTGGGGAGCCCCTGCTCCCTTCTCCCCAGACCTGCAGCTTCCCTACCGGGAAGCCATGGTCCCGGGGAGAAGGGCTCCCCAGCCAGGGCTCCAGCAGGAGGGGATCCCCTGCTGGAACCCTGGCTCGAGAGCCTGGGAGGCGGACAGCTTGTCCCGGCAAGAGCCAGCCGGCGCACGGCTGGCTCTGCCGGGACCGAGAAGTCGCTTCCGGCTTGTCCTGGAGAGAGCCAGCTGGCTCTGCCAGGACTGAGAAGCCGCTTGCTTTATTACATGAGCTTTCATGGGAGAAAATCCCACTTTGAAGAACATTATTGTTCTAGTAACATGCCTATTGCGATGTCATGTGTCTGGTCATGAAGCTCCTCTAGGTAATATTCCCAAAGATGTGTCCTCATGGCTCAACATATGCAGATAAAACTCTCCAGGAGTAGATGGGTAGTTCACACCTCATTAAGACATGTATAGATCAAACCCACCTCAGCACTCTAGGAACAAAAGAGTGGGCTATGCACCAACAGAGGAACCACAATGAGGTGATGCTCACAGACTCAGGATGTGGATGTGTTCATGAAAGGATATTGTCACCTGATTCTGAGGGGAGAAGGCAGAGCCCCACAGGGGAGAAGGATCATTTTAAAAGGAGAGACATTTCCCCTGCTCGCTTTCTTCTACCTCTATCTACAAATACTGCCAAGCAACTAAAGTGCTGACCAAAGGGGAGAGCCTAGCTGAAGGGGAAACCGGTCAGCCTGTGGTGAGACAGCTCCAGTGCATTGACTAGGGTCTTAATGACTTTTCCTCTTTTTATCCCCTTATCACTGTACTCTCTCCAAGAGACAGCCAAGTGCAGTGCAAATCCATGGCATGTTACTTGGAACCACAGCTTTATTTGATATAATGGAGGATGCTGAGATGCATGGTACTTGCTAGATGTATAAACCAAGCTCAGTTTACCATTATTTTTGTCTGCCTGTCCTTTGCCAGTCAGCAGATTGCACAGTTAATGAATTAACTGCTTGGCCATGGTCTGTAGATCCTTGAGTGAGTATTTTAGCCCCTGCCACAGCAGATTCAATTTGGCTAGCAATAAATACAGCTTTCTATAAAGTGAATTCTGTTTCCAAGCAGTAATCACTTATATGCATTCAGAGTATGGTTGTGCTTGAATCATCTCATGGGACTTATCCTGTCCTGATATGAAACAAGTTTTCACAAAGTAGCAATATATTGTTGAGTATAGTCATTACTGGTAGCTTATTAAAGCTGAAACTATAATACCCCTTAGCAGGCAGTCAAATGCAGAACATGTTTTTTGACTTCAAGTACCCAGAGAATGTATTAGCAGAACTTCCTCCTTGTGAATTGAGGACTCATCCTCACTACATATTAGGATACACATCTCAGTCATACAAAGCCAGTTTATAAAAACTACTCCATGGCAGAGCAGAAGAATAAGAGGGGGAAGCTAGATGCTAGACACCTTCATTAGCAAACAGTTAAAGAATGGATTTGGGAGAGAACTAGAGTGCTGCACACTTAAATGTTTTTAAAACTTCTAAAGAAGACTTACGCAAATAATCCTGTGGGTGTAAGTAGCATGTAACATGCTTTGGTAAGCCAAGAAACTGCTGACAGAATGGGGAAGGTGAAGACATGTGCACTCTTCTAATGCTGCAGCCCTCCCACTCTTGCCTATCTGCCCAGAAATATAAATCCCCCCACCTTCCCCAAACATTCCCTCCTTGGCACCACCTTTCAAATTTAGGTGTCTTATCCTTCTTACTGTCTCCCACCATCACCACCTACCCCAAATTCTTTCCCTCTCTCTCTCAATACACACATCATCCTCCCCTCCCCAGGCTTTCCCCTAACATGTATCCTCTCAGCTTCCCTCTAATACCATGTCACCAACCCTACTACCCCCTCACTAAAATGCTGGCCTTGGCTTTGGTTCCCTCCACCTGAATGTCAGTGCAATTCAGATCACTGCAGCAGCCCACATCAGGACTTTCCACACTTTCTTCTCTCATTTCCAAAGTTCACATTTATGCACTTCATTTTCCCCATCCAAAGTCCATGGATCTATTTACGACTAAACTCCTTCAGTCTTCTGAATGAGCATACAGAACATGAACACTACAAAAAATGAGAATTATAATTTGTCTCCAGGGCAGCCACAATTCCATGATTACCCACACAGGAAAATCATACCTGACAAGGATTAAGAGCAGTAGGCATAATGCATGTCTTTGTTGTTACAGCAGTCTCAGGAGAGCATGTGCTAACAATATGTGGATCAAGGCACAATTACCCTTATCCACCCATGGAACATCTATAGAGGGTTTACAGAACAGCAGGTTAATGTGGATATATCAGAATTGATGGAAGTATTCTATCCTGCACTCTCCTCTTTGACCAAGACCTTTGCACATGCAGATACAAACACAAGCCCTTACTATCATGAGTCATGAATCACCCTATAAAAAAACCAAGATGCTGGGTGCAGTCAGTGGAAAACAAGGAAACAAGATTGCATTCTTAATCTATTCAATTTCACTAAACAAAAGAAGAAAAGAATTAGCTAATTAGGAAAATTACCTAACAGATTTTACAAAAACAGAGATGCCATTCAGTCTTTCAAAAATAAAAACTAAAAAGTTTGGTTCCTAGCTAAATTTAGGGGCCGAGAGAAAGAGGAGAATGGACATTATTTTTAATAATGAAAATAAAGGGACAATAAACTGTTGTCTCTTTGGAGGATGAAGAGGTATTAGTCCTAAAACTGCTATATGACCAGGAAAAATTTCCACCATTCATTCCCTCTTTATAATCATTGCCAGGAAACTATCATTATCTCTATTTCACATTTTCATTACAATTGTGCCGACCTGAATGAGAAATCAGAATGTTAGTGTATACTGCAGTCTGCATAAAATAGCAGTGTTCTGCACTTCTTGCTTCCACTCTACTCTATTCCAATTATCTCTAACCAATGTATTGAGATAGAAGTGGTCAGTACACATAGCCAGGCAGACTTTTTGCCTTTAAAAAAATAAAAAAAAAAATTATCTGGCTCTGTCAACATTGATTCTCTGTATCAGAGAGGCGGATACTTGACCTGCGTGAGTATATGGAGGCTATTGCCAAATAAATTTAGGGACATACAGTGAAGTTCATAATCAGTCACATCTGATATTAGTGTCAAGTCTTTCCCTCTGTTCTGTTTTGAGCATGAAAAGACCTGATGAGAGGGAAAAGGACAGACTAACCTGGATCACTATGCCTGGATATAAGCCATATACATTTCTCTTGTTGACCCTTGATTTTTAAGCACTTAAACAACGTAATAATTTTTATTTACATTACAATAGCACCTCTCATCCAAGTATTTGTATTACAGAAGACGCCTCTCAACTGAGATGATGGCTCAGATGTACTAGGTGCTGTACATTCCTAATATGAAGTCCCTGCCCCAAAGAGCTTACAATCAAAATGGATGACAAAAAAAATGGATAAAAGTGTAGCCAGGGTAACACAGGTATTGGCTCAGGCTAGCCACCAGAGTCCAAATCCACACAGCCTCCCTGGGTACATACTTAAGCTATTAGTCACCAGAATAATCATTTTAGCCATGTAGTCTAGTCCAGCATTTACACTGGATGCCTAGGTCGACTTGTAGGGGCTAGGTGGACCTGGGACTGGTCCACGGTGGCAGGGGGACACCCCTTGCCAAGTGCCAGGGGGCAAAGGGGGACAGGGACCCACCCTGCCCTGTGGGGGGGGGCATGCCAGGCTCTCCCTGTGCCAGCCACCCTGGCAGGGAGGGCAGTGGGGAAGTCCTGGAGAGCCCTAAGTCGACTTAGGGCTACTCCACATCTACTCTGGCTTAAGCCAGAGTACTCTGACTTTAGAAAGTCGACTTAAGCAGAAAGTCGACTTAAAAGGAGGTTTAACAAAGTCGACTTAGTTTTTCCTTAAGTTGACTTAAGGAAAGTGTAGTGTAGGCGCAGAGAAAATTAAGTCGACTTAAGCACCTGCTTAAGTCAACTTAAGGAAAGTGTAGTGTAGACACACCCTATAAGTCCAGGTGTGGGATGCTAAACCATACAGCTGTCTCTTCCAGGCATTTTCTCCTACCACGGCAATGAAGGGGCCTTCAGAAGAGAAGCCAAGTGACAGTTCCTTCCAGGAGCCCAGTGGGTGGCAGTCCCACTCAGTGCCATTAGGATCAGGCTTTGGCAATATGGTGAGCTGATATTATTTGAATTATTTGGGGGCTATGAAATGCAAAGAGTCTAATCAAGGAACTCAATTTGTGAAATCATTTGAATTCTTGTCTCAATACTTATTTGCACAGAGACAGTTTTAACATCAATACATGTGCCAACATTAAAAATGTACTCAAAATGACAGATTTGAGCAAATGCATAGCCAGCAGCCAAAACAACCTGTGTTAAAGAAATGTCACTAACCATATATGACAATCTCTTTTCCCATGATGCAAAAAAATAATGTTAGTCATGAGGGTTTGTTTTCAAATGATGCAACAAACAATTGCAATGACGGTAGATTAACTTCCAAACTATAAGGAATAAGAGTCTCATTCGGAGGGTAATAGTTCTATCAATAATACTTAGAACACATCATCTTTGAAAACAAATCCTTCAAAATGGCATGTCCTAAGATATTTACCCATCAACTGATCTCTATTCCATTTTAATGATGCGTAAACTCCTTTCACCTCTCCCAAACTTGAGGCAAGCTAAACAGTACATTTTTTTAAAATAAAAAGTTATACTTTCCTTCCAAAAAGTATAAAAATATTTCATTAAAATATACATACATACCACTAAGGTTATCTTAAATTATTTTGCCAGTATGAAGTATCCATGGAATAAGCAATAAACTACAGGGCCCCTGCTACGACACTAAGGCTGCGTCTACATTGGTAAATTAAATTGACTTAAGCTTGGCTTAAGTCGACTTAATGTGCCCTGCGTCTACACTACACTTTGCTTAATTCTACTTTAGCAAAAATAAAGTCGACTTTAGCAAGCCACCTTTCTACTCGACCTAAGGCTTAATTCGACTTTCTAAAGTCGAATTAAGCCAGTGTAGCCGTGGGGTAGCCCTAAGTCGACTTAGGGCTACCCCAGGACTACACCAATGCCCTCCCTGCCAGGGGGGGCACATGGGAACCCTGGCATGCCCCCCAAAGGGCAGGGCATGTGGGCACGGTATGACACTGTCTGGATTTAAGGAAGCATTTATGATATTTTCTATGGATATCTCAAATGCTATAATCCATAGGAACTATGTCATGTTTGGTATCAATAGAAAGGTAGTAATGTGCTGGGAATGATTATATAGTTTGTCTAAGAATTCTATTTTGATTAGAAGTTAAGAATTTGATGTTATATCCATACTTTAACTTGTCATTCTGGACAAATGTCTTAGATGGGAGGGTGTGAACAACCATTGTCTCCTTAAAGTTAAGGAATCTGCCAGGTGATGTGGACACAGGGAGTAAACTGATGAGCCATTGAGGACATAAAGGATACACTCTAGGTCGACTTTGTAAGTTCCCCTTTAAGTCGGCTTTAATTTTAAGTGCAAACACACTAAGTCGACTTAACTAAGTCGACTTAAAAGTGCAAGTGTAGACATAGCCTAAGGGCCTGAGCCAACACCCACAGAACGCAGAGTTTCCATT
This sequence comes from Pelusios castaneus, assembly GCA_007922175.1. Taxonomy (NCBI): domain Eukaryota; kingdom Metazoa; phylum Chordata; order Testudines; family Pelomedusidae; genus Pelusios; species Pelusios castaneus. The sequence goes on from ML685839.1 coordinate 1,163,870, forward strand.
TGCTCAGTAGGCTTTGGATTCAGCCCCTACTCTTCCTTAAGAAATGCCTACACTACGAAAATGCTTTGTGTTTAAAAGCATGGTAGCTAATAGGTTTTAACTAATGCATCTTTAACACTAGTACAAACAAGCTTTAAACACTTATACATACATTAGTTGGTTTATCCCAAGGTATTGATTGAGATCATTCAGTAGTTTCATTTACTTATCTTGCTTTCCCTCAAATACTCTTGGAAAAAAAAAACTTTTAAAAAAAGCATACAAATAACCAATTATTTCTTCAAAAGTGTGATAAGAACAGTGAACAACCTGCTGAAATCCTGCCAACATTGCAGTCAATAGCAAAACTCTCCAATGCATCCAGGACTTCCCATTCATTCTGTTCTCTTGCACATAGGCACTGAGAGGAAAAAGCTTCCATAACGCTGGTGCTTATTACAGTTAACACCATGTTCCTGTTTGACAAAGCACCACTTGGTATATATTTAAGGGGTGCAGATTAAGTTAAATGTTAGATTAAAAAAAATGAACTGTCCAGAGCAGGAGCTGCAGCCACAGTTTTATACAGGCTCCAGGGCCCTGAAGCCCTCTGCTCCTAATGGCCCTTCCCCACTCTGGGACTTTTAACCTCTTCAAATCCACAGCAGGGAAACCATCCTGCTACAGTTTATAATCCATAGGAAATTCCATATATAGGTTAAATTGCAACATTGATTATGTTTAAGATGGAACTAGGCTCAGACACAGAAGGTGTATTTAAATACTTTAGTCCAGTGGTTCCAAAACCATGGCTTGAGGGCCAAAAGTGGTCCACAGGGGGTTTTCAAACTGGCCCACCACTCTCCCTCCACAGGCAGCAGCTCCCTTCTGTAGTCCAACAGGCAGAACATGTTGCCACATGACAAAGACTGGTGCAGGCAGGCTCCTTGCTACAAGCAAGAGGATGGAAGATCAGCATTTCCTCCTCCTGTCTGTAGCAGTGAGCACAGCAAAGCAATCCAGCCAGAGAGAGGGAAGCACTGATGTCCTATCCCACTGACTGATGAAGGGAGCCACTGCCCAGGAACTCAGTTGGAACACATGGGGCTGCAGGATGCATTCACTTTTTCTGCTGCAGCCAAGGGGACAGGAGATTACTGAGGAAGGAGGCAGTCTCCTTTCTGAACTCCTTCTGTCCGGCTGCAGAGGGGGGCAAGGGAAGGCTGCTGGCAGAGACTGGTGGCCCTTCAGAGTTGTAACAATGATCTATGTGGCCCTTGAGCCAAAAGGGTTGGGAGCCACTGCTATATACCAATACAATATAGTTCAGGTCCTCCTCAACAGCCAAAAAAAAGTACTGAAACATTGCATTTGTCTTTTTTCTTTACTTGGTGTAATAAGGAAAACTCTGCATGGTGAAAATGACCGTTCCCAGATGACTATTGGTATGTTTCTCTGCTGTAATATGAAATTCTAACCTACCCTATTAATAATTGCAATTAGAGTTCCATCTGTTTAATATGGATTTATACCACCACCTGCACTCATTCTAAGAGATTAAAACGGCCAGGTAGTGATGATTATGAGAAATAAGGGAGATAATCATCTGGACAAAAAGCCTTAGATGGTACCATTGTTTGCTGAGGGCCTTTAGGGTTTATTTCTGCCCCTCTTCCTTAGGTCTTAAATGTTTTACCCATAATAAACAGCTCTGTAATGTTTACAGAAATGGCATGTTCCATGCAAAACCAATTTTGTAAGTATGATAAATTGTTTGCATACACAGAGGTTCTTGATAGTTACTGGAATTAGGTACAACAGATGTCAAATTAACTTTTGGCTGGTGAGATGACAGATGAGTGATTGCAATGTGGAAACATTAGGCAAGTTGATAATAGACTTTCTAACACATACTGCTGTCATTTCATAATGCTGCTGGGCTTAAAAAAAAAAACCCTCTATGAATAGAGTAGGGGAAAAGTGAAAAGGAAAGTAGGTTACATTCATAACAGTCTGGTTCAATATTTCATGGGTTCACTATTTATCATACACCGTTAAATGACCAATCCTCACATTTGATTAAGCTACTGAAGAAGGAGAGTCACAGACCAAAAAGAAACAGTTACCCAAACAAAAATGAAGTCTTTAGGAAAAGATTTATGAATTTTGACAAAGAGGAAACTTTAACATGATAGTTACCAGAAGTTATTTCTAGTGGATAGGAGGCAGTGAATTAGACTTATAGGCCATGTCTACACTAGAAAGTTAGGTCAACTTTATTAAGTTGACTTAATAGGGTCGACTTAAAGCCAACCTTATTAAATCGACTTAATAAAGCGGACTAAGTTAAGTCAACTTAGTCCACTTTGTTAAGTCGACCTCACCACCCTTAAGTCAACTTAAGGGTTACTCCACGTCCACACTGTCTTTAAAAATCGACTTAAGGAGTTGACTTAAGGCTTAAGTCAACCTAATAGGTGGTTCTTATTAAGTCAATTTAAGGAATTTCTTAAGTCAGCTTAATGAAAGTCTGGTGTGGACAGGAAGTAATTTAGGTCGACTTAAGCCTCCTTAAGTCAACCTAAATTGCTAGTGTAGACATACCCATAGACTAAGGTCAGAAGGAACCAATATATCATCTAGTCTGACCTCCTTCACAATATAGGCTACAGAACCTCACCCAACCACTCTTGTAATAAATCTTTAATCTATGACTGAGTTATTAAAGTCCACAAATCAGGGATAAAAGAACTACACCAGCAAGTGAGCTGTGCCCCATGCTACAGAGGAAGGCAAAAAACAAGAAATAAACACAACCTTTGCCAATCTGTCCTGGGGGAGAATTCCTTCCTGACCCTCAATATGGTGATCAGTTAAATCCTAAGCATGTGGACAAGACTCACTAGCCAGAGACTCAAGAAAGAATTTTCTTTAATAACCAGAACCTACCCCATCAAACGTCCCATCTCAGGGCATTGGCATATCCACCACCAGGAGTTACAGATCAGTATCTTGCCAAACTGACCTGTCCATATACACCAGTGGTTTTCAAACTTTTCTTCCTGAGACTCAGTTGAAAAAATAATCATTTATGCCCATGATACAATGATTACATCTTTGAGCAATGCATTCCAGTCTTTCGGCAGTGGCAGCAAGAGGTGCTGTGACCCAGTACCTGAGGGTGTGTCTACACTTGTAAATTAAGTCGACTTAAGCTTGCTTAAGTCGACTTAATTTACTCTGCGTCTACACTACACTTTCCTTAAGTCGACTTAAGCAACCTAGTTTAAACCTAGTTTAAAGTTCACTTTAGGCTTAAGTCGACTTTCTCTCCAGGTCTCCCCCACTGCCCTCCCTGCCACAGGGAGAGCCTGGCATGCCCCCCACCCTGACCCTATGCCTTGCCAGGGTCCCTGTCCCCCTTTGCCCCATTGTACCAGGTACAATGAAGCAAAGGCTGAGCCCCCAGCACTTGGCAAGGGGTGACCCCCTGGCACCATGGACCTGTCCAAGGTCCCCCTAACCCCTAGAAGTCGACCTAGGCATCCAGTGTGCATGCTCTAGGTCGACTTTGTAAGGTCTCCCTTAAGTTGACTTAAAATTTAGATGTGGACATGCTAAGTCAACCTAAATTTACAAGTGTAGATATAGCCTGAGTGTCTGGGACCCTGCACTGGGTCCTGACCCATAGTTTGAAAACCACTGCTATATACTAACCCCTTTGTAAGTTTATCAAGCTCAGTTTTGAAGAAAGGTAGGGTTTTTGCCCCCACAGCTCCCCTTGGAAGGCTATTGCAGAACATCACTCCTCTGATAACCAAGGAGCATAGAATTCTCTACCATCAAGCCAACACAGTTTGTTTCAGTGCTGGCCAAAATAAATAAATAATTTTAATAAATAAAATTGACGGTGATTTACACAAAACTTTAAAACAAGCTCAGGCCGAGTCTTACCAGTGTCCACAAATAAGCAGTGGTTTGTTGTTACGTTATTTATATTATTGCTACATTTGAAGCCCCAAATGAGACTGGGGTTTTATTGTGTTAGGTGAAGCACAAATAACCAAACAGAAATGTTGCCTGCCTTGGAAGATTTTCCAATCTAAATTAACAATACAGACTGTGTGGGAGAGCAGGAATAAAGCAACTTGCTGAAGATTGCATAGCAGCTCAGATGTCAAGAGAAGACTCACAACCCTGTTCTCCTGACATCCATTCCAGTGCCCTATTCGGTAGGTAATGTGTTTGCCTGTAAACTATCGTTGAACCTATTTTTGTGAACATCTACAATAACTGCACTTTGTCTGAAGCTGTGGTTAGCAGTGCATTTTAAATCTGAGCTGAGTTCACAGCTCCTCCTGGGTGATGTACTACATAAGACTGTCTACCATATCTGTCATCTGCCTACTTGAGAATCCTCTTGAACTGTGTGCCAACATATAAAACTCAAAGTTTGCTAAAAATTTCACAAAGAAAAACTAAATGTGCCCAACTAGCCTTTATAATACTTAGAATCTACTTTTCCACATGTATCGATTGTCGAGTTCTATCCTTGAAAAGATTCAGCTCACAAACAATTAACCTGGACATTCTTTTTGCCAAGGCAGAGAGGATTTTTAAAAACCAAAAGCCACTTACTTTTTTTCCCAAGCTAAAAAAACTGAACTAAGAAAACAGTTGTTTTTAAAGTAGCCCTCTTGTCACACACGAAATAGAAAAATGTAAACAGAAGTTAGATTTGTTAGAAGGATCAACTCATTGCACTGGAAGCTGGATCAGATGCCTACTTTAAATAAAACAAAGAGTCCTGTGGCACTTTTAAAGACTAACAGATTTATTTATCATATGAACTCTTGTGGGAGAAAATCCCACTTCAGTGGGATTTTCTCCCATGGAAGCTCATGCAATAAATAAATCTGTTAGTCTTTAAAAGTGCCACAGGACTCTGTTTGCAGTAGACCAACACGGCTACCCCTTTGGAACTGCTTCTTTTAGTTAGATCTTCAAGAAAGGATTACTTCAACACAGGCAGCAGCATCTAATGGACTAGGGAAGAGATTTTTTCCCCACCATGTGTATGTACAGCAGCTAGCACAATGAGGCCCGAATATCAGCTGGAGCCTAAATGTTTGTCCCAACAGCCCTCTTGGCTGACAGAGGGGACTGAACCAGGCACCTCAATACATTGCAGCATGAGTTGCTAAAGGAGCAGCCTGTGACTCTGGAAACCAACAGAATGACATCTTCTCCAGATTGATCCTATTACAGGCCATACAATGCATGGCATCCAGTGAATGATGCAAGTCCAGTGGAGAGAGAAAGGTCATTACAAACACAAGCCTCATAGCAGTTCATCCCCAGATTTCCTGTCTAGGGGTATGTTAAACACTGCTGTCAGAAGTGTCATTTCTGCAGAGATACCTGAGCTAGCTTTGACCTTGGTTGCTCAAACCACAATAGCCGCAAAGCTATGGCTGCACAAACCCACCCAGGGTCCTAGGCCTACTTGAGTGGTGAAATGGCTAGCTTATGCTGTCATTTATTTAAGTGCTTCACTTTATTTAAGCAGCTTCACTACTGTCATTATCAAAGTTAGCTTGTGCATGCTGAATTATCACTGCTGATTGCCAAATAGACACACTGACAGTCACCATCTCGTCCAGTCACCAAAGCTAAACACAGGAGTCCCTACGGTCTGAGCTAAATAGCCAGCCTATGTAGTTGAGGGGATGTCGCAGATTCACATGCTTTGCGGACTGGGCTTGGAGGGAGTCACATAACACAACGAACAGAAGGTTACACTACTGTAAGATAAACAATACTTGACCTATTTTCTGTACTAAGGAATCTGTCCCCTGGGGCTAGTTTTTTCACTCATCTGTTGGACACAATTCCACTAGTTAACCCAAAGCCTTCTTGGACCAGGGCTTTCTATTTTCCTGAGTCTGACAACACCCATTATCCTACCCATGCCAGAGGGACCCTGATTTATTTCTTACCTTCCATACTTCACTATTGCTCTTCCTGAGTGCTCCCTGCTCTCTCCTCCAGTTTTATTTACATTCCAAGATCAGTCTTTCGTGGATGTCTTTAATGTACCCAGTGTAAGTAAGTTACACTTCTGTAGGACTCCTCTTAATGGGAAAGTCCTAGCTCCACTGAAGTTAAGGGCAAAATCAGGGTGGATTTCAACTGAGACAGTCCTAGAGTTGGCAGGATTTGATTATCAGTAACTGTCAGTCAACATCAATTTTACTTTACAATCAGAAACTTACCAAAAATCAATAATCAAAGTTTACAGATGGCTAAGAAAAACACTGCTTGAAAATTGTTTGCTTTAAGGACATACTTTGTCAACATCACCTGTCAATTTGTGTTTTAACATTTATAAAGCTTTAACATTTTCACTCTCAACATGTGATGAAAAAATTGTCACTCCTAAAATTTCCCAGAACTGTGAAAATGATAGTTTTAGAAAATAAAAATTTTAAAAATGCTTAAAAATAAAACAGCCATCAAAACTAAGACACTGAATTCTGTAACGCCTATTTGATAGCACAGCCATCTCTCCATTACAATGTATGTATTAAAATTATTTCTCCTATGACTGTAGTTAGAAGCTCAGCTACAAATTCAGTCACGTATCTGCCATCAGTTCCCTCTGATAGACTTATTCTTAGCTTTGTGTGCCATGATCTGTTTTCCAGGTCTCAGAGTTTATACCATAAAGATCTAAAAATTTCTACTGTCAGCCGCCTTAAAATCCTTCACAGATGAGACCCTCCTTAATCTTGACAATTCTTCCCAATAAGGGATTTTTTTTTTTTTTTTTAAAGTGTATAAAGTTTTAGTACAGTTCAGGGATTTCATGCCTCCTTTGTCAATTTTCACCCACAAATGATGAGTTCCTAGAAAGTTTTGTAATAAAAAAAACCACACAGCAGCAGCTTCCTCTGCAGTAACCATCATTGGCTTTAATATGCTCCAAGAAGAACATAAGCCTGGGACACTGTTTTGGAGTCAGTTTATCTTTTCAGTCTTATTGTGGCACAAAGTCTAGTTGTCTTAACTGACATTACTGAGAATCCTCATCTGGAGCCATCTAATGGTTCCCTATCTTCTTGCTAGTTTACATCAGATATTTCTTTCCACTGGTCAGAGCTGGCTTTACCATGAGGTGAACTAAAGTGGCTGCCTCAGGCGCCAGACTGGGGGAGGGGTGCCACTAGGACCCAGAGTGTAGAAAATGGTGTCTGCTGCTGGTGCATATGTGTTCTCTCTGCTCTAGATGCACAGAGACGGTGGAGTGCTGTGCTGTAGGAAGGAGGGCACAAGAGACATAACAGGCAGGCAGGAGAGAAGGTGAGAGGGAGTAACAGAAAGCAGCAGGAGCTGCAGGGAGAGAGAGGAGGAGCCTCTTATGTACCTTTCTAACCCCTCCAGGAGCCTGGACTGACTAACACCAGCTTCTCAGGGAGCTTCCTGTTTCCTGCTGCTTCCCTGAACCCACTTGAGGAGAACAGGCAGTCAACTGAAGTAGTAGAGGCCAGTTAGGCCCTTAAGATGCTGATATTTTTCCCTCACTCAGGCCCTACTACCAGCTTGCTTATTTGTCCCCTTAATTGAGTGTTGAGAGCCACTATAGCTGGTACAGAACAGAAGTCATGAGTGAAAGAAGAAAACGCCCCTCTGGGGCAGCATTCAAAAAAAGCAAGCAAGCAAGCAAAGGAAGCGTCTATCTAAGCAGGAAGGAACTCTCCTGAGATAGATAGACACAAATATTCACGGAGAGCCTTCTGGCCCTAGGGAGGATGTGAATGGTAAAGAGATGCCTGATCTTCCAGTTAGAGTGCAGGTGACCTGGCATCTACTGCAGCATCCATATCTCCATATCAAATGGACGTAACCATGCACATTCCTAAAGCAAAGTGTAGATCAGAGAAGAGTGTGCCGAGTTTAGTTTCTTAAGTCTAGATGATCCAGGACTGTGGACCCACTTGAGCAGTAGCCTGCGGGACTTCCTTGTACTGCATGGGCCACAGCAAGTGAAAAACTTCATGTTCCCCATAGACAATGAAAACAGAAGTTTCCATCCAAGACATTACTGGTGTAAAATCCCCAATGGTGACAAAGTGGAGAGGCTATGGATTATGTACTCAAAAACCCAGAATGCTGCATACTGTTGTTGCAAACTCCTCCAGTCTAATGTTCCAGCCACACTGGATTCTACAGGAACAAAGGACTGGAAAATTCTGGCTAGAAATCTGGCATGCCATGATAAGGCAGCAAATCACCAGAGAGCATTCCATAGGTGGAAAGAGCTTGAGAAGAGACTACGGTTAAAAGGCCACCATAGATGATCAGCATCAAAAGAAGATTGCATCAGAGTTCCTTTACTGGCAAAATGTTCTGAAAGGCTCATTGCCACTGTGAGAATGCTTACTACCCAAAACCTAGCACTGAGTGGCACTTCAGATCAGCTGTATGTGCCAAAACACTGGAAACTTCCTTAAAATTGTGGAGCTGATGGCTGAGTTTGATCTGTACTCCAGGAGCATCTAAGAGTCATCACCACCCAAGAAATCTCCACACACCACTACCTTGGAAAAACAATTCAAAATGAGATCATACAGTTACTGGCAACAAAAGTCAAATAGAAGATTGTGGCAGATCTGAAGTCAGCAAGATATTACTCTGTTATTCTGGACTGCACACCTGACATCAGCCATACGGAACAAGTGACTTTAATAGTGCATTTTGTAACAATAACAGAACCTAGTAAAAATGTCCCTGCATTGGTGACTGTCAGAGATAATTTTCTAGAATTTGACATTGATGATACTACAGGAACTGGTATGACAAATGTGCTTCTTAAAAAGCTGGAAAATACAGGAATTGTGATAGATGACATGAGAGGTCAGGGCTACGATAATGGTGCCAACATGAGAGGAAAGAACAAAGAAGTGCAGACACTGACCCGAAAGTTAAACCCTCAAGTTTTTTTTTTTTTTTGGCCCATGCAGTTCTCATTCATTGAACTCAGTGGTCAATGATACAGCATCAGCTTCTAGTGAGGTTGCTGAATTTTTTAATGCAATTCAAAGCATCTATGTATTTTTCTCTGCATCAACTCATTAATGGCAAATTTTGAAGAAACATCCTCTGACACTGAAATCACTTGGTGCCACACGATGGGAAAGTAGAGTGGAGGCGATAAAGCCTATCAAACATCAAATTAGGAAGATAGATGATGCCATAGTTGCCATTATGGAGGATAATGCTATGACAAGAACTGTTCGTGGGAGAACAGTGGCAGAGGGAAATGGAATCACCAGAAACATACGTAACTTCGATTTTCCATGTGGCTTAGTGTTGTGGCATGACATACCGTTTGAAATAAATGGTGTAAGCAAGAAACTTCAAGGTGTTGACCTTGATATATCTGGAGCAATGGAACAGCTGGACAAAGCAAAGTCATACCTACAGTCTTATCGGTCAAATGAGGGATTTCAAAACATTCTGAAGAGTATACAGAAGTTGGCAGAGGAACTTCACATTGAAGCTATTTTCCCACCCATTCAAGAATACAAGAGTCACTGAAGAAGACAACATTTTGATTATGAAGCATGGGATAATCCCATAAAAGACTCCAAACAACAATTCAAAGTTGAATTCTTTAACCAGGTGCTAGATTATGCAATACAGTCAGTTGAAGAACATTTCATGCTTCTCAAGGAGAAGGTATATTTGAGATATTGTATGATATTCCAAAACTCCTCACTGTACCTAAAGATGACCTACACCAGCAATGCAGGGCACTAGAGACAATGATGATGTAACCTTCGGGTGGGCTAAAATTCATTTAGTTGCCCTTCTCCAATGCCTCACAGAAATCAATCCCTATGGAGAAAGCAACTGGAGACTCAGGATCCAGTCTGTATGGGACTCACAGCGAAGCTTGCTCAGAGTTACCACCCCACATTAAAATACTACTACAATAAACATAACAATGAACTTTATTAACTACTAACTAAATGAACCTTATCCTAAGAAAACAAAATACAATTAACCAAGAACAATCTCTACAGAAACCCCCGCATGAAAGATACCCAAGAGTCCCAAAGCCCAGGTGGAGTTCACCCAACTCTCAGCTACAGTCTCTGTTCCAGTGTAGAAGCTTGAGTGGCAAGAAATAACTGTCTTCTTCTTCCTTTGCTGGAATCCTCTGTAGCATTCCATGCAGGCTTTTTCTTCTCCTTTGCAACCAGCCCTCAGTCCCATATGCATGTCTGCAAGGTCTGTTGCAAACGACTCCAATACAGGGAGAAAACATCTTGTTCACTCCTGGCTCAGCTTCTCTCCAGAAAACTGAGCACATGGTCTCCCCTCAAGGCAGCTCTAGCCTGCTGTCCACACAGACTGCTGCTCTCCAGTCATCTGACTGACAACATCACATCACACCAGCAGGGTACACTGTGAAGCATGCTCAAAATGCTACCACTCCCTGCTTCTGGAAGTTTCTAGTTGTGGGTAGCTAATCTGCCCAGCAACAGTAACCCACCCTCAGCAGGTCTCTCAGAGATAGCCTTTTCAGGCATATGGGTTACATTGACACATGATGAAATGCATGATATTGATGTGAGTGATTTGGGTAATGAACTGAAAGCCCTTTCAAGAATATATGTGCACAAATAAGATGACCACCCTCTTTCCAAATGCTTTTGTTGCTCTGTGCATACTTCTAACACTTGCCAGTGGGGAACGCAGCTTCTACAAGCTGAAGTTAATAAAAACACATCTACACTCCACTCCACAATGACACAGGAGAGGCTGGTCAGCCTTGCAACCATCTCAGTAGAGCATGAGCTGGCCCAGACTGTGGACCTTCAGGAAGCAGTTCTAATCTTTGCTTTCTTGGTTGCATAGAAAGCACCACTTTGATTATTCAAACAGGCAAAAATGCCAGTGTTTACTATGCAGACAAGAAAAGTTACATTTGCTGTTCAGGCATTTGAAAGTTGCTTAAAATTTTTGAACGAGGCATTAAGTTGTTAGTTCTCCTTTATTGAGAACTTTATTGGGGTAGATAGCAGAATAGTACCATGAGAGGAGTAGAACAGGAAGAAGGCAGAATTGAGACCTTTCAAAGTTTTGCCCCAAATGAGGGGGCATGGGGGCATCATTTGAGCTCCCTGCCTCAAGTTCCAAAATGTTGTGGGTCAGCCCTGCTACTTGTCTTTTTATCTAGCTTTAAAAACACCAACCATATTTTTAAAATAAATTAAACATCTGTTCTTGCTACAAGGTATTTATGTGTATATGGAACTCACTACAGTAGTACCCCAGGTCTGCAAGAGTGTCCATTCCCTCTTCAGAGGCTCGGAGATACTCCTTTCTGCACTCAGCTCAAGTCTACATGGTGCCCAACCTGGAGCATGCTATCTACAGCCTGCAGTTCATTGCACTGTAATATCAATCAGGCTCCTTGGGCGCTTAAGTTGGCCTAAACTACTCAGCGTCCACACTGGGCTTTCCTTAAGTCGACTTAAGCATTTCCTTAAGTCAACTTCAGGAAAAGTTAAGTTAACTTAACACCTCATTTTAGGTCGACTTAAGCCAGTGTGAACAGGGATTAGCGCCTAAATCGACCTTAAATTAACTTAGTGTTAAATTGACTTAATAAGGTCAAAAAAGGGCTATGTCTACACGAAAAAAAAGTTAAGTCAACTTAATGAGGTCAACTTTAAATCGACCTAATAAAGTCAACTTAACTTTTCTACTGTAGACATAGCCCTTGAGTGGCTATACCTGGCTGTTCATTTCTCAAGGGCCCGAGTTGGCATTTCTGCAATCCTGAGAGGGGCGGGCAGGCAGGGCCCCATTCATGGAAATGTGTCATTTAATGAAATTTCATTTAGGAAAAAAATCAGAATGAAAGTTTGGAAAAATATCAAATGATTCCATTTCTACCTTTTCCGAAGCAAATGTTTTGATTTTCCATTTCAAAATAAGCAACTTTTTAAAAAGCACTATTATGCAGTTTGCTAGACCATAGAGTGAAAAAAATCAAAATATTTCAATTAACTCCTCAAAAACATTTTAAATTTTGTTTCACCAAAAATTTGTATTTTTTGTTCGTTTTCTTTCCAGTTTGGAATGGGGAAAAATTGAAACTGCAAAATGTGCCATGAAGAGTCAAATTTGGTTCCCACACAGCTTGAGTTGTTAGCGCTCCTGTACCAATGAACTCTGCTTCTATCCCATAATATATAAGATGACTATGAAAGATTAGGGATGGAAGAGAACTCAGCAGGCCATCTAGTCCAAACGCTGCTCAAAACAGGACTAACTGCAACTAAATCATCCCAGCCAGGGCTTTGTCAAGCTAGGCCCTAAAAACTTTTAAGGATCCCAACAGGTAACTAGGCATTCCAATGATTTACCAGCCTTCTAGTGAATAAGTTGTTCCTAATATCCAACCTAGATTTCCCCCACTGCAACTTTAGGCCATTCTTCCTTGTCCTGTCATCTTCGACCACTGAGAACAACATAGCTCCATCCTCCCTTGAACCCTCCTTCAGGTAGTGGAAGGCAGCTATAAAATCCCTCCTCCCTCTTCTCTTCCTCAGAGTAAACAAACCCAGTTCCTTCAGCCTCTCCTCATAAATCATGTGCTCCAGTCTCAATCATTTTCATTGCCCTCCTCTGGATTCTGATTTGTCCACAGCCTTTCTGTAGCGGGGACCCAAACTGGACCCAAGACTCCAAATATGGCCTCACCAGTGCTGAATAGAGGAGAATAATCACTTCCTTCATTTTGCTGGTAGTACTTCTACTAATGAAGCCCAATATTCTGTTAGCCTTCTTGGGAAGAAGGACAAACTATTGGCTCATATCCAGGTTCTTGTCCACTAGAGCCCCCTGGTCCTTTACTGCAAAACTGCTACCTAGCCACTTGGTCTCCAGTCTGTAGCAGTGCTTGAGATTCTTCCATACTAAATGCAGAACTCTGCACTTGTCCTTGCTGAATCTCATCAGATTCCTTTTGACCCAATTCTTCAGTTTTTCTCAGTCACTCTATATCCTATTCCTACCTTCAAGCATGTCTACATCTTCCCCCAGCTTAGTGTCATCTACCCCATCCTCAAGATCATTAAAGATTCTGTTGAATGAAACTAGCCCCAGGACCAACCCCATATAGTAGCGGGTCATGTCTATTTTAAAGTGTTCTTCCCTGTCCCTTCTCATTGTTTAGGACTAAGTTCTTTGGAGGGACTTATTCAATAGATGAGAATAATTTCACTATAAAACTAGATCTTGACATCATACTGAGTCTCAAAACATTACTGTCAATAATGAAACACTAATCTGACTAGCTATTGTTTTGCTTCTCAAAAGGTTCACTGGTTAAGAAAGAGAGAAGCAAATATACAGTGGCACTGCAATTTCAACTTCTGAGTTATAGCACCACATGCTAATACTAATAATATCGCCGACCTCTTTCTCCCCTTATTTTTTTCCCATGAAGATAGCTGGATGCTCAACATTTGAATTGAAATGGTAATAAGGGCTTTAGTCCAAAGGTACTGGTGTCAATAACATTTCTTTAGCAGAGGGCAACCAGATGAATACTCCATGAACACTGTGAAAATCAGGATTTCTTAACCAATAGCCATGCCTTCTTGCAATGGACACGAGAAACCCTGAGTTTAACAATGATCACAAAATGGATCCCCAACCCTCCAACAGTGATGCAATGAAATTTAATGTAGTTCTTTAAAAAACTTAAGAGCATTTTCAGATGGGGCCTTCTTGTGAAATACCCTTAATTTAGCCAGGAATAGGAATGGGCCTGTCCTTCTCCAGGCCTAGAGATGATGGATGCAGGCCATCCTTGGGTTAGGGTTGCAATAATTATGTGATACCAATCTGGAGGTACAGAAACAGATAGACCAGACAGTATTAATACCAGTGAAACATGATGCTTATTTACAACGGCTTTCATTTCCTCAGGCAGCCCCACAATACATGCCAAAAGAGCTCTTCTTTCTTACCTTTTACTGAGCCTCATTAGAGCTTCCTCAGTATTAACTAGCTGATATATATCTAGCGGTGCAAGTTTGCACATTGTGAGCCTTCTTGAGCAGCGAATCAAAAGGATAGTTGCCTACTACTACTGCCGGCTACTGGAGTTACTCATTTAGCTCAAGCGGTAGAGGTACATGCAGTGGATTTGAAGGTACAAGGTTTAGACACTGCTAAAAAACCTTTTATTGGGGATCAAATTGACTCACCAGCTAGTGTGCCCCTTTATATCTGGGTGTGGCATGGCATACTCTCATCCTCAGATCCCCGGCGCCGCCCCCCCCCATCCCCACCATGCTGGTCTTGAAGTAGTCTGCCTCATCTTGTGATGCCAGAATCTGGGAATGAGTCACAGAGGATTGATAACTTGATGATTACCTGTTCTGTTCATTTCCTCTGAAGCATTTGGCATTGTACACTGAGAAGAAAGTACATTGGGCTACGTGGACAATTGTTATGACCCAATATGAATATTCTTATGTGACATGGCACTCTGGCCAGGTCATGTTCAATTCCTGGTTTTCCAGGGTCCTATCTTACACCACTCTTTGACCCAAAGCTAGGCTCAGTGGCCATTACATTCCTTTTATCAGGAGTCTTTTACACCATGTTCCTTACTGTCCAATAAGGGAATCTATGCCCTTCCTCTACTCTAGGGGTATGTCGATACTGACAGTGACAAAGTCACCGCTGTCAGATAACTGACCGTTCAGTCAATCCAGGGCAAAAAGTGAAGGCACTCAGTATATCTGGAAAATCGACTTAATAAAACCACATTGTCAAGTGGCATAGCACTGCATTGACAGGAACGCATTGACAGGTGCACTAATTACGCTCTTGCTCTAGTTAAACTTCTCTTCCAGTGTGGGTATAAACCTGCTCATAATAGGCACCTCTGACCTTTTGAGAATTTTACAGTCAAAAAGACAGGTGATCATTTCTGATGGATTAGGCCCTTTCACCCATACAGTATTTAAAGTCTAGAAAAGCATGTCTTATTTCTAATACACACATTTCCTGAAGGCTTTCACATCTCTCAAATGCAGATGTGAGAAACAAGGAAACATATGGCAGGAGCCTCGCTGTACACTCCTTGTGTAGACTTAAGTTTACAAAAAAGTGTACAACTGTTCAAATTTCAGCTTTTTCCACATGCAATCAATCGCCACCTTCATCGTCAATTCCAGTGGAAAGCGGACAAGAGAAGAACTAGCTGTTCCACAGATTGATGAATGGTCCCGTAAATACATTCTTACAGCTGTCAGCTCTCACCTGTGGTGGATTGACTGTAGTCATTTCACATGCTAATTTTGGAGAACATCTCTTTATAAATATAGTAATTTATTTTGGAAAGAGTTTGTTCCAAACTAGGAGCTTTTTTAGCAATTGTATTTTCCATGTTGGATGCACTGAAGTTTTTTTTTTTTTTTTTTTTAAATTAAAAAGACAGCAAAAAACACCCCACAAAACAGGTTTTTTTCTTTAAAAAAAGTCATGGTGTTTAAACATGGATGATTTCACTGTGGTAAAAATACAACTGATTTTTATATATTTGTTTGTCCTGTAGCAAGTACATTGCAAAACATACCACACCACCAACTCATAATCTAAGGTCTTTGCATTTAGTTAGAATAATTATCAATGAGTAATCAAATTTGCTGCCTTTTATGAATTCAAAAGTTTAGTTACTGCATTAATTAAAAACATGATAGTGTTTTCCATTTCAGTTACAAGAGTTGAGCGGATCAGACAATGGGTTTGTTTCTTTGGGAAAGTTTCCAGCATGTGATAGAAAAAGTTCAAGCAGCAAAATATTTCTTCCCTTCCCCCCATTGAAAATATGTAGATTTCTAAAATGCCACTTCAGTGTTTCATGGAAGTAGTAGCAGATACCTTAAAAAGGAGAGTGACGGTAGTATAAGCTGGGCTCGCCAGTCAGATTCTCACAAATATTTTGGCCAGAAACATTTCAGTTTTTGGCCAAAAATAAAAAAGTGCTTTTTGGATGTTCTTTTTCCCCTTTAAAAATAAAAATCAAAATTTCATTGGAAAGAAGAAACCTCTTTCCCCTCCCCTCCATGAGTTTGGTCAAAAAACAATTATCCAGCATTAAACAGTTTTGATGAAATGTTTGAACCAAATACAGTGAAACCTGGATTATTCGGTCCTCAATTAACCGTACATTCAGTTAACCGGGATCGCGGAACCATGGGGGATCGGATGGCCACAGGAGCTCCCTCGGAGCTTATGCGGGCACCCGAACCCCTGGACTGTGCTGGGGGACCGGCTCCGATTTGAGCCGACCCCCCAGCTCAGCTCCGGGGCTC
>ML685839.1:1180660-1209502 GCA_007922175.1 Pelusios castaneus
GTGGACAATTGTTATGACCCAATATGAATATTCTTATGTGACATGGCACTCTGGCCAGGTCATGTTCAATTCCTGGTTTTCCAGGGTCCTATCTTACACCACTCTTTGACCCAAAGCTAGGCTCAGTGGCCATTACATTCCTTTCATCAGGAGTCTTTTACACCATGTTCCTTACTGTCCAATAAGGGAATCTATGCCCTTCCTCTACTCTAGGGGTATGTCGATACTGACAGTGACAAAGTCACCGCTGTCAGATAACTGACCGTTCAGTCAATCCAGGGCAAAAAGTGAAGGCACTCAGTATATCTGGAAAATCGACTTAATAAAACCACATTGTCAAGTGGCATAGCACTGCATTGACAGGAACGCATTGACAGGTGCACTAATTACGCTCTTGCTCTAGTTAAACTTCTCTTCCAGTGTGGGTATAAACCTGCTCATAATAGGCACCTCTGACCTTTTGAGAATTTTACAGTCAAAAAGACAGGTGATCATTTCTGATGGATTAGGCCCTTTCACCCATACAGTATTTAAAGTCTAGAAAAGCATGTCTTATTTCTAATACACACATTTCCTGAAGGCTTTCACATCTCTCAAATGCAGATGTGAGAAACAAGGAAACATATGGCAGGAGCCTCGCTGTACACTCCTTGTGTAGACTTAAGTTTACAAAAAAGTGTACAACTGTTCAAATTTCAGCTTTTTCCACATGCAATCAATCGCCACCTTCATCGTCAATTCCAGTGGAAAGCGGACAAGAGAAGAACTAGCTGTTCCACAGATTGATGAATGGTCCCGTAAATACATTCTTACAGCTGTCAGCTCTCACCTGTGGTGGATTGACTGTAGTCATTTCACATGCTAATTTTGGAGAACATCTCTTTATAAATATAGTAATTTATTTTGGAAAGAGTTTGTTCCAAACTAGGAGCTTTTTTAGCAATTGTATTTTCCATGTTGGATGCACTGAAGTTTTTTTTTTTTTTTTTTTTAAATTAAAAAGACAGCAAAAAACACCCCACAAAACAGGTTTTTTGCTTTAAAAAAAGTCATGGTGTTTAAACATGGATGATTTCACTGTGGTAAAAATACAACTGATTTTTATATATTTGTTTGTCCTGTAGCAAGTACATTGCAAAACATACCACACCACCAACTCATAATCTAAGGTCTTTGCATTTAGTTAGAATAATTATCAATGAGTAATCAAATTTGCTGCCTTTTATGAATTCAAAAGTTTAGTTACTGCATTAATTAAAAACATGATAGTGTTTTCCATTTCAGTTACAAGAGTTGAGCGGATCAGACAATGGGTTTGTTTCTTTGGGAAAGTTTCCAGCATGTGATAGAAAAAGTTCAAGCAGCAAAATATTTCTTCCCTTCCCCCCATTGAAAATATGTAGATTTCTAAAATGCCACTTCAGTGTTTCATGGAAGTAGTAGCAGATACCTTAAAAAGGAGAGTGGCGGTGGTATAAGCTGGGCTCGCCAGTCAGATTCTCACAAATATTTTGGCCAGAAACATTTCAGTTTTTGGCCAAAAATAAAAAAGTGCTTTTTGGATGTTCTTTTTCCCCTTTAAAAATAAAAATCAAAATTTCATTGGAAAGAAGAAACCTCTTTCCCCTCCCCTCCATGAGTTTGGTCAAAAAACAATTATCCAGCATTAAACAGTTTTGATGAAATGTTTGAACCAAATACAGTGAAACCTGGATTATTCGGTCCTCAATTAACCGTACATTCAGTTAACCGGGATCGCGGAACCATGGGGGATCGGATGGCCACAGGAGCTCCCTCGGAGCTTATGCGGGCACCCGAACCCCTGGACTGTGCTGGGGGACCGGCTCGAATCGGAGCCGGCCCCCCAGCACAGTCTTGGGGTTCGGGTGGCTGCAGGAGCTCCGGCGGAGCTTCTGCAGCCACCCGATTCCCCCAGCTGGTTGGCTATCAGCAGGAGCTTCGATTATCCGTGGTTTTTGATTATCCGGATGACGGGCGCCAGTCATTAACCTGGATAATCGAGGTTCTACTGTAAATAAAGAGGCTTCTGAAAAGAAGACAGTCTTTCCATGTTCATATCAGATCAAATTCATATTTCTGCACCGTGGAAGTTCAATGCTTAGGTATTCAGTGATAGGCACAGTATATAGATAAAAATAAAGTTCTATTGTTCTCAGGTCTGAAACCACATTATAGTTAGGGACATAGCATTTGTAGTCCTGGAACGGACAAGACATCTAGTAACCTGTTTCTCCTTCTTAATATACTCGGAACATAGAGAGAGGTAAATAGCCAGGTCCCCCAAGGATCTGTGTTGTTCAGCATAATCATAAATTATCTGGAAAAGTGAGGTGACAAAATTTGCAGGCAAAGAAAATTACTCAAGATAATTAATTCCAAAGCTGACTGCAAAGAGTTACAAATAGATTTAATAAAAATTGGGTGACTGTGATAGTCAATCTCCTCTTCCATTTTCTTACCCAAAGTACAAAGCAATGCACATTGGGAAACATTCCCAACTACATATATAAAAGGTTGGTGTCTAGATTAGCTGTTACCTACTCAGCAACAAGATCTTGGAGTCATCATATATACTTCCCTGAAGAAGTCTGCTCAATGTGCAAGAGCAGTCAAAAAAGCTGGTAGTAACTAAAACTCAAGGTTTATTACAAAAGGGAAAGAAACAAACTATGAGGGGACTGCTAAAGGATTAAAGCATACAAATTATGTACAAGTCCATATGTGACCAGGGCCTCTTGGGATAACCTCCTGAACGTGCAAAAAAAAAAAAAAAAAAAAAATCAGGGAAAAGCAAAACCGGGAGCTAAACTCCCCAAACACAAATGGGAGGTACTTAAATCAGTTTCCCTATCAGTCACAACCAGGCTACTGGTTCCCCACATTGGTTGCCACGAGAAGCCTGCCAAAATAAGAACAGCCCCCTTTATTGCACTCCAGCTCCTCTGGCTCCCACCTAGCGACACGATCCCTTAAAGAAATAGGTTCTCCTGACCCCAAAGGGCCAGCCACATTGCACAGAACAATATAGATTTGGATCTTAGCCAATCCTTTAGTAACTACAATTGCACAGTGGGGTGGGAAAGTCACAGCAACAGGAGCTCATCTCTTCTGAAAGAGAAAGCACCCCACAAACCTGGTTCCGACACCCTTCAGAGATGCTGTAGGAGTCACAATGCAAGTCATTAAGTTTAGAGAAGGTGAAAGGCAGAACAGAATCATTACTATAGTGCTGGAAATCTTGAGATTTATGGTTCATGACATGACTAAAAATCCATCTAAAACAGTGAGGAAATGTCATGTTTGCATCACAAACAGGAAAATTAGCCCTGCAAATTATGCTACAAGCAACCTAAGTATGACAAGTTTATTCATCATTAGTATGTGAAATAGATTGTTTTCTTCCTCCATCATTCAGACAAAGTGAGTGTAAGAGGAGCTGGGGTAGAGACATGGAACAACAGTACTAGAGAGGGAAATGCACTTGAATTCTTACCCCAGGACAGACCCTTTGGGCCAGAGTTCTGGTATAAACTGGTTTAGCTCAATTGGCTTCCATGGGTGACAATGGTCCCGTAGATGATTACATAATGCTGGGCATAAATAGTCATGAAAATAACTCCATAAACATGAGTTAATTACGTGGCTGAATAAAAATGGGATGTACTGGGAGTGATAATGGAAGGAAACATGTCCATATTGGAGATGTTTTAAGGTTAAATATGGTAATAGGTTGACAAGATGTCTAGAAGTAGGTAACATGTATACATATGCATAGATAGGGGATGATAGAGTGCAGGGGGCTGTCAATTATCAACTCCATATTGTTTAGTGCCGGCTGCAAAGAAATTAGTGTCATGTGTAAAGATGAGTGCCATGTGCACAACACCCACCAATCATCAGTAATGGCGAGAAACTCCTATAAATTAGGAGCTCACCTGCTGTCTTGGGAGGAGGTGGTTTTTTTCCAGGACAAGTTGCCAATATGATTTATTCAATCAGATCTAGTTGTGGCTGATTAAGAAAAACAGTATTTTTTTTACACAGTACCCATTTCCAACCTGCTTTATAGTGTGGCTACTGCAATGCCATGATATATTTCATTTTTCCAGTTACAGATGGCTACAAGGACAGACTTCTCTCTAGAGAACAATTACATTGAACATATGCTGCTATGATCAAGGAGAGCAAAAATCAAATAGGAATCTATCATCACAGGTTTGATACCATGAGTGAATTCCCAATTTTCACAAGATAATGACTTGGTATCATCTGTTGCAAGAAGATCACAGAGAAGTGGAAAGACTTAGCATCTGAAAAAAAAAAAAAATTATATATATTTTACACACACACACACACACACACACACAACTTAGAGCAACAGGAAAAGGCCACAGTGCCCCATAGGAAAGTGATAATACTCGAGGCAAGTTCTGCCCTCATTTATGCACAAGTTGTCCATTAAAGGGGGTCTCACATTTTCCTGTGAAGCATAATTTCTTCCCAACAGTGGTCAGTTGACACTAGATTACATGGAACTCCAATCTGTTCTGCTATGACAATTCCTATGAATGATGGTCAATGAATTCAATGGGAGTCGGACATGTATAGTAGGGAAGAATTTGTTCCTGTGTTCTCAGTTAGCACATTCCCAAGGATTTGAGATTAGTCTCCTTTCTCATCCTGGGTCCCAGTACAAAAACTATTAAAATACATATCAATGGAGAGGTAGGAACAGGTTCTGGCTGCCCAACTGGAGATAGGGAGGAATACTTGAGTATAACAGTTGTCTCTGGCAAGGTGACAAAATATCAGAACATTTCACTGTGTTCTTTCCTTCAAGAGAAGAATTCAGCACATGCACCAGGAAATGAGGTTACTTTCTGATAAAGGGGAGAGCAAGGTGCAGAGTGACTCATGTATCTTTAGGCAACAAAAGAGCAGCTATGCCAATAGCAGGTGACTGTTTAGATTCAAGGGATATGCATGAAGAATGTGCAATAGACCAGAATGTCTGGTATTGGATAAGAATTCAGTTAAATAACTTTTTTTTAATTTCTGTAAATATTATTCTGACATTCCATAACTTAAACATCACCTGAGAGCCAAGAATGTGTTACTTTATCTGGATTTGGCTGAAATCCTTAACAAATTTCACTCATTTCTGTCTTAAAATTAATTTCTGCCAAATTCTGATTCAAAAGCAAAGTATTGCATATTTTGTGGTCTTGTCATTAAATAATTGGCAAGGCCAGATCTAACTTCTGCACAGCCTCCATTACTAAGTGTACATTGTAAACAGTTAAGGCTGGGACTTTCAAATTATGCTAAGGTTTCCAGAAGCTCAACACCAATTTAATTTTTATGGGATATAGGCATCTAGCTCCTTTAGCCTCCCATGTATCCTCAAATCTCCCTTCCTTATGTATATCAAAGCTTAGATGAGAACAAGCTAAAGATACTGATGACTGTTGCAGATTTACTTTTAAGTCTAATGAGCATGGACACCTTTCGTGTTGGAGATTATTTTCTCACACATTTTCCCAACTCCAGCTCAAAACCTGGATGACTGGGTGGGTTTTGTATAGGGATTTTCTCTGGGATTGAGGGAAAATGAGAACACCTTATTTCCCCAATCTGTGGTACAGGCCTCAAGGCTGAGGAACTCTCCTCCAGTGCAGCTACTCCACTCTATAGCTGTTGGCACGCTGTACCTGCTATGCAAGTTTCTGTACAACAGTCATTTAATCATCTAGGCCCACTAAGCCCATCCTCAAGCTCCTTTACATACTGACCCATTCAGGTCTCCATGTGGTACAGGAACTCCCCCTCAGGAGCCCCAATTCAACCAAGCTGTTATGTACATGCATTGACAGAGGTGGATTAGTACAAGGGCCTACAGGACCCATGCCCAGCCCCCACGCACACACCTGAGGGCCCTCTGCCTTGCCAGCACTATGGAAGGGTGGTGGGAAGGAATGCTTTGGCCCGGAGGCCAGGCTCTGCACTTCTGCTTCGCCCCTGAGCTAGCTAGTCCACCCCAAGAGTGGGGTTCCAGTCTCCTGCGCCACCCCTCAGCCAGCTGCTCCAGCGCAGGGCTAAGGCAGGCCAACATGACTGGTCTCTCCACTTCAGGGGCAGGGCCGCTGATGTGTATGGTGTCCACTAGTGCTGCCTTGGAGGGTCGCACCGGAATCTGTACCATGCATCGTTTGCCCTGCCGCCCCTGGGGGGCCCCCCAAGTTGGAGCGGGGAATAGGGCCCCAGGTGGGGCAACCAGGACCCTGAATCCCCTTAATCCTCCTCTGCACATTGATGGATTTTAAGGAAGTGCTCAAAAGTTAGCCATAGGCTGAAGTGCTTTGTTGAATCAGGGCATCAGTAACAATTGAACTTGCCATGGGATTGAATTGGTGTGCACGCTCATTATCGCTACTTCCCAGGGGTTAATTTCAAACACAGTTCTTTAAAGGGAGATTTAAAACTTCAACTGTCTTTAAAAACAAATATACAGACTTAAGTTAGTTTATGTTTAAAAAAAAAAAAAAAAAAAAAATCTAGTGTAATTATTTATGCAGCATGCTTCCTGCTTTTTCTTTTGGGCAACTGAAACAAAACCAGTTTCGCTTCGTGGTTCTTATCATTGCAGTGTTTGGGTAGCAGATACAGGGACATAAAAGGATTAGAAAATTTTACAACAAAACAAACAAATCAAGGACTTTTTTTTGGCCTTCCATCAGCAAGCTGTATTTTGAGGTAGGTGCAAACGGAGTATCTCTTTAATGGAATAATAAAACAGTGAATCACAGAAACAGATTCTGCTCAGAGGAAGAGAAAAAAATCTTTTAAGGGATTCTTCAAAGGTTCTGGATTTTATTTTTTTTTTTAAAATCCGAGTTCCAGTTCATTCTTTTTATTTCTTTGTCCAGTTGTCTCACCTCAAAACATGTTGCCCCACTATAGCTTGCCTTCAATTTGGCAGGATAAAGGATTAATTCAGGCACATTCCCTTGAAAAGACGTTTTGCTCATATTAGTTTCAATTTCCTTCCCTACATAAAAGAACTTAAATCTCTAATAAATAGAATTTAAGTTTTCCCATTTTGCCTTTGTGTTTGGCTGTTTGTACCACTGTGACCCATGTTATTCAAGAGATTGGACTAGATGATCACAGTGTCCCTTCAGGCTTTATAATCTAAGAAAACAGCAATTACACTAACTTTTGTTAGTGTGTCGTGAAGAGTTTGGTAATGAAGAAAATGAAAACCACACTGGGAATAGACATCACCCATCTGACCTGCATTTCCCAATACAAAGATGCTCTCTCTTAATTTCATGGTTTTAGCTCATTTTGTTCAACTTCTTTATAACAATGTTCTGAGGTTCAGAGGCTTAAGATTGCCAGATATCATTTGTGGGTTTTTGTCCTTTGTTTGGGATTTCCAGACAATAGGGTGGCTGCCTCCATTAAGATGCTGAGTCCTAATGGGGAGGGAGTTTAGCTCTGGAGAAATGTAGCTGATTCCATTTGTATTTTATTTAAAATATTTAAAGAATCTATTTTAATACTCCTATGACCCAGGTGAGAATAGAGTTCCATTGTGCACTGTAAAGACATCTGCAAGCTCTTCTAATACTATCTAAAAAGTCACCAGATACACAAGGGCAGGGGGGAAGGTGGAGGGGAGGAAGGAAGAGGCTTGCTGCATGTCATTTGGAGACCCAGGTCTCCTAAAGCCCAGTCTAGTATTCTATCCACTAGCTCATGCTGCTTTTCCATGCCAGTTCTGTGTCCTTGATCTTCCAAGTGGGTCTGCCCACCTGCATGTCAATGCAAGACAGGGAGCTATAATAGCACACATACAAACTAAGAACCAAAACCAAATCCTACCCAGAGTTCTTGCAAGGTACATGCTTGTGATCTATGAACCCAGAGGAAGCAGGCATCCGCTTCCTCACCCTCATGCTAACTGCTGGCTTGTTTCCATGGTAATGCTCTTCCCATCCCCTTTGTACAAGTCTCTCACCAGAAAATGATCTGCCTGTTGGTGTTGGAAGCAGACCTTATTACTCATCTACAATGGATAAAGTACACGACAGGACATCATGAAGGGCATTTCATTGAAAACCTCAAATACATCAGCATAAGAAGCTGTCCAACATTTCAAACAATATTGAGCATCTTGGACCCAATATGAATCCTACTAAAGTCAACGGTAAGTTTCTCTTTGAATTCAGGGCTTCAGCTCAGACTCCATGTGCCAGTAAAGCTGGCTCATCATGCAGCCATACTGTGTTAGAATAAGACCTGCAAATACAGACTTCTGTGATGAGTGGTTGCCATTCAGTGGCCTAGAGCAATTTCTTTTTCATTTCCATTTCAATTTTTTTAACCATGACCTTAATTGCTTTTTAGGATATAAAAGCCCTAAATGACATTAAAAAAAGAAGTCAGTGGTACATTTGTAAAAAAAAAATACAAACAGTTCTAAAAAGTTATGACAGGAAGCATTATTAATTATAATCATCCTGAAGATAGACGATTGGCTGAAATCCCTTAAAATGCCTTTAATGGCCATCTTATTTTAATGTCTGACATTTGCATAGAGTCTGAATGTCTAGAGATCTTTTCATAATGCAAATTATTCCATAGAATGGCATCTAGATGTAATCAAGCTACTTTAAACTTCAATGTTGTGAATGCTACACTAACAATCACATTGCACCAGAATATATGAAGTGTCTGTCCATTTCTGATCAAAAGATCTACCTTTATATCATCAATACATAGAACTATCATTTCTGACATCCATAAATAGCTATAAACATTTTTGTATCAAGGTAGCCATATGCTACCGTAGCAGGGTTGCCATTTACTATTCCCCCGCATGGCCTGGAATTCTTCCGTGGTGCCCTGCTAACGTTTCCTGCACTCTTCGTGGTTCTCCCCTTGCCCTCATAACAAATAAGTTGTCCCACAGTCTCTTCTCACATACTGAAATCTCTAGGTTCTTCTGGCCAGGCTTTTATGCCTCCGTTCCCTTCATAATGAGGGTGAACTAAACTTAGGCCCTCTGGACATTAAGGGCAAGCTCCTCTGTTACAGCTATATGCAGGAAGGAATTATTCATGTGATAAAGAGAATTATCTTGTGACTATCATGATCCAGCACATTATCACACATATTGAACCAAATCACCTACCCTCTCCCAATTGACATGCCAGTTTTGACTAGTGGCCTCTTCTGCATAGCCCATTGGATGTACTGAAGGAAGATATGTTCATTTCAATAGAAATCCAGTAGCAAATAATAGCAAACTAGTTTTGATTTAAGCATCCCTGACACTGGTCAGATTTAAGTCCTCTAAACTTGATTCTGCACCATTGATGTTAATGGATGTTTTGCCATTAAACTTCACTGAGAGTGGAATCAGGCCCAGCACCCACTATTATTTAAGTCAGTAGCAAAACTTCCTCAGTTATAAAGTGGACCATTCCTTAGTCCTCAGACAGTTGTGTATAACTGCAATTTCATTTTATCTCAGGACTAGGGGGGGGGGGGGGCGGGGGGGATGACACTGGAAAGTGACTTTCCTAGTTGAAAATAAGGGTAAAAAGGTACCAGCAAAACTGATTAGAAGAGAGCTTCTTTTTGTCAGGGATATTAATTTTAATGGTCTGTAGGAAAGGCAGGTAGCATGGGTAGCTCTAAAAGGATTAAAAAACCCACTTATTTCTAGTTTTACCCAAATATTGAGCAATGAGCAGGTGAGTCTTTGGCCATCTGCAAGTGCTTTAAGGGAGAGAAAAATAAAAAATACATAATGCTTACTCAAATTATTCTAAAATGAGTTTTAAAAGTGCATTGGGAAAACTAAAAATTGTCCTTGCCTAATGGAAATGAGATTCCTTCCAAGATTAAATTGTTGAATCTGTAATTGATCTCTTCTGTCTCATTTCTAAGGCAGAGCTGACAAAAAAGTACTGCAATCCTTTGCTTTTGAGAAGGAATGGAGATTTTCTGCACTGACAGTAAGACAGAGTTTTAGTTTGCATTTATCAAATTGAAAGCAACTATTTAAAATTTGACAGAAAAGGAAAGGTTAGATGCTCAAAGAATCTCCAAATGCAACAGTAAAAGGATCATTTGTGTTTCAATTATTCCTTTTGGCTAGAGATGCCTGACCGTTGAGATGCCTGTTCTCTGACATGATTAGGAACTAAGGGTAATGCAGATCTTGCTAATTGTACCCTGAAATGTTGTGATTAAATGCATTACCCATCAGAGACAATACCAGGTCAAAGATGCTGGAGAGAATCAAGGGAAGGTAAAGTGGTTTCTGTAGGTAAATAGCTATGGTACTCTTTTACAAGGCTCTTTGTTCCATAAGTACAAGGTGTACCAGGGCTAGTCTTCACTGACTGTGGCAAAAATCACTGCTGTCAGATCAACCTTCTTGATCGACTGAGTGGGTCTGTAAAGACCTGCTCAGTCAATTGGGAAGCTGATCTCTGAACACCACCCTGGCAACTGGGGTAGCAACGAGTTGAAGATTTGGTTAAGATAAGCATCTAGAACCTAATCTTCTACATGTGAAACAATCAGGAGAAGCTTACAAAATTTGGATGCTGGAAATATCCTGGTTGCCTTCTTCAAAGCAGGAGTAATGTAAGGAAAACCCAGGCCCCTCACAATCCCATTAGATACAAAGGTGTCCCACAAATCCAAATGGTCAACAGTAGAAGCAGTTTTTGCTATCTTCTGATATCCCATTCACATAAATTCCAGCATCTAAGTGTTGGAGTTAACTACTCATTTTCTATCCTATCAGCAGCTGTTGGGCATCTTCATCCCACTTCTCTTCATGTAGAGCCACTCCCACTAGCCCCTGCTTCCTGAATTGCTAGAACTATATTGTGACCTCTTCCTGTGCTTAAACACCAGCTCAGTTATGGGTCACGTACAATGGTACTTCCTTTTGGAAAGTAGCCATCTCAGTCAATACTCCAGAGTATGCTCAATTCCTCCCACAAGTAAAGGGTCTAAGTTTACTGGAAGGCTAAACCTTGTTGTGCCACCATAAACTCCACCCATTTAAGATCTCATTCTCAGATCAAGTTAGACTTAGTGGTAGCCAAGGAATATCAATGAATCTTTCACCTTCAAAATTCCAGATAGAAGCACTCCCATTTCAACTTTTCTTCCAATAGTTGGATGAGATGCCTTACAACTGCATGTCCAGAATAATTGTGAGGATCAACTTTGCTTCTTCTCTACCAATGGTACTGGTCTTCCAGCACATATTCTTCTACACAGGGCACATAATCCTCATATGGGAAATGAAACTGACGAGAAAACCACTGAACTAATGGTCTGTTCCCTGGGATATAACTTCCCACCTCCAGAATAGAGCCATTTCTTCTTTTTCTTTCATTATCCAAGCAAGGTCCGTGCTTTCTAAATGGAAAGTAACCTGTAACACAGGTCATGCCCTACACAATTCTTATGCTCCTTCATGCCTTCAAAACTGAGCTTGATAAATTTGTGGAGGGGACAATACGATTGACGGCCTAGCTTGGCAATTGATTGAGTTTTGACTACTGGTGGTGGATATGCCAGTGGCCTGAGAAGGGGGCAGGAGGAGGGGGGTGTTGGATGGGGTGGATTCCGAGTTATTACAGAGAATTGTTTCTTGGGTGACTGGCTGGTGAGACTTGCCCACATGCTCAGGGTTTAATTGATCACCATATTTGGGCTCAGGAGGGAATTTTCCCCCAGGGCACATTGGCTAGAGCTCTGGAGGGTTTTCACCTTCCTCTGTGGTGTGGGGTATGGCTCGCTTGTTGGTTGATTCACTGTATCTTAGTCTTAAATCATGATTTGAGTTCTTTAATAGCTCAGTCATAGGTTAGCGGCTTATTGCACGAGTGGGTGGGAGAGGTTTGTGGCCTGCATTGTGTGGGAGGTCAGACGAGATGATCATATTGGTCTCTTCTGACCTTGGAGTCTGTGAGTACAATAATGATAATCAAAACAACCAAACTCAGATGGAATTATGGGGAAACGTTATAATTCACATAAAATGAAAATGGCTAGAACAGGTTTGTTCCCTTCTCAAAAAGAGGGAGCAGATAGATCTAGAGGTGGGAGCTTCTAGCCCTACAATTTCTTCAGTCTTTCACTGGTTTTATATATTTATTTGTAGAGACAGAGAATGAGTGCCTATAATCATTGTGGTCACCCATCTTGGAAAGCCCTCCACTCATGCTATAGTCTGTGTGATAGGAACAGAGCTGCACACCTTATTCCATGCATGAGAGGTACATCACTTTGTACAATGGCATTAAAAACATTTCATTTCCTCCTGGAAGTCAACATTGTTTGTGCTATATCCCTCTGACTATTGATCTTGATTTTTAAATGATAGGATTAATGTTAAACAGGAAACCATAGAAAATATGATCTGTATTAATACAACATTCATACATACCCCCTTCTCTCCACAGCAGGTATAGCTAAGGATCTCCATTGCATGAAGCTGTCCTCTGAATCCCATTTTCCTGGAGGTATTATCTCTTTTAGGACTAGCCACAGCCAGTCTTTAATGTCTGTGCACATTTTCCCATTGGTAAAATGGAAGCTAAATTCTTTCTATGGAAGCCATTCAAGACAGGGTTTAAGACTTGTATGCAGTGCTAACACAAAGGGAAATTTAATCACTACTTCATCACAAAGAATGCTAAACATTTTTAAAAACCCTAAAATCATCATTTTTAGTTGTATCCGAAGAAGGCTAATTAAGGACTTCTTTTAAGTATTAGGAAGTTTATCCTATATACAATACACTTTAAAATGGCAAAGCAATACAATGGCTTCATATCTGCTAGATGGGTAATCTAGTCCCGGAGAGAGAGAACAGAGTTAAAACAGACAGTAGAAACAATGCACTAATGCAGTTCTACAAATGACATTCTGACTATCGCTGGCAGGTTTTAGGCATCCAGAGCCTCATTTGTAAAACTTAAATGAGCTGACAAGGAGGCCACAAAGCAGATATTGCTATGCTCTGTTAAATATTAATGCTGGATTCAGATTTATAATCAGAGGATTGAAAAATCTCAATAAAATAAGAAGCTCCAATGATTCAAGAGAATCCAGTTATTTGGGTGGCTTTTAATACAACTGAAAGAAACAGAATTTAGTTGGTATTATATGCAATTTTTTAGTCTTTAATTAAAAGACTTTAGACAAACAAAAACACTAAGATAAGATTTTAGGGATGGATAAACTTTTCTGAATGATTAACAGCATATTTTTAGGTTCACAAAACTATTACCATCTTTTTGGCTTGTGATAGTAGCTACAGGATCCAGTCAGAGACTGAGAACTCACTGTGGAAGGGCTCACTACACATGCCCTAAAAGATCATTTCTAGTGTATATAGGTTGTTATACTGCCTTCATCAACACAATATTGACCATGGTGGTTTTAAATTCTAATTCCCTTATCCTGCCAAGATTCATGAACATACTTGATTCACTGTGAGTCGTTCTGTTGGCTGCAGTAAATCCCACCCACTGATGTCAAATCTGGGATTACTTTGTGAATTGTACTACATACCCAGAGGAATCCCCCCTCCCACCCCCCTGCTTTTCAATAGAGGGCAAGAAGGGAAATTGTGCCTCAGAGGAGTTCCTTTGAGGGACAATGCCTCAAAACCCAAGAAACAATGCAGCTTGTGTGTCACCCTTTGCTTTACTACTATGTACCTAAAAGCAACTCTGGACCTTTCAAAGATGCTCAGCACTTGCAATGTCTATTGAAAGCTCACCATCACAGGCTCAAATCTTAAGTCAGGCAAATACAATTTGTAAGATTATTAAACAGTAAGCTACATTTGCAAGAGCATTGAACAGAGATTGTTACATAATGGAGGGAAGAAGAGAGATCAGTAGGGATAGATTTAAC
This sequence comes from Pelusios castaneus, assembly GCA_007922175.1. Taxonomy (NCBI): domain Eukaryota; kingdom Metazoa; phylum Chordata; order Testudines; family Pelomedusidae; genus Pelusios; species Pelusios castaneus. Next base: position 1,194,647 of record ML685839.1, read on the forward strand.
TTGAAAGTTACTTCAAACAGCCAGTTTAAAAAAAAAAAGAATGGTAGAAAAGGTTATGAAAATTGCTTTGGAACTCTACTGCTAAGTTTGTCTTAGCATTGATGATGACAGACTAGTTTGAGTTCTTGGGATGCCAAGAACATTGTTCACTGTTGATCTCATGCCAGTTGTAACTGCAACCACCACCATAGACTATTAGCTTTGCAAACCCAGTCACCACTGTACAATTCCTTGAATTACATCTACAATTCAGTTATCCCTTACATGAAGCCTGGTGGTGGTAATAAAACAATAAGAGAATAAAGTTGTAGCCATTTTATTGCTTTGAAAAGGTATATTGGGGGAAATGAGACTTACTTCCAACCATCAGAGGGAAAGTTTGTTCAGTGGAGGCCCTCTAACTTTTACCCAGTGAAGAATTCAGTAATGTTTCTTTTTTTTCTAAATTATATTAGTTGTTTGATGAACAGATTCAATTAAAGCTTTGCTCTTAAATCCTAAACTCTTGCAAGGTGTTTCAGTTTCCCGTCAATTTGCCACATCTTCAAGACTCAAAAAACCCCCAAACCAACCAACCAACCGACTAACACAATATACTATAATATTTATGCATCTTCTCAACATCCCCCCAAAAGGAATTGAGCTGGAGAGTTCATCAAGAGGGACCTTTCTATTTCAGATACTATAGTGATGGATAGTGGTAGATATTTTAAAATGCAACTGGAGCAAGTACAATCAGGTTTGTATACTAGAATACACCAGCTCAGAAACTGACTTACCATTAACCAAACAAAATGGCATCTGGATCACAAGTAAACTGCAGGCAAATATGATTTTTTTTTTAAAAAGGGCAATCAAAACATCTCTGCACTAACATGTTCATTGAGAGGAAATAACTCAATGATTCACTCCAGAACAGTGCAAAAGATTTAATGATGTACATTAAGAGCAACACATTTTTTTCATGTGGAAACTTCATTGAAATAGATACATCAAATGCATTTTTTTTCTACCAAACCTGAAACTCAGTCAGTGTCAAAGAAAGTTAACAATTAGGTGTGAAATCATTGATTTAAGAATTCATGCTGTTTAAAAAAAAAAAAAAATTAAAAAAAAAAATCAGTTTGTTCTGTGTTTGTACAGTGACTAGCAAAACTGGATTCTGGTCCATGGTTGGATTTCATTGGCAGGACCACAATACAAGTCATTATAATACATTCTACTGTTTACTATAGTACACTTGCATACTAAGTCACTATCTTATTTGGTCTATCCATAGCTGCAATACGCTTGTCAAACCTATATCTATAGTGTCCAATGAGGCTGTATCTCCACACCCGGCACAGAAGATTGCACAATTTTTATTTATTTTTTTTAAGGTAAGATGGAACCTCTGATCATCTTGTCTGACATTCTGCATAACCCAGACTATAGAATATTTCTGCTTTCCCAGTGGCATGAATGGAGGATAAGGTAGGACACTCATGCATTTGCCTGGACCTCATCTGTGATCCTGGACAAAAACAGTCCAACTGTTTCTTGCATTTCATTTTCTCCAAATTTAACATGAAGGGTCAAATGTTCAAAAGCACCTAAGTAATTCATAAATCTAGGTTGCATTCATTTTCAATGCAACATAGCCTTCAATAGGCTAGATTCTTGAAAGTGTTTCATCCCAGGGGAAGAGCTTACAAACCCTTTAATAAAGAGTACTTAAGGGCCATATTTTAATGAAGTTCTGCAGTGACTTCTAGGAATTCCAATCATTGGTCAGGACCCCTTTGTGCCAGGTGCTGGCAGATGGTCATGGCTCCAAATAGTTTATAATACAAGTAAGTCTTTTCCTATCAAGCATAAATGGGTGCTGACAGGCTCAATTAAGTAATGTGGTACTGTGTAAAGAAAGCTGACGTTTTGAATAGTGGTATATGTGCTAAAGTGTTGGATTTGGAATTTAGCTATTATGCTGCCCCACCTCAGAGGAAACTTGGGCAAGGATTTTAACTCGGAAACCCTACCTGGGATGTGGGGGTGCCAGATATGAATCACCACTCTGAAGCAGGAACTTAACTCTGATCTCTTCCTTGGCCCCCCCCCCCCCCCATTCCTCCCCTAGTGGACATCCTACCCACCAGACTGTAGCACAAACTATTCTTGAGTGGGTTACTCTCAGTGTCTCCAGAGAAAGCTGTTCTACTTCATATAACTAGTGATATAGTCACTGCTTCAAAGAGAGACTATGACTACAGTTTGGCAGGGAGGCAAGTGTCTCAGTCCTCAGGCTGTAGAGTCATCCACTCTTGCTCTTTGCACAGAGAGGTATCTATGAATTTATACCAAATAGAACAGCTTCATCAGGAGAGCCAGAGAAAAAAGGATCTCCTGAATAGCCTACTGTCTAGTGGGTACGATGCTCATCTATGAGCGGGTGATAAGAGTACAAAAATCTGACCCTGAATCATGGGTAGATTTTGAAGCTCATTGCCCCACCAACCATCCCCAAGCCATGCTCCCAGGCCCACCCCAGTCGGGGGGCCCCCCCCCCCGCCCCCTGCCCTACCAGTCACTGCATGGGTCTCTGGCTGACTTCCTCCTCCCTCCACCCCTACCTAGCCTCCCCACTCCCCTCCCAGCATGAGAGGCAGCTGCCTATGTGCCCTGGCAAAGGTAGGAACTGGGTCAGTGTGTGATTGGGGCTGCTGTAGAATGACTCACTCACTAGCCAGTTCCTCCCTCCCTGGCTGACTGGAGCAGTGATAGACTCATTACACAGACCACACATCATCAGGAAGCTTGGAAGAGACATGAAATTTGCACCCCTCCCTCCTCCTGCCCAGACAGCATAAGTGAGAGGAGGAGTCCCATAAAATCCTAGTCTCCTGTGATCCAGGAGGAGTGCATATGAATTGAAAGTTAATTGTGGAAACACTTAGCACTCATTTCCTATCTGATGATGACTTCAAGGCACCTAAAGCAAAACAATGAAGTAAGCTACACAATAAATACTCCTCTGAGATAGGGTTAATATTTGCCTGTTCTTGAAAGAAGAAACGGAGGCACAAGCTGATTGCCTTTTAAAATAAATAGAAAGACTTCCCTTGAGATCAAGCCTTAAATGACTCCTTGTCCAATGTCATAATGCAAATCTGTGACAGGGGGCCCATTATAAACCCTCAAACTTTCACATTCCTTTCTCTGCTTCTTCCCTTACATTGTAGTTACCATTTCCCTTACCTGGAAAACAAGGGAGTGTCTTTGAAGGGACTCTTAATTGATTACTAAACAGGATGACAGGCAAGAACAACCAGTCTCAGGAATCAAATCACTTAGATTAGGGGCAGGCACTGATCTAGGAGCAGTTTCACTGAAACACTTCCAAGCCCAGCAACACAGTGGTAAGCAGAGAGTGGCATCTACCACAGCCAATGAGGGAAGGCCTAGCAGAAAGTGAACTCCACCACAGCCAATGAGGGAAGGCCTAGCTTCTCCATGCCTTCAATAAGATCCTCTTATGCCCCAGTGGAAACTCAAACTTGGATTTCCCACTTTAGCAACAAATGCTCTAACCATTGGGGTAAGGGGGGACATACAGAGTTTAGTGGCTGAAACCATCAGGTCAAGTTTGCAAATAGTTTCAGATTTGAAAAGTGTTGCTCATCTCTAGTAACATTGCCTCAAGTATAAAATACAAGTTAATTGCAATCAACATGCCATCTCACTCCAAGATGCATAGTTCAACACCTTTAATCAATTTCCAAGAAACAGGATATAAAATATCTTCAGAAATGTATAAATTTGCTATATTTATCAGCAGAACTTTCAGAATACAGCCCTCACATTCAGCTGTCAGATTGTTATCTTTTTCTCTGTGTCACAAGGTAAGCCCACCCTATCATTCCCTGGAGGGGAAGTTCAAATGGAGGCACAAGAGACTGAGGTGCCTTTGGGGCCTTGATTAGTCATCCAGGGTTATTAGAGGTTGCACAAGCACCTGCCTGGCCCAGTTAGCTATCCTTCAGGTCAGGGCAGCATGGATTAGCAGCCAAGTCAGTAGAAGGCTGGGGGGGACAGGGAAGCACAACCTAGCAGCCAGAGTCAGTAGAGGGGCATCTGCAGTGGGACACTGCACCCCAGGTAGGGGGGGCTCTGGCTCTCCCACTCCACTGAACTCCAGCCCAGCCCCCTAGCAGTATCAGGAGAATCTGGCATCCAGTGAGCAGAGGACTGTTCACAGCACAGTGACCAGTACTCCACACATCCCATTACATCACTCAGACCCCCTGGGCTACTTTCTATTTGGTTGCTATCAGGGTTTTCTCACCAGCATCCAGTGTTACTCCCTGGATGTCTGACTCCAGACTGCCCATGAAGGAGGCAGTCCACCAGTAAAGCTCCCTCAGGTTCCAGTTCTCCAGAAGGTACAGACAAGGTAGCTCCTGGATCTGAGTTTCCAGTGTATGTTTTTCCTCTTTACTGGTCAGCCACAAATGAGCTGAGCTGCTCCCTTTTATACTAGGGCAGCAGTTGGAGCATGCCCAGCAGAGCTTAAGAGGCAGGACTTCCACCAGCCATAGAATATACTGAACTCCTTTAATGTGAAGTAAGCCTGCCCCATCACCCTGTGTAAGAGGGAAAATGAGTCTTCCTGACCTTGGATAACAGCTTGCCCTCTGACTTCTTTCTTTTAAAGATGCAGTTTTCTCAAAATAAACAACACAGAACTGTGTGAGGAATAAATACCTCTCTCTCTATGGCTAGCTGAGACAATCCTTTCCAATTACTGAATTCACATTTGTGGTTTGGGCTGGTGGTGCTCAAGGCGGGAGAAAGGAATAGTTTTTCTTAACCATACAATTTAAGTCAAATTATAAGGTATTTTTGTTTGATTTGTTTTCTTTTCAAAGACCATTTGCAGTTCCTAATTGCTGTTAAAATCACAATAATTATATACTGATTGGAAAATTTTCACCCAAAATTATCCATTTGTCAAAACTGAAAATATATGTGGGAAAGGATTGGTTTTGATGAATTTTCCAATTCGGAAAAAAAAAATTGAAAAAAGTTTCAACATTGTTCAAACATTCTGATATTCATAAAAAGGTTTTTTTTTCCATTTGATCACTTTTCAGTTTTGAAATTTAAATTTACTTATACTTTAAACCAAGTTAAAGAAAAATGGTAAAAGTTGATATGAAAATTTTCAAAATTATTGAAACAAAATGTTCTGATTGATTCAGAGCATGATTTCTCTTTCCAGTTTGTACGATTGTAAAGATATTCAAGATTGAGATTTTTAAACCCATTCCAATTTAGGGTGAAAAAAGAAAAGGTCAAACTATTTTCCATGTAGCCCTATATAATATTCCATGTTCTCTCTCCTTCTGAGATGCTAGACGCATCAGAGTACTTCACAAAGAATCATAGAATCATAGGGTTGGAAGGGACCTCATGAGGTCTTCTAGTCCAACCCCCTGCTAAAAGCAGAACCACTCCCACTAAATCAAGGTATCTTTATAATAACTCTGGAAAATGGACATAGTTTGGGTGGATGCTGGGGTGGCATTGCCCCCCCCAACAGAGTTAAGTAGTGAGGGGGGTGTCATGTGAGGTCACATGCCACTTCAGACTTCTGATTTTTGCAAGTGCCAGGCAGGGCCGTCCCATGGGGGGAGCGGGGCCCAGGGCCACTTGGCCAAAGTGGGGCCCCACCCCCCCCCATGCTGGAGGGGAGCGTGGCGGGCTGACTGGCCAGCTCTGCCTCCCAGGGAGCCGGCCCTGGGCTGGGAGGCCAAGGCTGCCGGCGCGGGGAGCTGGCTCCGGCGGCCAAGGCTGCCTGTTGGGGGGGAGCCGGCTCCAGCCCCGGGCCTGGAGGCTGACTGGGGGGGGGGGGGTTGCAGTCGGAGTCGTCTCTGGTCCCGGGCCCAGAGGCCGAGGCCGCCTGCAGGGAGGAGCCGGCCGTTTAGGGCAGGCTGGCCCAAAGGCCGGGCCCCCTGTGCTCCACCCCTGGGCCTGCCTGCTCCACCCTGGGGGTGGGGAGGGCCGGCCCAGGGGCCGGGCATAGCCCTCCCGGCCCACCCCACTCCACTGCCTTCGGCTCACTGCTGAAGGCAGTGGGGCGGCTGTGGGAAGAGAGGCTGTGGTGCGCACGGGCCCCACACTGCCCCGCTGGGAGCGGGACAGCGTGGGGCCAACGAACCTGCGGGGCCCGGGGCAATTGCCCCGTTCGGCCCGCCCCCCCCCCCGGGGGGCGGCCCCGGGGCCGGGGGGTGCCCGGGTCGCCCTGGGGGGGAGGGGCGTGCCCTTCCTCCCCCCTCCCCCCCCCCCCCCAGTACCTTTTCACTCATGGGCATCAGAGCTGTTGGCAGGCCAGAGTAGTAGTTTACTTGTACTCTAAGTCCTTGCTTTGACAGTTGAACGCTGCTTCCTGGTTTCTGGTGATGCCCCCTTCCTGTACAATGGTGAATGCTCATGGGGAACAGGGGTGGGAGACAGTGGGGAGAGGAAGGGAAAGAAAATAGGATACAGGAATGAGCGGGGGCGAAACTGGAAGCCAGCATATGGCGACCACTCAGCTGCAGCAGTCCAAAAGCAGCAACATCCCTTCAGCAGGTGGTGCCCCGGTGGGCCGCCAGTAACAGCTGGGGCTCCTCCATTAAGCTGGGTTAACCGTACCTTCAACCAGCACCAGCAGCCCAGGTACCACGCAGGTGGAGGGAGAGAGCAAGTGAGCCAAGATAAATAACTGACTTCAGTATGCGTGCACGTGCACGCGTGCACATGCATGTGCTTGCCAAATCCCCCCTCCCACCCCCAATATAGCACAAATTAGCCCTGAGCCCAGGAAAGTAAAGTATTATTTCCCCCAATTTTTTTACAGTTGAAGTCCAGAGGCACAAAAAGATTAAGTAACTTTCCCATGGCCATACGAAAAGTATATGGAAGAGTCAGGATTTTAACCCCCCAAAAATCACAAACCAGTGCCCTAACTAGAAGAGAATTTTGCAAAAACCCAGTACTTTTCAACAGCAGTACTGCAATATACAAGGTTCCTCTAATGGTGCTCTCATCCTTTTGTACATAGTCCTCTTCATCCTTGTGATTGGTGGCCTGGGGCCAGCTCAAGCCAAGGCCCAGGGGCTCACTAAACACTAACAATTGCCTAGCTGGAAACCAGTCTGGCTTATTTGTGGGTTAGTATAGTTAAAATAGATTAGTGATAATATGGTGTTTAGATTATATGGATTTCTTGTAGGATTTTTGCATGTAATAATCCTATTTATAATATCTGTATCCCATGAAATAAATTGTATTGACTGTTTGCATTGTAAATTTCTGTTACTGTGTAACTCAAAGAGGGAAAGAAGCATTAATTAGGGTAAAATGCTCATCTGGGCACAAGATTGCCCATTGGAGGTAAATGACATGGAAGTACAGAGCCCTGTCTTATTGCGCTATTAACCCCCACCAGAGAGAGGAGGTTTGCACTGAACTCATTCCATCTGCTTGGATTTTGAGTGGTGGTGGTGGTCCTATTGAAAGGACCGGGAAGTGGGTGGGCGCAAGCCAGGCCAACGGTTAAAACTCCTCCCCCAGCCTAAGGGGATGGAGCACTGGACCCGGCTTCAATTGATTACGGGGGACAACAAATGACGAACAGGAATGGGGTGGAGGTCAAAGGGCCAAAATAAGGGATTTGGAAGGGGACACCGAGCAGAGAACCCCGGACAGCGCCCACTGCTCCCGGAAGGCATCGAGGGAGCCAGTGGACGCTGCCCAAAGGAACTCTGCTCGGATGCGTGAACGGACGAGGGACCGGAAGTAGGCCCCACAGTCGCAGGAACCTCCTTCAGCGAACCTCCTCCTGGTTTTGTAAATGGCCACTTTGGCATAGGCCAAGAGGAGGTTGGCGAGGAGGTCCTACGACTTTGTGGGGCCACGGATAGGGAGTGCGTATAAAAGAAGGTGTGGGGAAAAGTGCAGCCAGAACCTCAATAAGAGGTTCTGGAGGAGCCGGAAAAGGGGCTGCAACCTGGCGCATTCGAGGTAGGCATGCGCCAGGGTCTCCCTCACATCGCAAAAGGGGGCAGGTGTCGGGACAGGGTGTGAACCGCGCCAAGTACACGCCCATGCTCACGGCTCCATGAAGGAGCCGCCAACTTATATCCCCGGCGGGCTGTGGAGTCAAGGTGGCATACAGACTGGCCCACCGGGGTCCTCGCCCTCTACAGGTGGAATCAGGTCCCGCCACTTTGTATCGGGGCGGGACATGAGGGCGAGGAAGTGAATGGTATGGAGCACGAGCGTGTACAGATGTTTGCGTGGCGCGGTTCGGAAGGGGACCAGCTGCAGATTCAGCAGCCAGCTCGGGGCGTGGGACGGGGGCGGCCGGGGGGGCTCATGGGGCCGGGGCCCGATTGAAAGCTCCGGAGGGCCAGGACTGGGGGGGGCGGGGAGCACGCTCTCGCAGGACCTGCTCGAGGTAGTACCGAGCGGCAGGGGGCAAGGCTGCGTTCACCTTCTAGAGTAGGCGCCGGGGGGTTTGAAGGTTGGAGAGCCCCATGCGCTCAGCCAGCACAAGGGGGTCCACCCAGTCCCTCCGGGCGTAGTCCAGGAGGTCTCCAACCCTGGTGACGCCTGCTGGGACCAACCTCGTGGTGGTGGTGGTGGAGGGCAGGATAAAATCCTTGACGAGGAGAAAATGGATCCTCTTTATGCTGTCTAGACTCTGAAAGGCAAAGACTCCTAAATGTAAGCAAGAGATCCCCATGCTTTATTGTCTCTTGTTTTAAACCAAAGACTAACTCATTTGTGAATGTATGTTTCCTATTTTAACTTGTAAATAACTCATTTCTTTTTTGTGGTTAATTTATTACAAGACTGGCTACAGGCCTTGTCTTTAGTTTGAAATCTGAGTGCAATTGATCTGGGGTAAGTGACTGTTCCTTTTGGACTAGGAGTAACTTTAATATTGTTCATCCACTGACTTTTCTGCACTGCTGTCTCCAACTGCCAAGTTTGTATATTGCCTCTGATGGTGCAAAATGTGACTCTGGTGGGACTTGAACCCACAACCTTTGAATTACTTTTCTTATTTGAAAGCTAGAAGTCCAACATGCTATCCATTGCACCACAGAGCCCCTCTCTGAATTACATTGTAAAGTAACTCTCTATCAAGCAGTTAGCATACCTGCATAGCACACTATATTAGCATGCCCAGGTGGATTTGTGACACCCCCTCCCCCCCCATGGGAAGACTTATTACAGTGCTCCCAGAGTTCACACTTGGCACTAGGTTTGGTGAAATCTAATTATAGACTATACAGTCAGTTCAGAGGTTTGGTTGTGCTTTTTGACTTTCTGAGCTGATGTTGGCACTCACTGTTACAAGCCATTCCAGATAGTATGACAATCCTCACCTTCATCCCTGTAAACTGCTGTGTAAGAAGCTGCATAGTTCTGGATTACATTGGTAATGAAAAGTGATACTATCTTTTTCACCTGTGATGTTGCACTCCAGAGCTGGAAGGTTTTGGTTTTTGTTATTTTTAAAAATGTCTTTTGGGTCTTAGGAAATCTTTATTTCCATTTACAATTCAGCAACGTTTTATATTTGGGTGAAATAAAAGGTCTCATCCTGTAAATTAATGAGAATCATCAATGGCACCAACTGGTTTTGTTACCTATTAATAACAAAAGCACTGAGGCTGAGTACCATCGAAATATAGAGGAGTTTCGATCAGCATTTTGGTTCAGGCCCAGCTATCATTTTAAACAATTATTTTTACAAAGGTCTCACACAACCTTGAATAAATGTGAGAGCAAGTTGGAATTTGTACCAAAAAGGGCTTTAAAAACAAACAAAGAAAGAAAAACTAAACTAAATAGTTTTTGTTTTGGGTGAAATTCAGAAACCAAAAATTGAAAAAAAAAAAAATCCAGTAAAAATATTTTTTCAGAAATTAAATATTGCACCTGAAACATGATTTTTTTAAAAAAGAAAACAATCAAAAAATCCAAAATGGTTGTATGATCTGAATACCTTTCAGGTTTTTATTTTGATTTTTTTCATTAAAAAAAGAAGAAACAAAAATCACAGGAAATGTCAAGTAAAAGAAGCATTTTCAAAATTTAGAGTGAAAAATATTTTTTTTTCCAGCTCTGATATTTGCAGAAGTAGAATCTGTTCAATTTAGTAAATTATTCAGCAGAACTGTACAATCTTTTCATCCTACTGGAACAAAATTTTGTCTATGGCCAGGGGAAAATATGCCAACAAATTTTAGTCACCTGAACGTTTGTATTCAAGTTCATTTGCATGAACAAAAAATGTCCATATGGTCATTTGTCTGAAAAAACAAGGAAATTAATGACACTTTTAAAGACTAACAAATGTATTTATCACATGACCTTTTGTGAGAGAAAATCCCACTTTGTCAGATACTTGAAGATGGGAAAGTATAGATGAATTTCTTTAAAAGCGCCAGTAGACTGCTTGTTTGTTTTGCTGAACTAGACTATCATGCTACGACTCTGGAATTTGTCTGAACCATATATGGAATTTTCAAGTCTCAAACTTTAGCCCAGTGATGTCAGACATAAGGCCTGCATGATTATTAAGTCAAGAACTTAGGCTGGCTGTGATGTGTGTTGCAGCTAGACCCCCTCCTTCCCTTTGAGTAGGTTCTCAGTCTTTGGTGTTACTTACAAGATGGATTCCAGGGGAGAACCCTTAGACAAAGGTGCCTCTTTATTTTAACCACTTTCCTTGACAACCGCTGGGGTCAGGTGATCATCCATATCTGGCAATGGGCATGATCTTTTCTTCTTGAGCCAAGGTGGTCAATGGTCCTTAGGCCAGTCCATTATTCTTGTATGGATTCTCTCCTGGTGTGGAAATACAGCTTTGTCTTTGTCTGCATCCATTTGAGCCATGTGAGACACACATTAGGGGACATAACATAGCAGAGTTTCATAACTGTACATATGTGACATTACAGGAAACATGCTACCATAACAGTAATGTTCACTATGTCATAAGCATTCCAAAAAACATCTTTCATGGCACACTTTGCATCAGACAATATATGCTTACACTGTATGGATGAACATGAATAATATTCAAATCACACCATAATGGTGTACGTGGGGTGCAGTATGTCACATTTAGGTAATCCATTCTAATACAACTGAGCAGTGGGTGTCAGGGCTGCTAAAAAAAAGTGAGTGAATGTGGCAGTTCATCTGAAATATATGGATTCTTTAACCCAGTGCTTTGCCAGCTGGTGATACAGACAAATATCAGCTCAATCTAACAGCTATACAGCTTTCAGTCATTCATTCTTGAATCTTCAATGCACCTCACAGAATGTATGACCCACTGGGGAAAACTTGATGAGGAAAACAATTATAATTCAGCTCCACTGTCATAGCTGGCAGATTGCCAATTCTTGAGAAAAAGCGCCCCACTAGGTCTGTGAATTTTTAAGTCATAAGCTACCTGCTGTTTGTCTACAGAGCTCACAGTATGAAGGAAACTTTAAAATAAACACTCATCTGGCTTGATAGAAAATTAAATTTTTATAAAGGTGGAGCTGCTGGGAAAAAAGCAACATCACATAGTGATAGTTCGGTTTTCTCAAATATGTATTTAACTTTTCTTGTAACATGCCTTAAACAACAAGGCAGGCAAAAGGCTGTATGTTGTCTGGATCTGAAAGATGAGATTCAGGCATTTAAGGCTCAAATATACTGAAACATTTTCACATGTGCTGCTGTCTGTCTGAAACAGCAGAGCAGGGAAGGTGTCCTGGTCTGGCATTTCTCTGCAATGGCTACAGGATCTAGCAACCCATAAATAATCCTGGAGCAAACCTGTGAGCTGGTCAGAAATGGTCAGATTCCCTCCCGCTTCTGGAAGTGTCAATTAAAATGAAAAATAATTAGTTTTTGTGGAATTCTCAGTGGAAAATTTCAGCTGTATTTAACATGTCTGTTCTATGTCCTGTGGTAAACAGAGATTTCATTAGGTACGCAGCAGCATACCTGGGATACAAGTGCTGAAGGGTCTCATCCTGGTTGGCCTCATTAAACAGTCAGACCCAGCTAAAATGAATGGATATTTTATTAGGACAGGCAGGATGTGAAAAGCTTGAAGATACTCTTCAGACAGTGTCTGACCCAGCTAAACTTCAAGATAAAAGTATAAAGATGCCTTGCTTGGCCCCTGGGGCATTCCTCAGGCCCAATACCTCAGATGCCCTCTCCAGCCCAGTCATCTACCAAATATAAGTAGGTAGGATCAGATTTAGCCACCCTGGGGCCCTGGGCTGCCTGCCACTGTGGAGGCTGCACCCCCCACCCCCCAGACTGTGACTCTGCCCCCCCCCCCACCATGGTGGCCTGTGGGTGGGCTATTGTGCACAAATTCTGCATAGACCTGAGTCTGATTGCAATGCCTGCCAATCACAGCCTGCTAGGTAGAGCCCTTCACAAATGCAAAATTTGTAGCTGAATATCTGTGGGTATAAAGCAGATTTTAAGGGTTCTACACCTGAGTTTTGACCAGCAGCTGCAGCCTCCTCAGTTTCTCACTTTGCCTTCTGGTCCCTCAGCAGTCAGTCAGCATTCTTGTTTTGCCTCCAGCTCACCATGTGGCCACTGTTTTCCCCAAGAGCAAAAAGTAACTGCCCAACATCTTTTCATGGAGTTTCACCACCTTTCCTTATTGGCCAGGGAAGGGGGTCGGAAACAGTGAAGTGTCCACCCTGTAAGATCATATAGTAACAGGTTTTCATTTATTGAAAACCCAATTTTCTGTCACAAAGATGGTTTTGATGGGGAAAAAGCCCTGTCGAACAGCTGTAATGACTTCTCCACACACAAGCCTTCAGCTGTTCTCCCCCTGGAGATCACCTCCCACCCATCTCATATAATTATTTTCTGCAAAGATGGGAAGAAGTGGGATAAGTGGTTCAGTGAGATATCCAGGAGGGATGAAGATTTCCCATCCTCTTTTTTCTGCTAGTGTAGTGTCTCACATATTTCTTGTGTTCTGTAATAACATCTGCAAGATGTAAATCTCACCTTTTCCTTATTAATCACTAAAGGCAATGACATAAATAGTATTTGGTGATACAAAGAATCCTTTGGGTCACCATTCTTAAGATGACTTGACCTACCGGTAAATGATACAGCTCTTATTTTAGAGTTTAACATTTCACATTAATTTGTTGTCTTGAAAAATTTAAGTGCCTTTAACTACCCCAAATAAAGATAAAAATCAAACTAGAACTCATATGAACATCTTCAGAGCACCTATTTGAAAACAATGAGTGCTCATCAGTTATGGAAGATTCATTTTATAAATTAATACTTACATAGAAAAGTGAGGCTGGACAGAAAAACAGATGTTGAAATGGAGCTGAAAGAGACATTGTTAGGTCAAATTTATCCCAAAGTGCTGATTTGTAATGCTAAATGTACATCACCTAGTGAAATGTTGCTGTGATCTGTTTAAAATTCCAGTGTGGCTTTTAGGGAAATAAAAATAATCCCTACAATTCCAAACAATAATCAAAGTCAAACCAATGTGTTTATTTTCATTGTCCAGGCAGGGATAGAAAAGTAAATAAATAAATTAGGGCCCATATTTTCAAAAGTGACTACTGATGTGTTCGCCCAATATGGGTTACAAAAAGGGAGCTGAGTTTTTAGAGAGTGCTGAGCACCAATTTCTAAACCTCTTTTTTCAGTGTCAAATTGGGTCTAAAAACATTGAGGTACCCAACTCAAGTTGTTTTTAAAAGCTTAGGCCAAGACATTTAAAATCACCTTACTTTACATTTAAACCAATGTTAAAAATATAAACACTTCTATGGATGTGTTTTAGTAGCTTGCTGGGACCAGACTTCCAGGAGAGCTTAGCTTGCCTTTCGGCGCTTAAACTGAATGGGCAGGTTTTCCCAAGTATGCTGCTTGGAGTGTCTGGTTGCTCATCACTTTTGAAAATCTGACTCTTTCACTCAGCTGCATAAGTGGAAAAGGAACATGTTAGAAAGACTCACTCTTTGGTTAGGTGTCTAAACAGGAACTGCTGGAGGTTGAAGATTTTTGTTTTGTTTTTAAATCTGCCTTGGATTGTTAACCTGACAGGGACCACTGAATATGTTTTGGGTAAATGGATTGTGAAGAAATCCAGGTGGCAAGGGCCCATGATCTCCAACTGATGTGTTCCCTTCTTAACAATAAAAATATTAAAAGCATTGTTGTTATTTGTTCAAGTGAAAATGAGAGGGGAAGGAAGAGAAAGGAAGGGAAGCAACAAATGTGCTGCATACGTAGGCACTAGCTCCAAAACTGGGGCACCTTGGTGTGTGACATGTTAGAGGGATCCCTTGCTGCCAAAATGTCATCGCTGCCCCTTTTAACAGCAATGCCGGGTGAAAAGGCCCTCTGCTGCTGAAAAACCACTGCTGCCGTACACACTTGTGGTGATGGTCTAGTGTGAAGAAGCTGCCACTGAAAAAAGCTACAGGCCACTGAAAGCTCTATGGCTATGTCTACACTTGCACTTTTAAGTCGACTTAGTTAAAGTCGACTTAGTTAAGTCGACTTAGTATGCCTACGCTTAAAATTAAAGTCGATTTAAAGGGGAACTTACAAAGTTGACCTAGAGCGTCCACACTGGATGCTCTAGCTCGACTTTGTGGGGCTAAGGGGACCTTGGGCAGGTCCACGGTGGCGGGGGGGGAGCACCCTCTGTGTACAATGGGGCAAAGGGGGACAGGGACCCTGGCAGGGCAGAGCCCTGTGTGTGACACTGTCTGGATTTAGGGAAGCATTTATGATATTATTTTC